>BSQZ01000125.1:620000-945000 GCA_033239005.1 Lamellibrachia satsuma | reverse complement strand
TATTTTCAACTCGTAGGCCTATTGGTCCAGTACATCATCGTAGTAGGTCTATTCCATAACGGTATACATACATGTATTTTATTCAGTTCAAGAATCAACAGGGTGTGACATTTAAAAATAATACACGTTCATGCTAGTATAATAAGTTTAATAAATTCCATAAACTGCATATTGGCGTATAAGACATTGCTGCAAGCACACAGGGCTTCGACAGCGTCCATGGACTTGGTGCAGCGGGCGGTGATCACTGTTGTTTAGTAGCTCCCTGGTGGTAGATATGAGAACACCTAACGCGCCTCGCTTACAGCACGGTCTGAAGTCGTGGACCCCGACTACCGCGTTATAACGAGGCTCGACTGTAGTTTGTCATGTGTACTTATACGTATAGTTTGTCATGTGTACTTATACGTATAGTTTGTCATGTGTACTTATACATATAGTTTGTCATGTCTACTTATACGTATAGTTTGCCATGTGTTACTTACTTACTTACTTAGGCCCTTAACTCCTCCTGGAGCATAGGCCATCCACAACATTTCTCCAGCGCCTCCTGTCTTGGGCAATCCTCTCCAGTTGTTGCCAGCCCTTCCCTGTTTGCTTGATGTCTGCCTCGAGGTCACGCCGCCAGGTGTTTTTTGGTCTCCCCCTCTTTCTCTTGCCTTGGGGGTTCCATGTCAGGACCTGTCTCGTTATGTTTGTGGTTGGCTTTCTCAAGGTGTGGCCAAGCCATCCCCATCTCCTCTTAAGGATCTCTATCTCTATTTGGGCTTGGTGTGTTCTATCCCAGAGGTCTTTGTTGCTCACCCTGTCCATCCAGTGTATTCGGAGAATTCTTCTCAGGCAATGGTTGACAAATGTCTGGATCCTTATCAGTGTGGTCTTGTTTATTCGCCATGTTTCTGCTCCGTACAGCAACACGGACTTTACATTTGTGTTAAACAAGCGTATTTTTGTGGTTTCTCCAATTACTTTTGACTTCCACACCTTTCTCAACAGGTGGAAAGCTACCCTTGCTTTGCTGATCCTTTTCTTTACGTCAGCCTCTGTCCCTCCATGCGTATCCACTATGCTGCCTAGATATCTGAAGTCTTTGACCTCGTCCAGTGTCTCTCCCTCAAGCATGATTGGTGTTTCGCAAGTAGCATTTGTTCTCAGGATCTTTGTTTTCCTTTTGTTGATTTTCAACCCAACCCGCCCTGAAATCAATGCCAGTTCTGTTGTTTTGTCTTGCATCTGCCTATGGCTGTGAGACAGGAGTGCAAGGTCATCCGCAAAGTCCAGGTCATCAAGTTGGGTCAGCATCGTCCACTGGATTCCATTTCGTTTCTCCTTGGTTGCTGTTTTCATGACCCAGTCTATGACTAGAATGAAGAGGAATGGTGACAGTAAGCATCCCTGTCTCACCCCCGTCCTAACCTCAAAGTTCTTTGTAAGTTGACCTTCATGAATGACTCTGCATGACATTCCTTCATAGGAGTTTTTGATCATGTTTACTAGTTTCTTGGGCACCCCATAGTGTCTTAGCACTTTCCAGAGTGTCTCCCTGTCCACACTGTCAAAGGCTTTCTCGTAATCAACAAAGTTGATGTATAGGGATGAGTTCCATTCGATGGATTGTTCCACTATGATTCGCAGTGTTGCAATCTGGTCAGTACACGATCTGTCCTGCCTGAAGCCTGCTTGCTGTTCACGCAGAGTTTGGTCCACTTTGCCTTTCATTCTCTCTAGGATTATTCTGTTTAGAATCTTCCCAGGTACTGACAACAACGTGATTCCTCTGTAGTTATCACAGCGGCTCAGGTCTCCTTTCTTGGGAATCTTGATAAGGTAACCTTCCTTCCATTCTGCTGGAATTTCTTCTTTTTCCCAGATCTCCTCAAAAAGACTGTACAGCATTTCTACTGAAGTATTTACATCTGCCTTTAGTGCTTCTGCGAGGATACCATCAGAGCCTGCTACTTTCCCATTTTTCATATGTGCGATTGCCTTTTTTATCTCTTCTCTAGTGGGTTTATTACAGTCTATTGGGGTATCTGTCTCAGCTGGTTGGATGTATGGTTGATTCTGCGGTACTGGTCTGTTGAGGAGCTCTTCAAAATGCTCTGCCCATCTGTTAAGCTGTTTGTCTGCCCCCATCAGGACGATCCCATTTTTGTCTCTGATTGGCCGCTCTGATTTCTTAAACTTTCCAGCTAACTTCCTTGTTGTATCGTAAAGTTGCTTCATGTTCCTGCTAGCTGCTGCCTTTTCTGCTTCTTGAGCAAGTCCCTCCACGAAGTTCCTTTTGTCTGTTTTGACACTTTTCTTCACCTCTCTATTTGCTGCTGTGTGCTCTTTCTGAGCTGTTACCTTTGCCGCCCTTGTGCGGCTGCTGTTGACTGCTTCCTTCTTGTCTCTTCTGGTCTGTATTTTCCTCATTGTTTCTAATGAAATCCAGTCTTTCTGTTGGGGTTTCCTTCTGCCAATTACCTCTTCGCATGTGGTGTTTACTGCATCTTTGATGTGACTCCATTGGCTGTTGATGTCTACTCCCTCATCTTCATCATACAGTTCTTGCAGGACTTTGAATCTATTAGCTAATGCAACTTTATATTCTTTTGCTCTGCTTGGGTCCTTCAGGAAATCCACATTATATCTTGCCTTTTGTCTTTCTTGTTCTACTCCATTTCTTCTTAGCTTGAGTTTTAGCCTGGCTGTTACTAGGTGGTGATCAGACGCAACGTCAGCACCTCTCTTCACACGCAAGTTTTGTAGTGATCTTCTAAACATTTTGTTTATGCCGATGTGGGCTATCTGATTTTCAGTGACTTGGTCAGGAGATACCCATGTCGCCTTATGTATTCTTTTGTGTGTGAACACACTTCCCCCAATCACAATGTTGTTTATTGCACAGGCATTCACAAACCGCTCCCCATTGCCATTCATCACACCCAGCCCATGAACTCCCATCACATTTTCATATCCTTGGTTGTCCGATCCAATCTTAGCATTGAAATCTCCCATAATCAGGTTGATGTTTTTATCCCCTAAATTGCTCATGATATCAAGGAGTTGGTTGTAGAATTCATCTTTGGTTTCGTCAGTCTTGTCGTTGGTTGGGGCGTAGCACTGCACTATGTTCATTTTAATCCTTTTGTTCTTTGTTCTAAAGGATGCTGTTAAGCACCTCGGTCCTCTGGCTTCCCAGCCAATAAGTGCTCTCTGTGCCTCCTTCCCCAATAAGAGGGCAACCCCCTCTGAGTGAGGGGCATCATCTTCCTCGTGTCCGGAGTATAGCATAAGCTCTCCTGTTGTTAGTCGCAGTCGTCCTGACTGGGTCCATCGGGTTTCGCAGAGCCCGAGTGGAGCGAGGTTGAATCTCCGCATTTCTGCTGCCACTTGGGCAGTTTTCCCCGCCTCGTACATTGTTCGCACATTACATGTGCCGATGTTTAAATTTTTCCTGGTCGTAAGAAGAGTAGTCGGCATTGTGGCTTCCTTTCGGCTTTGACCGCAACACTTCATGCGCCCTGGTAAACCAGGCCCTACCTCTTCCAGGACAGACGTCGTAGTTTTATTTGTTGTGAATGTTTCTGTAGCATTGGGTTTCTTTACAGGGTGGGGGTGCTAGCCCCACGCCCAACCCTCCTCCTTTCTCAGCCGGGCTTGGGACCGTCCATGGCGGAGTTAGTTTGCCATGTGTACTTATACGTATAGTTTGCCATGTGTACTTATACGTATAGTTTGTCATGTACACTTATACGTATAGTTTGTCGTGTGTACTTATAAGTATAGTTTGTCATGTGTACTTATATGTATAGTTTGTCATGTGTACTTATACGTATAGTTTGTCATGTGTACTTATACGTATAGTTTGCCGTGTGTACTTATACGTATAGTTTGTCGTGTGTACTTATACGTATAGTTTGTAGTGTGTACTTATACGTATAGTTTGTTGTGTGTACTTATATGTACAGTTTGTCATATACACTTATACGTATAATTTGTCGTCCTTTTTAATTTTGTTATGAGATCGTAAACCATCCATTTACTTTTCTTGTGTTTGTATTTATCAAACTTAACGTCTTCAGTGAGAACTGATTGTTCACTACCTCCTCTAGTTTGGTAGACAATTTCTCATCCTACGATACGAGTGGATCTGCAGTTAGACTGTGATCACAGAGGCCAGTTTATATATCCTAGTTCTTCAGTAAAGCCAGCTATATTTCTTCCTGTGTTTGATCTCATGCTAATGTTTTATGTTAAGACGGCCCCACATCACGTACGCAAAATATAAAACTCTGAACGTCCCCAAATCTGGTACAAATTATGCTAACATCTAACGGATACCTCCCCCCCCCCGAACCATCAGCAACATGAGACAGACGTAATTCAATGAATGTGTTTTTAATTTTTAGATGCACTGTTATAACGACTGATCTAATATTCGCCAATAGTCAAAATGGTGCAACTGACTATATAATGGTGTGAGTCACGAACTAATTGGTGACCGGATAATATTATTATCCAGTTGACATTTAGGACAATACAAGATTGGCAATGATAACTTGTGTTTTATATGCATCGTGTTAATACACACGTTGTGCATGTGGGGCAAGACAGTCCCCATGCATGTGGGACAAAACAGTCCCCATCCATGTGGGGCAAGACAGTCCCCATGCATGTGGGGCAAGACAGTCCCCATGCATGTGGGACAAAACAGTCCCCATCCATGTGGGACAAAACAGTCCCCGTGCATGTGGGACAAGACAGTCCCCATCCATGTGGGACAAAACAGTCTCCATGCATGTGGGGCAAGATAGTCCCAATCCATATGGGACAAAACAGTCCCCATGCATGTGGGGCAAGACAGTCCCCATGCGTATATATATCTATATATATATATATATATATATATATATATATATATATATACCAGCACATAGTCACAGTACATCATAATATATTACGCATGCACAGGTATGTGGAATACATTTAATATGAATATTACATAACTTAAGCTAAGCTAGCATTCAGGCTGTAATTACGATGGAATATTGCCCCACGTGCACAGGGACTGTCTTGCCCCACATGCACATTTTATATTATGTATGGATTGCAAGGTATCTATTATATATTAACTTCAACTTAAATTTAACATCTATTATAGCCCGATGTGTTACTATCATACTTGCCCCAGGGTAGGGAGTTGTTGACTGTCCCAGGCAGGCGGCCGTCTTACCTCGGGGTAGGGAGTTGTTGACTGTCCCAGGCAGGCGGCCGTCTTGCCTCAGGGTAGGGAGTTGTTGACTGTCCCAGGCAGGCGGCCGTCTTGCCTCAGGGTAGGGAGTTGTTGACTGTCCCAGGCAGGCGGCCGTCTTGCCTCATGGTAGGGAGTTGTTGACTGTCCCAGGCAGGCGGCCGTCTTACCCCAGGATAGGGAGTTGTTGACTGTCCCAGGCAGGCGGTCGTCTTGCCTCAGGGTAGGTAGTTGTTGGCTGTCCCAGGCAGGCGGACGTCTTACCCCAGGATAGGGAGTTGTTGACTGTCCCAGGCAGGCGGCCGTCTTGCCCCAGGGCAGGGAGTTGTTGACTGTCCCAGGCAGGCGGCCGTCTTGCCTCAGGGTAGGTAGTTGTTGGCTGTCCCAGGCAGGCGGACGTCTTGCCTCAGGGTAGGGAGTTGTTGACTGTCCCAGGCAGGCGGCAGTCTTGCCTCAGGGTAGGGAGTTGTTGACTGTCCCAGGCAGGCGGCCGTCTTACCCCAGTGTAGGGAGTTGTTGACTGTCCCAGACAGCCGGCCGTCTTGCCTCAGGGATGGGGCAAGAGGGTTTTTTGGGTACGGTTACTATTGTTCAAATGCAACTCAGCTAGATTGTCTATTTGCTGAAAATAGTTTGCCAATGGGTAAAACACATATTTCTCTTTCACATGAACACATTAAAGACATGCTAACATAATTTAGCGGTGTACAATTTGAATTTTTTTCTGAGGGGGCCGCGCATGTTACCCTACATCACTGCAAGTAGGGTAACCAGCTGAGAAATCATAATAGCGAACTATAATAAACCGCGGGGAGAAATCAACGGGAAGCGTGTAGCGCAGTTCGACTAGTGTAGTACGAGGAAGGCGTAAACCCAACTGTGAGAAACACCGAACGGGCGTTGTAACCTCGTTGTAACCTCGTTGTAACCTCGTTGTAACCTCGTTGTAACCTCGTTGTAACCTCGTTGACGTAGAACAATTACCAGGGATATGACGGGTTGACTTCGCACAACATTTGTAGCAAACTGAGAAGACAAATGTTAACGAGGAACACATCGCGGCTGACACAGAAGGGCGTAGTTTATGGATGGTTTCTTCACGGAGCTCGCCAAAGAACGCATCGATCCTGACTGAAGACATCGCGGCTGACACAGAAGGGCGTAGTTTATGGATGGTTTCTTCACGGAGCTCGCCAAAGAACGCATCGATCCTGACTCAAGACATCACGGGTGACTGGTTGAAGAGTCGTTGGTGGAACAGATGTTACGAACACTGTAGACTCTACTATTCGGACATGGCAAGCACTGTTTCGACTTCACAGTGATTAAATGTATTTGTTCGTCGACCGACAGAAGATAGATAACCGTTTAGAAACTGCCTTTCAAATAAGAATCGGAAGTGTCATTACTTCTCCTACACACAACACAGACTGACTGGTCGTGTCGCGTAGCTCAGTTCAGTAATATGTCAAATTGTCTCCTGTGTTGATTAATATCCCCGAACATAATGGAAATTAGCCGGAAGTAAAATATGCCCGTTCCATTCAGGGCGTGCGGTCGTGCATGGGACAGAGACAACGACACCCGGGGGAGTCTGGGTGCAGCGCGAGTGGAGTCTGGGTGCAGCGCGAGTGGAGTCTGGGTGCAGCGCGAGTGGAGTCTGGGTGCAGCGCGAGTGGAGTCTTGGTGCAGCGCGAGTGGAGTCTGGGTGCAGTGCGAGTGGAGTCTGGGTGCAGTGCGAGTGGAGTCTGGGTGCAGCGCGAGTGGAGTCTGGGTGCAGTGCGAGTGGAGTCTGGGTGCAGTGCGAGTGGAGTCTGGGTGCAGTGCGAGTGGTGTCTGGGTGCAGTGCGAGTGGAGTCTGGGTGCAGTGCGAGTGAAGTCTGGGTGCAGCGCGAGTGGAGTCTGGGTGCAGTGTGAGTGGAGTCTGGGTGCAGTGTGAGTGAAGTCTTGGTGCAGTCCTAGGATCAACAGCCGCCTTCTCCTGCCAAACTCCATAGGTGTTAAAATAATAACCTAATTCGTTGCTAGCGGTTTCTAATTGTTACCAAATTGTTTGTCGTCGTTGCAATAGAACCTGTGAACGTGTCGCGAATACTGTGTGGCCAACGTGATCAGGTTAGTGTGACATGTCGAGAGTGCACGAACGGAAGTACGCACGCACGCACGCACGCACGCACGCACGCACGCACGCACGCACGCACGCGCATTCTCCAAACAATGGAGCATGCATGTGTTGCCGGTGTGTGACGTGGGTTGCCTTTGTGTTTCCGTTCATAAACCATCATCGTTAATTTGTGTATAGCTAACACAAGTATTTGTAAACTGCGTTATTGAAGAAGTATACAGAGATATCCAAATATGCATATCAATAATATTGCTCCCCGTCTATCTATGCCGCGCAATCGTAGCATCCTTGTTCCGTCGGTGGCTTCACCTCAACCATTCACTGTATGAATCAACGTGCTCAATGTGGGTATTCTAGCTGTGTACAACATGAACCGTTTTATCCGCCCGCCTACGAATGTGATACCAGAATATCTTTGAAGTGTGAATAGAATATGCTTTATTGGTGACATATCTGTACAATTTTGGAAACGACAAAAAGGCTGGTCGCCAAAACAAATACGATTCCAGCCTGTCACCGACTCTAGCCTGTCACCGACTCCAGCCTGTCACCGTCTTAGTGTATACCGACAAACACATGCGCGTTCGCGACACCGACGACAATACTCGTCAAGCCACTTGTTATACATATGTGCATACTCGCCACCAGTGGCGCCACTCGGTGTAAGACAACTTGCAACTTAACGCGTCACAAGAGCGGCTCGCGCCGGATTACGGTACTGCTGACGTCACAATTTAAGGAAATGCTTCAGGAGATGTTTCTTGAACTGAGTACAAAAGTAATGAATATGTGACACAGCAAGTTGATTCCCTTGACGGAAGCCATATGTGACAAAGCGAGTTGATTCCCTTGATGGAAGCCATATGTGACAAAGCAAGTTGATTCCCTTGATGGAAGCCATATGTGACAAAGCAAGTTGATTCCCTTGATGGAAGCCATATGTGACACAGCAAGTTGATTCCCTTGATGGAAACCATATGTGACACAGCAAGTTGATTCCCTTGATGGAAACCATATGTGACACAGCAAGTTGATTCCCTTGATGGAAACCATATGTGACACAGCAAGTTGATTCCCTTGGTGGAAACCATATGTGACACAGCAAGTTGATTCCCTTGATGGAAACCATATGTGACACAGCAAGTTGATTCCCTTGTTGGAAACCATATGTGACAAAGCAAGTTGATTCCCTTGATGGAAACCATATGTGACACAGCAAGTTGATTCCCTTGATGGAAACCATATGTGACACAGCAAGTTGATTCCCTTGATGGAAACCATATGTGACACAGCAAGTTGATTCCCTTGATGGAAACCATATGTGACAAAGCAAGTTGATTCCCTTGATGGAAACCATATGTGACAAAGCAAGTTGATTCCCTTGATGGAAGCCATATGTGACACAGCAAGTTGATTCCCTTGATGGAAACCATATGTGACACAGCAAGTTGATTCCCTTGATGGAAACCATATGTGACACAGCAAGTTGATTCCCTTGATGGAAACCATATGTGACAAAGCAAGTTGATTCCCTTGATGGAAACCATATGTGACACAGCAAGTTGATTCCCTTGATGGAAACCATATGTGACACAGCAAGTTGATTCCCTTGATGGAAACCATATGTGACACAGCAAGTTGATTCCCTTGATGGAAACCATATGTGACACAGCAAGTTGATTCCCTTGATGGAAACCATATGTGATACAGCAAGTTGATTCCCTTGATGGAAACCATATGTGACACAGCAAGTTGATTCCCTTGATGGAAACCATATGTGACAAAGCAAGTTGATTCCCTTGATGGAAACCATATGTGACACAGCAAGTTGATTCCCTTGATGGAAACCATATGTGACACAGCAAGTTGATTCCCTTGATGGAAACCATATGTGACAAAGCAAGTTGATTCCCTTGATGGAAACCATATGTGACACAGCAAGTTGATTCCCTTGATGGAAACCATATGTGACACATCAAGTTGATTCCCTTGCTAGAAGCCATATGTGACAAAGCAAGTTGATTCCCTTGATGGAAGCCATATGTGACAAAGCAAGTTGATTCCCTTGATGGAAACCATATGTGACAAAGCAAGTTGATTCCCTTGATGGAAACCATATGTGACAAAGCAAGTTGATTCCCTTGATGGAAGCCATATGTGACAAAGCAAGTTGATTCCCTTGATGGAAACCATATGTGACAAAGCAAGTTGATTCCCTTGATGGAAGCCATATGTGACAAAGCAAGTTGATTCCCTTGATGGAAACCATATGTGACAAAGCAAGTTGATTCCCTTGATGGAAGCCATATGTGACAAAGCAAGTTGATTCCTTTGATGGAAACCATATGTGACACAGCAAGTTGATTCCCTTGATGGAAACCATATGTGACACAGCAAGTTGATTCCCTTGATGGAAACAATATGTGACACAGCAAGTTGATTCCCTTGATGGAAACCATATGTGACACAGCAAGTTGATTGCCTTGATGGAAGCCATATGTGACAAAGCAAGTTGATTCCCTTGATGGAAGCCATATGTGACACAGCAAGTTGATTCCCTTGATGGAAATCATATGTGATACAGCAATTTGATTCCCTTGATGGAAGCCATATGTGACACAGTAAGTTGATTCCCTTGATGGAAACCATATGTGATACAGCAAGTTGATTCCCTTGATGGAAGCCATATGTGACAAAGCAAGTTGATTCCCTTGATGGAAACCATATGTGATACAGCAAGTTGATTCCCTTGATGGAAGCCATATGTGACACAGTAAGTTGATTCCCTTGATGGAAACCATATGTGATACAGCAATTTGATTCCCTTGATGGAAACCATATGTGACACAGTAAGTTGATTCCCTTGATGGAAACCATATGTGACACAGCAAGTTGATTCCCTTGATGGAAGCTATATGTGACACAGAAAGTTGATTCCCTTGATGGAAACCATATGTGATACAGCAATTTGATTCCCTTGATGGAAACCATATGTGACACAGAAAGTTGATTCCCTTGATGGAAGCCATATGTGACACAGTAAGTTGATTCCCTTGATGGAAACCATATGTGATACAGCAATTTGATTCCCTTGATGGAAGCTATATGTGACACAGCAAGTTGATTCCCTTGATGGAAACCATATGTGACAAAGCAAGTTGATTCCCTTGATGGAAGCCATATGTGACAAAGCAAGTTGATTCCTTTGATGGAAACCATATGTGACACAGCAAGTTGATTCCCTTGATGGAAACCATATGTGACACAGCAAGTTGATTCCCTTGATGGAAACAATATGTGACACAGCAAGTTGATTCCCTTGATGGAAACCATATGTGACACAGCAAGTTGATTGCCTTGATGGAAGCCATATGTGACAAAGCAAGTTGATTCCCTTGATGGAAGCCATATGTGACACAGCAAGTTGATTCCCTTGATGGAAATCATATGTGATACAGCAATTTGATTCCCTTGATGGAAGCCATATGTGACACAGTAAGTTGATTCCCTTGATGGAAACCATATGTGATACAGCAAGTTGATTCCCTTGATGGAAGCCATATGTGACAAAGCAAGTTGATTCCCTTGATGGAAACCATATGTGATACAGCAATTTGATTCCCTTGATGGAAACCATATGTGACACAGTAAGTTGATTCCCTTGATGGAAACCATATGTGACACAGCAAGTTGATTCCCTTGATGGAAGCTATATGTGACACAGTAAGTTGATTCCCTTGATGGAAACCATATGTGATACAGCAATTTGATTCCCTTGATGGAAACCATATGTGACACAGTAAGTTGATTCCCTTGATGGAAACCATATGTGACACAGCAAGTTGATTCCCTTGATGGAAGCTATATGTGACACAGTAAGTTGATTCCCTTGATGGAAACCATATGTGATACAGCAATTTGATTCCCTTGATGGAAACCATATGTGACACAGTAAGTTGATTCCCTTGATGGAAGCCATATGTGACACAGTAAGTTGATTCCCTTGATGGAAACCATATGTGATACAGCAATTTGATTCCCTTGATGGAAGCTATATGTGACACAGCAAGTTGATTCCCTTGATGGAAACCATATGTGACACAGCAAGTTGATTCCCTTGATGGAAGCTATATGTGACACAGCAAGTTGATTCCCTTGGTGGAAGCCATATGTGACACAGCAAGTTGATTCCCTTGATGGAAACCATATGTGACACAGCAATTTGATTCCCTTGATGGAAGCTATATGTGACACAGCAAGTTGATTCCCTTGGTGGAAGCCATATGTGACACAGCAAGTTGATTCCCTTGATGGAAACCATATGTGACACAGCAATTTGATTCCCTTGATGGAAGCCATATGTGACACAGCAAGTTGATTCCCTTGATGGAAACCATATGTGACACAGCAATTTGATTCCCTTGATGGAAGCCATATGTGACACAGCAAGTTGATTCCCTTGATGGAAACCATATGTGACACAGCAATTTGATTCCCTTGATGGAAGCTATATGTGACACAGTAAGTTGATTCCCTTGATGGAAACCATATGTGACACAGCAATTTGATTCCCTTGATGGAAACCATATGTGACACAGCAAGTTGATTCCCTTGATGGAAGCCATATGTGACACAGTAAGTTGATTCCCTTGATGGAAACCATATGTGATACAGCAATTTGATTCCCTTGATGGAAGCCATATGTGACACAGCAAGTTGATTCCCTTGATGGAAGCTATATGTGACACAGCAAGTTGATTCCCTTGATGGAAGCCATATGTGACACATCAAGTTGATTCCCTTGATGGAAGCCATATGTGACACAGCAAGTTGATTCCCTTGATGGAAGTTATATGTGACACAGCAAGTTGATTCCCTTGATGGAAGCCATATGTGACACAGCAAGTTGATTCCCTTGATGGAAGCCATATGTGACACAGCAAGTTGATTCCCTTGATGGAAACCATATGTGACACAGCAAGTTGATTCCCTTGATGGAAGCTATATGTGACACAGCAAGTTGATTCCCTTGATGGAAGCCATATGTGACACAGCAAGTTGATTCCCTTGATGGAAGCTATATGTGACACAGCAAGTTGATTCCCTTGATGGAAGCCATATGTGACACATCAAGTTGATTCCCTTGATGGAAGCCATATGTGACACAGCAAGTTGATTCCCTTGATGGAAGTTATATGTGACACAGCAAGTTGATTCCCTTGATGGAAGCCATATGTGACACAGCAAGTTGATTCCCTTGATGGAAACCATATGTGATACAGCAATTTGATTCCCTTGATGGAAGCTATATGTGACACAGTAAGTTGATTCCCTTGATGGAAACCATATGTGACAAAGCAAGTTGATTCCCTTGATGGAAACCATACGTGACACAGCAATTTGATTCCCTTGCTAGAAGCCATATGTGACACAGCAAATTTATTCCCTTGCTAGAAGCCATATGTGACACAGCAAGTTGATTCCCTTGCTAGAAGCCATATGTGACAAAGCAAGTTGATTCAATTGATGGAAGCCATATGTGACAAAGCAAGTTGATTCCCTTGATGGAAACCATATGTGACAAAGCAAGTTGATTCAATTGATGGAAGCCATATGTGACAAAGCAAGTTGATTCCCTTGATGGAAACCATATGTGACAAAGCAAGTTGATTCCCTTGATGGAAACCATATGTGACAAAGCAAGTTGATTCCCTTGATGGAAGCCATATGTGACAAAGCAAGTTGATTCCCTTGATGGAAACCATATGTGACAAAGCAAGTTGATTCCCTTGATGGAAGCCATATGTGACAAAGCAAGTTGATTCCCTTGATGGAAACCATATGTGACACAGCAAGTTGATTCCCTTGATGGAAACCATATGTGACACAGCAAGTTGATTCCCTTGATGGAAACCATATGTGACACAGCAAGTTGATTCCCTTGATGGAAACCATATGTGACAAAGCAAGTTGATTCCCTTGATGGAAACCATATGTGACACAGCAAGTTGATTCCCTTGATGGAAACCATATGTGATACAGCAATTTGATTCCCTTGATGGAAGCCATATGTGACACAGTAAGTTGATTCCCTTGATGGAAACCATATGTGACACAGCAAGTTGATTCCCTTGATGGAAGCTATATGTGACACAGCAAGTTGATTCCCTTGATGGAAGCCATATGTGACACATCAAGTTGATTCCCTTGCTAGAAGCCATATGTGACACAGCAAATTTATTCCCTTGCTAGAAGCCATATGTGACACAGCAAGTTGATTGCCTTGCTAGAAGCCATATGTGACACAGCAAGTTGATTCCCTTGCTAGAAGCCATATGTGACACAGCAAGTTGATTCCCTTGATGGAAGCCATATGTGACACAGCAAGTTGATTCCCTTGATGGAAGCCATATGTTTCAAAGCAAGTTGATTCCCTTGATGGAAACCATATGTGACAAAGCAAGTTGATTCCCTTGATGGAAACCATATGTGATACAGCAAGTTGATTCCCTTGCTAGAAGCCATATGTGACACAGCAATTT
The DNA here is from genome assembly GCA_033239005.1 of Lamellibrachia satsuma. Classification (NCBI taxonomy): domain Eukaryota; kingdom Metazoa; phylum Annelida; class Polychaeta; order Sabellida; family Siboglinidae; genus Lamellibrachia; species Lamellibrachia satsuma. Next base: position 931,094 of record BSQZ01000125.1, on the reverse strand, counting down.
GATTCCCTTGCTAGAAGCCATATGTGACAAAGCAATTTGATTCCCTTGCTAGAAGCCATATGTGACAAAGCAAGTTGATTCCCATGATGGAACCATGTGTGATACAGCAAGTTGATTCCCTTGATGGAAACCAGAGCCGTTGTTATAAAAGGTGAAACGATGCAAGCTCTTCTGATTTGGCCGCGACGTACGAAACAATACCATCTCAAAAACGATCCTGCAAGGCAAGACACGAGAAGAAAAACTGACTGGACAACGGAAAGAACTGGACTCACAACGGAAGACAAACGAGGCTGGCGTAGACACTCATAGGAAATTGCGTTTCTATCGGTGAAGGGATGAAATGAAATGACGCCACAATTTTTCAGGCAAATACAGCGAACGGAAGCAGAGTACACGCGTCTAGGATGACAACAGACAGCAGCCTCCTCCCTTCGCTTCTATGACAGAGCAGCGTTCAACAGGTGTATTTGTGCAGATGTTTTTATCCACTCGATTGCTTAAGGGAATTCCTCCGCTGAAGACAAACATACGGCCGCAGTTGACGACGTGGTCAACAGTGTGTTGGTCTTAGTCGTTGTTGACGACGTGGTCAATGGTGTGTTGGTCTTAGTCGTTGTTGACGACCTGGTCAATGGTGTGTTGGTCATAGTCGTTGTTGACGACGTGGTCAACTGTGTACTGATGTGGTTGATGGTGGCCCATGTAGAGTACTGATGTAGTTGATGGTGGTCCATGTAGAGTACTGATGTGGTTGATGATGGTTCATGTAGAGTATTGATGTGGTTGATGGTGGTTCATGTAGAGTACTGATGTAGTTGATGGTGGTCCATGTAGAGCACTGATGTAGTTGACTGTGGTCCATGTAGAGTACTGATGTAGTTGATGGTGGTTCATGTAAAGTACTGATGTAGTTGATGGTGGTCCATGTAGAGTGCTGACGTACTTAATGGTGGTCCATGTAGAGTACTGATGTAGTTGATGGTGGTCCATGTAGAATACTAATGTGGTTGATGGTGGTTCATGTAAAGTACTGATGTGGTCAACGGTGTGTACTGATGTAGTTGATGGTGGTCCATGTAGAGTACTGTTGTAGTTGATGGTGGTCCATGTAGAGTACAGATGTAGTTGATGGTGGTCCATGTAGAGTACTGATATAGTTGATGGTGGTTCATGTAGAGTACTCATGTAGTTGATGGTGGTCCATGTAGAGTACTGGTGTAGTTGATGGTGGTTCATGTAGAGTACTGATGTAGTTGATGGTGGTCCATGTAGAGTACTGATGTAGTTGATGGTGGTTCATGTAGAGTACTGTTGTAGTTGATGGTGGTCCATGTAGAGTACTGATGTAGTTGATGGTGGTCCATGTAAAGTAATGATGTGGTTGATGGTAGTTCATGTAGAGTACTGATGTATTTGATGGTGGTCCATGTAGAGTACTGATGTAGTTGATGGTGGTTCATGTAGAGTACTTAATGGTGGTCCATGTAGAGTACTGATGTAGTTGATGGTGGTCCATGTAGAGTACTGATGTGGTTGATGGTGGTTCATGTAAAGTACTGATGTAGTTGATGGTGGTCCGTGTAGAGTACTGATGTAGTTGATGGTGGTTCATGTAGAGTACTGATGTAGTTGATGGTGGTCCATGTAGAGTACTGATGTAGTTGATGGTGGTCCATGTAGAGTACTGATGTAGTTGATGGTGGTCCATGTAGAGTGCTGACATACTTAATGGTGGTCCATGTAGAGTACTGATGTAATTGATGGTGGTCCATGTAGAGTACTGATGTGGTTGATGGTGGTTCATGTAAAGTACTGATGTGGTCAACGGTGTGTACTGATGTAGTTGATGGTGGTCCATGTAGAGTACTGTTGTAGTTGATGGTGGTCCATGTAGAGTACAGATGTAGTTGATGGTGGTCCATGTAGAGTACTGATGTAGTTGATGGTGGTTCATGTAGAGTATTGATGTAGTTGATGATGGTCCATGTAGAGTACTGGTGTGGTTGATGGTGGTTCATGTAGAGTACTGATGTAGTTGATGGTGGTCCATGTAGAGTACTGATGTAGTTGATGGTGGTCCATGTAAAGTAATGATGTGGTTGATGGTGGTCCATGTAAAGTAATGATGTAGTTGAGGTAGTTCATGTAGAGTACTGATGTATTTGATGGTGGTCCATGTAGAGTACTGATGTAGTTGATGGTGGTTCATGTAGAGTACTTAATGGTGGTCCATGTAGAGTACTGATGTAGTTGATGGTGGTCCATGTAGAGTACTGATGTGGTTGATGGTGGTTCATGTAAAGTACTGATGTAGTTGATGGTGGTCCATGTAGAGTACTGATGTAGTTGATGGTGGTCCATGTAGAGTACTGATGTAGTTGATGGTGGTTCATGTAGAGTACTGATGTAGTTGATGGTGGTCCATGTAGAGTACTGGTGTGGTTGATGGTGGTCCATGTAGAGTAGTGATGTAGTTGATGGTGGTCCATGTAGAGTACTGATGTAGTTGATGGTGGTTCATGTAGAGTACTTGTGTAGTTGATGGTGGTTCATGTAGAGTACTGGTGTAGTTGATGGTGGTTCATGTAGAGTACTGATGTAGTTGATGGTGGTTCATGTAGAGTACTGATGTAGTTGATGGTGGTTCATGTAGAGTACTGATTGAGTTGATGGTGGTTCATGTAGAGTACTGATGTAGTTGATGGTGGTTCATGTAGAGTACTGATGTAGTTGATGGTGGTCCATGTAGAGTACTGATGTAGTTGATGGTGGTTCATGTAGAGTACTGGTGTAGTTGATGGTGGTTCATGTAGAGTACTGGTGTAGTTGATGGTGGTTCATGTAGAGTACTGATGTAGTTGCTGGTGGTCCATGTAGAGTGCTGATGTACTTAATGGTAGATGGTGGTTCATGTAAAGTACTGATGTAGTTGATGGTGGTTCATGTAGAGTACTGTTGTAGTTGATGGTGGTCCATGTAGAGTACTGATGTAGTTGATGGTGGTCCATGTAGAGTACTGATGTAGTTGATTGTGGTCCATGTAGAGTACTGATGTGGTTGATGGTGGTTCATGTAGAGTACTGATGTAGTTGATGGTGGTTCATGTAGAGTACTGGTGTAGTTGATGGTGGTTCATGTAGAGTACTGATGTAGTTGCTGGTGGTCCATGTAGAGTGCTGATGTACTTAATGGTAGATGGTGGTTCATGTAAAGTACTGATGTAGTTGATGGTGGTTCATGTAGAGTACTGTTGTAGTTGATGGTGGTCCATGTAGAGTACTGATGTAGTTGATGGTGGTCCATGTAGAGTACTGATGTAGTTGATTGTGGTCCATGTAGAGTACTGATGTGGTTGATGGTGGTCCATGTAGAGTGCTGATGTAGTTGATGGTGGTTCATGTAGAGTACTGATGAGGTTGATGTGGTCCATGTAGAGTACTGGTGTGGTTGATGGTGGTCCATGTAGAGTACTGATGTGGTTGATGGTGGTCCATGTAGAGTGCTGATGTAGTTGATGGTGGTCCATGTAGAGTACTGATGTGGTTGATGGTGGTCCATGTAGAGTACTGGTGTAGTTGATGGTGGTTCATGTAGAGTACTGATGAGGTTGATGTGGTCCATGTAGAGTACTGGTGTGGTTGATGGTGGTCCATGTAGAGTACTGATGTGGTTGATGGTGGTCCATGTAGAGTGCTGATGTAGTTGATAGTGGTCCATGTAGAGTACTGATGTGGTTGATGGTGGTCCATGTAGAGTGCTGATGTAGTTGATGGTGGTTCATGTAGAGTATTGATGAGGTTGATGGTGGTCCATGTAGAGTACTGGTGTGGTTGATGGTGGTCCATGTAGAGTACTGATGTGGTTGATGGTGGTCCATGTAGAGTACTGATGTGGTTGATGGTGGTCCATGTAGAGTGCTGATGTAGTTGATGGTGGTCCATGTAGAGTACTGATGTAGTTGATGGTGGTCCATGTAGAGTACTGATGTAGTTGATGGTGGTCCATGTAGAGTACTGATGAGGTTGATTGTGGTCCATGTAGAGTACTGGTGTGGTTGATGGTGGTCCATGTAGAGTACTGATGTGGTTGATGGTGGTCCATGTAGAGTACTGATGTGGTTGATGGTGGTCCATGTAGAGTACTGATGTAGTTGATGGTGGTCCATGTAGAGTACTAATGTGGTTGATGGTGGTCAATGTAGAGTACTGATGTGGTTGATGGTGGTCCATGTAGAGTGCTGATGTAGTTGATGGTGGTCCATGTAGAGTACTGATGTGGTGGATGGTGGTCCATGTAGAGTGCTGATGTAGTTGATGGTGGTCCATGTAGAGTACTGGTGTGGTTGATGGTGGTCCATGTAGAGTACTGATGAGGTTGATGGTGGTCCATGTAGAGTGCTGATGTAGTTGATGGTGGTCCATGTAGAGTACTGATGTGGTTGATGGTGGTCCATGTAGAGTACTGATGAGGTTGATGGTGGTCCACAGGTGGCGAGGTCCGAGGAAGGTTAACTCCAGTGAGATGGGTTGTAGGGTCTGAGACAAGATTCTTGTTTCCGATATCTGTTAATCTCCACCGTCTTCCCTGCCTCTCTTCCTTGGTGATGTTGGTTTCAAGGAGGGAGGCTACTTTGGCCCACAAAGGCCATCGCTGTGAGGCACTGTGGTGATTCTGGGTCAAGGTTGCTCCATAATGGGACGTCTTGGTTGTGGTTGACATTCTTATATTCCCTCTGTCGCAGAGGAGCGGTGTCTATGCGGTAGACAGATGTGGGCGAGCACTGGCCGCTACCAGGGGGGTGTTGACTTCAGTGCACCAGACATTGTGTGCATTGTGACGTTAGGCTGAGTGTCCACAAGGCTGGCATGGGCACCGCACAGGGCAATTGTGTTCCCTGTGGAATAAACCAGGAGGGTGACACGAAGGGTTCTTGCGTTACATCTTCAGCTACAGTGTTCGAAATGAGAGGGGTCTGGGGGGTTCATGGATCCCATAAGGCATGAGGGACCTCCCATAAAAAGAAAAATGTAAACTTGGGGGGTCTCCAACTACCGGTGTACCAATGTAATTACCCTTCTGCTTTTGCACAGGTCGTAATGATAGCAAGCAAGTCATTTAACAAAAATAGGTGCTAACAGCCATTACAGTGCCTAAAAAGAAGAATTTTTTCGGGGAGGGTGACCAATATTTTTAGGGGATCCCCCTCCCAAGAGTCAGTGGTCATTTCGAACCCTGCTCAGCTGGTCCGTGCTGGCTGTCGATGATGTTTTCATGTTTTTACTCGTAGCAGACGCTGCTCGTAGACCTAAGTGATGCTGCCGCTGAGGACGCTTTCTGCTTGGTGGGACAGAGTGGGGGGGTTGCATAGCGCCTAGGTGCATAAAATTTCTAACCCCCCATCTAGCAATAAGGTTAAAAAAAAGAATTTCGAAAGCTAGATGGAGCCACATATCATCATGTCCATGTACAGAAGCCATGGTACACTTAGATGGACCATGTACACTAGCCATGGTAAACTGAGACGGACCATGTACAGAAGCCATGGTACACTGAGATGGACCATGTACACTAGCCATGGTAAACTGAGACGGACCATGTACACTAGCCAAGGTAAATTGAAACAGACCATGTACAGTAGCCATGGTAAATTGAAACAGACCATGTACAGTAGCCAAGGTAAACTGAGACGGACCATGTACACTAGCCATGGTAAACTGAAACAGACCATGTACAGAAGCCATGGTAAACTGAGACAGACCATGTACAATAACCATGGTAAACTAAGATGGACCATGTACAGTAGCCAAGGTAAACTGAAATGGACCATGTACAGTAGCCATGGTAAATTGAAACAGACCATGTACAGTAGCCAAGGTAAATTGAAACAGACCATGTACAGTAGCCAAGGTAAACTGAAATGGACCATGTACAGTAGCCAAGGTAAACTGAAATGGACCATGTACAGTAGCCAAGGTAAATTGAAACAGACCATGTACAGTAGCCAAGTTAAACTGAAATGGACCATGTACAGTAGCCAAGGTAAACTGAAACGGACCATGTACAGTAGCCAAGGTAAACTGAGACGTTACTTTCTAATAATGCCAGGAAAATGTCTGATGACATCTTGCATAAATTCGTTAATCACAAGGACTTGTCCTAAAAGAACCTTTTCAACAATGACTTGAATGAATTTAATAAACTTGGATTAGTTATTTAATATATCTACATAGATCTGTACCCCATTTGTTCCATGAAAAGATGCCTAACTAGTATATACTGCATGATAATTATATAGGTTAATAAGTATATAAATTATTATCCAGCTTCAAGAGAATGTACAATGGTTTTCATTGGTCGACTGATACGGAGCTAGGTGGGATTTTGTATATTTAAAATGTCCCAATTCTCTAAATTTTTCGATCAAAGTTGATCTAAATTAACAAAGTTATACTTCATGTTTTGATATTTATTGCTGCAATATACCGTCGGAAATTGTATAAAAGATGAATTTGAGCGACTCATAAATCATCCAATAAAAAATGTATTGGTCTGTCTTTGAATGCTACATAATGATCTCTATATGTCATAAACTGGCATGTTTGATGTCACTGCTAAATTGTGTATTTTCTAAAATATTAAGATATGAAAGATCACAATATTAACACATTTTGTATGGATATTATTGTTAAACATCCAAGATGTTATAAATACAATAAAAAAGTCGCAACGTCCCATAAAACAGTCGATCATTTAACCAATGAAATTTGTTGTCCATTCCCTTCATGCAAACAGAAAACGGTAGACTGTAGTTCTAAAAAATGGTTGCGTGCTTCTGTAATCAAACATTTATTGAAACAAAATTAAACATATATTATAATGATGCTTCATAACTGGCAGGTCCAGTGTTTTGTCACACACTAATTCCTGAGACGCTATCGACGTCTGTGTCTTTATACTTGTTGTGTTGACATCGGCCGCTATCTGTACTTGTTATACCACTTGTAGTCATATGTGCTGAGCCACTTGCGACAGCCGAGCATGTTGTTGTCGACGCAGTACTGGAAGGAGAAGGGATTGAGGTTGTGCTGGGCGAGGAGCTGGGACTGATGCACCTCCTCCTCCAACATCTGTTGACTGACAGCCTCTGCCTTGAAGGGAAGCTTATCCGCAACTCGCTTCAATATTTGCGCCGCCTCCTGAAACTCCAGATGCCCACCCATCTCAATGATGATACGCCCCGCCCTCACTGGGGTCACGTAGTGGTCAATCGACCCTTTGCCACTGCCCATCCGATGACCTTGACCTTTCTTCGTGATCGACTTCCAGGGAGGGTCAAGACGCCACACTGCGAACATTCGGTTCTCCTCCAGCTTGCGGTTCGTCGTGTTGCGAACCATCTCGAAGTGTCCCGGCTTCATTGTGCCTCCATGGATCGCCTGCAGCAGTCAGGGACAAAATTAAAGTTGCCTCCTTCTGCAATTCAATTGTTTTGTTCATCTCATTTTGAAAAATTAAACCTAGTATCTACTAAGACAGCTAGTTATGTATCTATTGTGACATGTTATTTAGTTCTGATGAAATCTTTACACAAACTGTTGAAGTATCTTTGACTGGGTCCAGTTGAAATTCGTAAAAAAAGGCTGTTCCTCACCTGTGTACACGTGGCCATTGTGTACACATGTGGACATTGTGTACACATGTGGCCATTGTGTACACATGTGGACATTGTGTACACATGTGGCCATTGTGTACACATGTGGCCATTGTGTACACATGTGGCCATTGTGTACACATGTGGCCAAACTGACTGCACATATTACTTAAACTATTCACTCTTTTATTAAACGTACAGCACATATTACTTAAACTATTCACTCTTTTATTAAACGTACATATGTGGCCATTGTGTACACATGTGGCCAAACTGACTGCACATATTACTTAAACTATTCACTCTTTTATTAAACGTACATCACATATTACTTAAACTATTCACTCTTTTATTAAACGTACATCACATATTACTTAAACTATTCACTCTTTTATTAAACGTACATCACATATTACTTAAACTATTCACTCTTTTATTAAACGTACATCACATATTACTTAAACTATTCACTCTTTTATTAAACGTACATCACATATTACTTAAACTATTCACTCTTTTATTAAACGTACATCACATATTACTTAAACTATTCACTCTTTTATTAAACGTACAGCACATATTACTTAAACTATTCACTCTTTTATTAAACGTACAGCACATATTACTTAAACTATTCACTCTTTTATTAAACGTACAGCACATATTACTTAAACTATTCATGCTCTACATATTTTAACATCAACCAACCTGACAATGGGATGAATGAATTGAGAAAGCAGCTTTAAAAGTTTCTCCTCAATTCGATTTTTTAGTCTCATTTCAAATTCATTTTGCAAAATATCAAACTTACAAAATATCAAACTTGCAAAATAGTATCTCTTTTGTGCAACTTTTGTATGTAGTTTTTGTGAAATAATCAGACAAATTATTAAATTACTTAATGTTTGGTCAAACATTAATTGAAACAAAAATGGAAACGCTGAAAACTCACAAATTTCACTATTGGTGAGATTTCATAACTTTGTCATGTGATTGGTAAGATTGGTAAGATTGGTAAGAGGATGGAAGTTACGGCCATGATCGGATTTAACCTGCAGTGTTTACCATTTTGGATATTCAGTATATTCAATGATTTAAACAAAACTATGCATTTTTCATTAAATTGACTGCGGATGTTACTTAAACTATTCACACACTACATATTTGGACATCAATTAACCTGATTTGCGACAGGCTAAATCAGACGAGGATGGATTTTTAAGGTGTAATTTGACAGTGTCTGAAATTAGCAAAAAATTTAACTGGCCCAGATTTTTTTTTTAACTAGCCCAATTCTGTTTGAACTGGCCCCACAAAAATGTATAAATTATCTGTATATGTAATAAAGAAAGTTTTTGTTCATAAAACTAAAACACTGCTTTAATAAACCATACCAAATATTGTTGTTTGTTTCTTATAACTAGCAGACCAATGAATTTAAAAGACATTACAATGTGAATTTTATTTATGAAACAGTTACAACTGTTGAAAGTAACATTATGTCACTGGCCTGGCACTGGCAAAAATCTATGTCGTTCCCTATTACTCCAAATCGAAGCCTCCAAAGTTCACTTTCACAGTCAAATATCACATTAATCTGAATGCTTTGGCAGACTATTGTCAATCAAATTGTCTGCCTCCTTAGTATCACCAGTATGAAGTAAATTGGCATAATATCCTTTACAATTTTTCAAACTCTACTATTCTCGCAACTTCGTCCACCATCTTTTCTTTGGTTTTTCCCTAGTGTTCCCCAAGACACTGACATAATTAAATGTGTATCATCCAATAGGCATCCATGTTACAAATGCCAGGTGCATATGCAGACTTCACTTTTGTCTTGGCATATGTCGCTGGCAAGGAAGAAGTACTTTGTCACAATTGTATTTTATATGGAATTAGTATATGATAGTAAGTACTGTAATGTGCATCACTAATACAGTCAGACCCAGTTGTAGCCATCGGAATGATTCGGCAGGGTGGGGCCAATAACTTTTTTGCATTTTGGCTGAGTCAGCAGGAAGAATTTTTAACTGGCAGCTGCCGATAAAAAGGCTTTAATTTCGAGCACTAGATTTAATCATACATTGAATCTTGTTTTAAGGTGTAATAAAACATATAATCTTGTTTTTAAGGTGTAATCAAAGATATAATCTTGTCAATACTTTATTCTCAGACTCAACATGATATACAAATACAATGAGGGGTGTGATGGTGTGTTAACTATAGTTACGTTGAACAAAAAATTGCATACTTGCCTCAGTCATCAAGAAAGCTGACATGCCGAGATTTAAAGTACTTCTAGATGGGCATAGTCTGTTTTTTACTGCAGAGATTGTCTAAGCTTGTGAAGTCTAATGGCCCCTCACCCCCAATATTTGCACATTCTAGACGGATATTTCACATTATTATAGAAAATGGTACAAAGTGTGGCAATAAGAAGTATGTAGCTACCCGAATGCCGTACTGCTTATGAATGAGTGCATTGTGCACAATTTCCGGTCCTCGCATGTCGATGAGTCTCTTGAACATCTTCTGTGGCCGCTGGTTGCCAGTGAACACAGGCGCCTTCTCAACAAACGTTAGTTTCCTCCTCTCAGGAAACTCCACACCTGGGAACATATGATGATGTTCCTTGAGAAAGTTGTCATAGGAAACACAAATGGGCTAAATTAGCAGTGACATTGCACAAATGTTTTCTTGTCAATCAATAGGAAATGGTTTTTTTTTGTGTGAAAGATATTTGTTGCACACTGTGCAAATTACACAATTCAGCAATTTCTTGTGCACATTGCACAAGACACCATGAACAGGTTCTCTGGTTATTCTCATAGTTGGTTCACACCAAGTCCTAGCTTCTCTTGGAAACCAATTTTTAGTAATTTTCTGCACTTCTACCCCTAACCACCCCCACACACCCACCCACCCCAGGTAGTTGTTAATGCACTTGTCTTTGTTCTGTTGCCATGTATTGTGGAAGTGAACATTTGTAAAACTGTCAGAGCGTTATCTATACACATCTATAGAGCAACACGTACACTTGTATTACCCCTGGATACACGAAACACAAACCTTCGTACGAGTTCTTGGGGTGTTTCCAACTGGCCACACACGCAACGGGAGTCATCCTCCATAGCGGACACGTCACATCTGTAACATGAATTAAAATATACCTTGCAGAATCAAAAGATTCCATAATGGAATGTTCTATAGATATGTCCTGTAGAACATGGACACCCATGGAAAATGGACCCTGGGTCCATTTTCTATGGGTGTCCATATTCTATATGACAGATAGAAAATGGCCTAGGGCCTAGCATAGGGGTCCATATTCCATTTTGGTGTTGGGGGTCCATATTCTACACGACAGATAGAAAATGGACCCCACAGACATAGCCATAGCATAGGCATAGAAAATAGACCTGGGGGGTCCATGCTATGTTACGTGGACCCCAGGGAAAATGGGTGTCGGATGTTTCGGCCCATCGGACGAAATTATCGTTTTCGCAACCGGTGAACTGTGTAGTGTTCTCGATCGCATGGGCTGTAATGTCTAGTGATAGCCCACCAGATGGCAATGCTAGTCGGCAGTCACTTTGAACCATAGACATACGTAGAACACCCGTTAGTAAAACAAGACCACTGAACCCTTATCAGTTGACACATGATAAAGCGATGCAGGCATGGACCAGTGACATTCATGGTGCTGCATGGCAAGAATCTACTGGAGGCACAGTGTTTATACTGTACAGCACCCAGATTTCATCATATATATATATATATATATATATATATATATATATATATATATATATATATATACATATACATATATACAGTACTAATAAGAGATTATTACTATATAGTTATATATATACCTAATACCTTATTACGTGCACAATCTATCCATGCACCTTGTATATAAAATATCATAACATATTAACTATAACGGTAGCACCACTAAACATGATCGAAACTGGACGATCTTTTCCCATCTTCCAATACATCCCCCAGCTGCTCCATCACCGCCATTTCCACCTGCAGATCAAAATCTTTCTCGAATGTTATCTGGCCAACTTGCCCAAGGACACGCCTCGTGTAAAGAAATGTGTTCTCTCATTTAAGGTGTCAATTGTTTTAGTAGGCAAACTTTCACATGGTTTGTCAAACAAATGCTATGAATGTTGCAATGTGTACAGAATGAGTTACATGATAGTGGTTCATACAACGATTAAAAGGCAAACAACGACCAAAAAGGGGTGAGCCTCATTAAATGCAGATGACTTAATAAAGAATAAAAATCTTATTAATGAGCTGACATGTAGTAGTTTTTAAAAAGAGTTACAAATATGCATACACACACGCACACATTATTTATAAAACTGAATTCTACCCCTATAACATTTTATGTTGCACCCAATCAATGTGACTACTGGGAAACACTTAATGTATGCTACCCCCAAGAAAAACAAACGTATCTGTAATATATTGATATTTCAGAACATTTTCGAAACTGTTACATTCACATATACACTAACACAACACAAACATTTGTGACATAAATTACCTGAAAATAACGAGATGTTAGATCTTGTCTTCTGTCCATTCGTACAGCTGTAAGCCACACAGGAAATAACCATATTCGTTGTCCCACAACTTTCTCAAGCAAGCCTCCAAAATGTTTGTCTTTGAGAGTTTAACACTAATGCACGATGCTCACTCCAGTATGGACAACCCAACTGCCCACACTTATAACACAACTGTGGGACTACCTTAACCCAAATTATTAATCAGTCTGGTGGCCATGCCCCATTAAGAACAAATGACAATGACAAATCTTCAAGTTAATTGGTTCCTGGTGTCATCGTCACTGGCTATTAGCCCGATAAGTTTATACTTCTATGGTAACCACCTCATCTTCATTGCTTTTGTTTGCCTTGTAATGTACATGATGATGGTGAGGAGGAAACAAATTAACTTATTTACTCTTTTTAGACAACTATTTGTAACATGTTATGTTCACACTACAAACAGTACTACCTCTTGTTTATAGCGGGATGATTAATGTTGTAACTCTATGCTTTGAACACTTATTGTGTAGATTATTCTGTTTACTTTATTGTATTATATCATACTATAATATATCGCACTATATTATATAGCTAATGTGTTGACGTTATATGTTCTATGTTTCACATACAATCTGATAGCCACACACTATATTACTTTCTACTTAAGCCAACGTTACTGTAATACTGTGTTATACACACCACAATTACGACAGGACAGTTTCTATATGACCTGGCTGCCTGACCATTGTACTGGGCAATCTTAATAAAGAGCTTCAACCATGTGCAAACGCATTCGTGTAATTCCTTGACATGCTCACCGAGTCCTAAATGCTACCTGTCAGCTTGGCTAAGTCTAAGGTATTTGTGGCATAAGGGGAGAGTTGACCAGGCCGATCCTGACTGCCTTGTTGCTCTTCCCAGTGTTCACACCAGTTCGGGGAACATAACATGGGCCAAATCAACCGTGTATACAACCAAAGCCAGCAGGTTCCATGGGCCAAAAACGACTATCGTATTCTAACTGGGGAATGGGCTCTGTAGGTGTGGACCTTGTTTAATATTACTATCGTTATTTTCACTAATTTCATGAACTTGACTATTTATTGCAACAGGGAAATGTTGACATAATGAAATAATGATCCAAACTGAAGTAAATAATGCCTAAAGGAAATGTCTGTATAATTATAATTATTACACTATTAGCATGCGAGCGTGTGAGCATGTGTCTGTGTGCAATCATAATTTCCCTTTTTATCGAATAAGGCTGTGGACTAAAACTAATATTCTTAGAATCCCACCGCTTAAAATTCTGCTACTAGCATAGGCTGAATCAACCATAGCTGAATTCATTAATGACATAGTTTTCAGCGAAGTGGGTCGAACCATCTGTCTGCGTGGGCTGAAATGACTGGGCTGAAATGACTAGGCCGAACCATCTGTTGGCATGGGCCGAACTCGTCACAGGCCAAACCATTCGGGAACCAGGAAAATGATTCAAACACTGTTTGAAACAGACTACTTCTTCTGTTATTTCACTACCGTCACTAGGTGTATGTACGACAACGTGAAAGGTGCTAGTGCAATTTTAAATCACTGTTGAAAGAACCCAGCATCACAGTCTGAAATCGACTGCATGTACCAACTGACTGATATTTTACAAAATAAAAGTTGCATAAAACAAGCAAATTATCACTGTTGTTAGCAGACGCCCAACTGGAACGTGAGCGATAATATATGATGACAATACGAGCATGCACTGTTTTTGACAGCATTCTTAAATTTTTAAATGTTAAACTATACCTGCAACGAGGTTGATACTGTTTTGTTTTAATAATGCGGATGTCGTCCGTGTTGATCGAAGTGCAGACTGGACGATTTGTCGATGCATTCTTGCTACATTAGTCCTTGTCCTCGGGAACGATGTTGACTACAGTAAGAGGTACCAGGTCATCTTTGTCTCGAGACCGGTTCAGCATCATCTGGTGCTGTGTGTGTTTAACAAGGATTTAACAGTTAAGGCTTCCACCCAAAGCTACAAAGAAGCATTTAGCTTATTGAGAACTAAACTATTTTTCATCTATGCATAGCCCGCACATTTCTGGTAAATATTAATGTAATTTTTAAACATATTCACATTGCCGACTTGCAGTAGTAGGTGATCGTGACACTCCATTTCCCATCATCACAGCTATAGGTGTACGCGTCTGTTTTGCTCACGCACGCACGCACGCACGCACGCACGCACGCACGCACGCACGCACGCACGCACGCACGCACGCACGCACGCACGCACGCACGCACGCACGCACGCACGCACGCACGCACGCACGCACACACGCTGATGGGACTGATGCGATATAGTGCGACGTGTAACGCACAGGACGAGTGTCTGCAACAGACTGGGTCGTGTGAACACTCGTGACGGTTGTAACAGTCGTGACGGTTGTAACAGAATTCAACCGCGTGGTTTTCTTCCTTTTAATTCCCACTGGGGACAACGTTCCGAACGGGCTGACACACACACACACACACACACACACACACACACACACACACACACACACACACACACACACACACACACACACACACACACACACACACACACACACACACACACACACACACACACACACACACACACACACACACACACACACACACACACACACACACACACACACACACACACACACACACACACACACACACACACACACACACGTGTGCACGCACGCATGATCACGCATAATTATATATATATATGAACGTTAAATAAAATATTAGTTTATAAAATAGAATTAGTCAACATCGCTCCATACTCCCTCTCTCTCTCTCTCTCTCTCTCTCTCTCTCTCTCTCTCTCTCTCTCTCTCTCTCTCTCTCTCTCTCTCTCTCTCTCTCTCTCTCTCTCTCTCTCTCTCTCTCTCTCTCTCTCTCTCTCTCTCTCTCTCTCTCTCTCTCTCTCTCTCTCTCTCTCTCTCTCTCTCTCTCTCTCTCTCTCTCTCTCTCTCTCTCTCTCTCTCTCTCTCTCTCTCTCTCTCTCTCTCTCTCTCTCTCTCTCTCTCTCTCTCTCTCTCTCTCTCTCTCTCTCTCTCTCTCTCTCTCTCTCTCTCTCTCTCTCTCTCTCTCTCTCTCTCTCTCTCTCTCTCTCTCTCTCTCTCTCTCTCTCTCTCTCTCTCTCTCTCTCTCTCTCTCTCTCTCTCTCTCTCAGTTTACCATGGTATATTTTCATAAGGACCCTTATGAAAATATATATCATGGTAAATGCATGGTATACCATGGTGTTTTAAAACAGATAAATCATGGTAAATACCATGGTATACAATGGTATATTTTCATAAGGGTTGCTTCGAGCAATGGACGTCCACCTAGCAGATGACACTGTCACTAAGCAAGCGCTGAATAGGCTGTTTGCCTAATTCCTTAAGGCAAACACAGTCTACGATCGTGTGTGTCTGATTCCCTGTTTACCAAAGTACACGCCAAACCGATGTCCAGTGTTCAGATCCAAGTTTTGTCCTCCAGAATGCTAATAAGTCGTTTCCGCACCTCGCCGCTTTCACAAAGCCATGCACCAGGTTGCTTCATCCTGTCAGCAGCGACAATACGTGTGAGCTATATGGTGAGGTGGATCGAGGCATCTGAGCAAGCAGTGCACAGATTTATGGGCTAGACTTGCGAAAACTCCCGATAAAAGAGAAATTATATGGTTTCAAATTGAATTATTTTATTTAATCCCCCAAACAGATGCTGTGGAGGGTCTATGAACACACTGGAAATGTAGAACACTACAAAGAGGCACTTAACCTAGCTACAACTGAAAAAATTGGCAGGTAATATAAAAAATGACAGCAAGAGTTTCTATGCTTATGTAAGGAGTAAACAGAAAGTTCGAGATAAGGTCGGACTTGAAAACAACAGTGAAAACATAATTTCAGATGGGTTCCAAATTGCAGAGATCCTGAATGAGTATTTCAGCTCAGTTTTTACAACAGAAGATATCAGCTCACTTCCAATTCCATTTACTAAATTTGAGGGCAATAAATCAGAACATTTAGGGCAGTTATTTGTAACTCCTGAAATGATAGCAAAGAAAATTAAGAAGATGAAAGATAATAAATCACCTGGAGTTGATGGGATACCACCAAAACTGCTAAAGGAAATTGTTGATCAAATTAGTACACCACTTGCAAACTTATTTAACTTGTCACTAGAAGAAGGAATAGTTCCTTCAGAATGGAAAGAAGCAAACATTACGCCGCTATTTAAGAAGGGATCGAGGAAGAAGCCAGAAAATTACAGACCAGCGAGTTTAACATCAGTTGTATGTAAATTACTCGAAACATTAATTAGAGACCATATGGTGGAATTCCTCGTAAAACATAAATTAATAAATACATCTCAACATGGATTCCTAAAAGCAAGGTCATGTCTAACCAATCTCTCATGTTTTTTAGAAGAAATTACAAAGTGGGTAGATGACGGGTCACCAGTGTCTACTTAGATTTTCAGAAAGCTTTCGATAAAGTGCCACATCAAAGATTGTTACTTAAACTAAAAGCCCATGGTATAGGTAATGATGTAATCAACTGGATAGAAAAGTTGCTTACACACAGAAGACAGAGAGTAATAGTAGATGGTGAGATTTCAAACTGGAAATCTGTTTTGAGTGGGGTACCACAGGGATCAGTATTAGGCCCTATACTGTTTTTGATATATATAAATGATTTGGAGGATGACATATCTAGCAAAGTACTCAAATTTGCAGATGACACAAAAGTATTCAGAAAGGTTACTAATGATACAGATAAACAAAGTTTACAGGATGATCTGGAAAAATTAGTTAAATGGTCAGAAAAATGGCAAATGTTATTCAATTTTGGGAAGTGTAAATGTATACACATAGGACATGGAAATATGGACGAGGAATATAAAATGGGGGATGCTGTACTAGGTAGAACCACACAAGAAAAGGATTTAGGAGTAACATTTAATGCTGACATGAAAGTTTCAGAGCAATGTGGGATTGCTGCTTCGAAAGGAAATCAAATTCTACGGCTAATTAGGAGAACTATCATGTATAAGGAGAAACACCTAACTGTACCCCTGTACAAAGCAATAGTTAGACCACATTTGGAATATTGTATTCAAGCGTGGAGGTCATATCGTAAAAAAGACATAGATAAGCTAGAAAGAATACAACGAAGAGCAACTAAGATGATTCCAGAATTAAGAGACCTTAGTTACGAAAGTCGGTTATTACAATGTGGTTTGACAACACTAGAGACCAGGAGACTAAGAGGAGACCAAATAGAAGTGTTTAAAATAGTGAACGGTTATGAGGATGTTGATAGGAATATGTTCTTCAAACTTAAAGAAGGCAGTAGAACCAGAGGACACAAAGCAGCATTAGTTAAGGAGCAGTGTAGGTTGGACATGAGAAAGTACTCTTTCTCACAGAGGGTGATAAATGAATGGAACAAACTGCCAAATGATTGTGTTAATGCTAGTAGTGTGAATATGTTTAAAAATAGAATTGACAGATATCTGATAAGGGCGGGCTACACATAGATGAGAAAATTGTTGGACTCTCGATAAGCCAATGGCTTCCTTGTCCACTTGTCATCTGGAACTTGTTGTTCGAGATGGCAATCTTGTTAAATCTTGTTAAAAAAAAGAAAATGCTTATTCGTAAAAATTGTTTTTACAACATGAAGCTGAAGTTGGAGCACATTTATTAATCATAGCATAATTATTTGAAAATTAAATCATCAAAATAAAATTTCAGTTCGCATTTTTTTAAATAAAAAAATTCCTATTCTTGGAGAGGGTCTCGCTAGCCAGCTTGAAAACAAAACAGAAAAAATCGAAAAATAGCAATGCGACTGAAGAACGTCTCCCAAGCAAGATGTCTGATGTTGTTTACTTTGCTCTCCAGTATTATGCGTATTATGCGCATGTTTTGGGAGTTCCTCGTGTTTTGGGGTGCAACTCTCTAAGTCTGAAGATGTAGAATAATTGATTTGGCGAATCCGACTACAAAGTGTTCATTACAATGAAGCTAGTGAAACTGTTGACACATCCGAAAGACTACCGCGGTGCGTAGGAGACAGGTCGAGCCTGTTCACTGCAGTGCCACTGTCTGTGGCCGTTGGGTCTGCTACTCGCTAGGCGCTACCGCAACTTCGGAAGGGGCGTGATTTAGTGGATACTTGAAATGAAAAAAATCATGGTTTTAGGGCTATGCACCTAAAAGAGATAATAAAAACTAATCACGTGCAACAATAATATCACGCCAGTGGCAGCTAGTGCCGTGGTTTACTCAGAATATGTTCTAAAAGTGGGAGGTTGTGGTCAGATTCTGGTCATAATTTTGTCATTTCTCCGAATGAATGACCGAAGGCGAAGGCTGATTTGTTAACCAGCACGACCAATAACTGGCAATGAGTACTTGCACAGATTTATGAATTCGGGTAACCTAGACTCCACATGACATATTAAGGGAGGCTGGCACACACACACCACACCACACACACCACACACACCACACCAGATCACACCACACACACACACACACACACACACACACACACACACACACACACACACACACACACACACACACACACACACACACACACACACACACACACACACACACACACACACACACACCACACCACACCACACCACACCACACCACACCAGATCACACCACACACACATCACACCACACACACCAGATCACACCACACACACACACCACACCAGATCACACCACACACATGCACGCACACACACACACACACACACACACACACACACACACACACACACACACACACACACACACACACACACACACACACACACACAAACACACACACACACACACACAAACACACACACACACACACACACACACACACACACACACACACACACACACACACACACACACACACACACACACACACACACACACACACACACACACACACACACACACACACACACACACACACACACCAGATCACACCACACACACACACCACACCAGATCACACCACACACATGCACGCACACACACACACGCACGCACGCACGCACGCACGCACGCACGCACATACACACACACACACACACACACACACACACACAAAGCTTTGTTCAAACAAGTGTGTTATTTTTCTAGAAAGGACTAGTAAACAAAAGTGTTGGGATACTAATAGCATACTAATAGCATGACCATATTGTATTGGCAAAGATAGGAATATGTGTATACAAATATATTTTCATTTGGCGAGCGTATATTGCCAGAATACCACACTCATGACGTAGAAATAATGTGTTAAATAAGGTTTTCCTAGTAATCCACTGGCACGATATTCTTAATTGTAGTTATGTGGTTATTTTTTGCTTTCATTTTACAGGACCAGCTGTTTATTCAAATAAATGTGTTAATTATGTGGCATATGTGTGGCAGAATTTGGATTTGGCTAAACAAAACCCAAACTCCATGGATTTTGCTGAATAAAAGTTCTCAATATGAGCCAATTTGGCTACTAGCATATATGTTGAAAAGCCTGCAGAACGTTTGTTGTCTGATGTCTTGATGCACATTTAAACGATTTGGCTAAAACAATTTGTATTAGACTAAAAAAAATGTTTAGTTCACATGCGATACAATTCACATCCGATACAGTTCACGTCCGATACAATTCACTGCTTTACAGAGAATCTATTTAAAAAATAGTATGCAACATGGTAAGACGATACCTGTAATATCGTAGAGAAATTATATATAATATTTTGTTTTAAAATCATTAAGATGGGTATTTATATATAATCATGGACCATAAGAAAAATTTATATAACAGCAACATGACATATAATATAGAATAAAATAAGTTAGGTTGAAAAAAACTTGGTCTTAGTCTAACATAAGTGTAAGCATTAATAAGTTAAGATGATGGCATGACGAGACACCAGGGAGCGAAACTACAGTTGACGTACAATAATACAATTGCACATACATACAATTGTACATACATACAATAATACAATTGCACATGCATACAATTGTACACACATACAATAATACAATTGCACATACATACAATTGTACACACAATAATACAATTGCACATACATACAATAATACAATTGTACACACATACAATAATACAATTGCACATGCATACAATAATACAATTGTACACACATACAATTGCACATACATACAATAATACAATTGCACATACAATAATACAATAGTACATACATACAATAATACAATTGCACATACATACAATAATACAATTGTACATACATACAGTAATACAATTGCACTTATATACAATTGTTCATACATACAATAATCCAATTGTACATACATACAATTGTACATACAATAATACAGATAGACAATACTATTACTATATAACACTGACACACACTACATTAGGCAAATATACATTTAAACACATGACAAGTTTGCTAAGCACGGACAGACACGTGGTGCCTACAGACATCTGGTCATTTGCACCACATGCTCGTAGCATCACCCCTGGTGGCATTCACTGGCATTAACAGTGACAAGGCATATACCACGCGGGCCCAGTGCCTTGTTTAATGTATATTTCTTTCACAGACGCAGACCTTGTGTTGAACCCGAAGGAGTACCCTGATCTAAGACCAGGGGACGTGGTCGAGATCTACCACCCAGAGCACGAGTACAGGTAGCAACGTCTTCACAATATTCACACTTTTTATTATTTCTTATCCTAACTTTTTAACTATATTTCTCTGTGTGCAAACACATTTTTAAGAGATAACTTTACCCTGTTATTAAAGATATATTGAAAAAACAATATGTTAAATCATTGAACTGGAAAGTATTAAATGCGTTAAGAAGCACAAAGTTGGGTGGCTGCTGTTTGGGGTGATTTGTAGTTATCATTGATGTAACTGCAGCCATATAACAATAAGATAAAATAAACATTTGAAGATGTTCAGATGGCCTCATGAACTGAGTGACTGGTGCTAGACACCGAGTGACTTTGGTGCTAGACACTGTGTGACTGTGGTGCTAGACACCGAGTGACTGTGGTGCTAGACACCAAGTGATTTTGGTGCTAGACACCGAGTGATTTTTGTGCTAGACACATAGTGACTGTGGTGCTAGACACAGAGTGACTGGTGCTAGACACCGAGTGACTGTGATGCTAGACACCTAGTGACTTTTGTGCTAAACACCGAGTGACTGTGGTGCTAGACACCGAGTGACTTTGGTGCTAGACACCAAGTGAATGTGGTACTAGACACCAAGTGAATGTGGTACTAGACACCAAGTGAATGTGGTACTAGACACAGAGTGACTTTGGTAATATACACCGAGTGACTGGTGTTAGGCACCGAGTGACTTTGGTGCTAGACACTGTGTGACTGTGGTGCTAGACACCGAGTGACTGTGGTGCTAGACACCGAGTGATTTTGGTGCTAGACACCGAGTGATTTTTGTGCTAGACACATAGTGACTGTGGTGCTAGACACAGAGTGACTGGTGCTAGACACCGAGTGACTGTGATGCTAGACACCTAGTGACTTTTGTGCTAGACACCGAGTGACTGTGGTGCTAGACACAGAGTGACTTTGGTAATATACACCGAGTAACTGGTGCTAGGCACCGAGTGACTTTGGTGCTAGACACCTAGTGACTTTGGTGCTAGACACCAAGTGAATGTGGTACTAGGCACAGAGTGACTTTGGTAATATACACTGAGTGACTGGTGCTAGACACCGAGTGACTGTGGTGCTAGACACCAAGTGAATGTGGTGCTAGACACAGAGTGACTTTGGTAATATACACCGAGTGACTTTGGTGCTAGACACTGAGTGATTGGTGCTAGACACGGAGTGACTGTGTGCTAGACATGGAGTGACTGTGTGCTAGACACGGAGTGACTGTGTGCTAGACACAGAGTGACTGTGTGCTAGACACTGAGTGACTGGTGCTAGACACTGAGTGACTGTGGTGCTAGACCCCGAGTGACTGGTGCTAGACATGGAGTGACTGTGGTGCAAGACACAGAGTGACTGTTGTGTTAGACTCCAAGTGACTGTTGTGGTGTCTTTTATAGATTTACGGTTATTTCTTTTTCAGTCGACTCCTTCTGCAGGTGAAATGTGTCAACAACGACTTTCAGCAGAAAGGTTTGTGTTGCTTCAGTGTCTCGTAGTCACCCCTGCCTGCTTATTGTGTTACTTCAGTGTCTCGTAGTCACCCCTGCCTGCTTATTGTGTTACTCCAGTGTCTCGTAGTCACCCCTGCCTGCTTATTGTGTTACTTCAGTGTCTCGTAGTCACCCCTGCCTGCTTATTGTGTTCTTCAGTGTCTCGTAGTCACCCCTGCCTGCTTATTGTGTTACTTCAGTGTCTCGTAGTCACCCCTGCCTGCTTATTGTGTTACTTCAGTGTCTCGTAGTCACCCCTGCCTGCTTATTGTGTTACTTCAGTGTCTCGTAGTCACCCCTGCCTGCTTATTGTGTTACTTCAGTGTCTCGTAGTCACCCCTGCCTGCTTATTGTGTTACTCCAGTGTCTCGTAGTCACCCCTGCCTGCTTCTTGTGTTAGTCCAGTGTCTCGTAGTCACCCCTGCCTGCTTATTGTGTTGCTTCAGTGTCTCGTACCCCTGCCTGCTTCTGTTAGTCCAGTGTCTCGTAGTCACCCCTGCCTGCTTATTGTGTTACTTCAGTGTCTCGTAGTCACCCCTGCCTGCTTATTGTGTTACTTCAGTGTCTCGTAGTCACCCCTGCCTGCTTATTGTGTTACTCCAGTGTCTCGTAGTCACCCCTGCCTGCTTCTTGTGTTACTCCAGTGTCTCGTAGTCACCCCTGCCTGCTTATTGTGTTACTTCAGTGTCTCGTAGTCACCCCTGCCTGCTTATTGTGTTACTTCAGTGTCTCGTAGTCACCCCTGCCTGCTTATTGTGTTACTTCGGTGTCTCGTAGTCACCCCTGCCTGCTTATTGTGTTACTTCGGTGTCTCGTAGTCACCCCTGTCTGCTTATTGTGTTACTTCAGTGTCTCGTAGTCACCCCTGCCTGCTTATTGTGTTACTTCGGTGTCTCGTAGTCACCCCTGCCTGCTTATTGTGTTACTCCAGTGTCTCGTAGTCACCCCTGCCTGCTTATTGTGTTACTTCAGTGTCTCGTAGTCACCCCTGCCTGCTCATTGTGTTCTTCAGTGTCTCGTAGTCACCCCTGCCTGCTTATTGTGTTACTTCAGTGTCTCGTAGTCACCCCTGCCTGCTTATTGTGTTACTTCAGTGTCTCGTAGTCACCCCTGCCTGCTTATTGTGTTACTTCAGTGTCTCGTAGTCACCCCTGCCTGCTTATTGGAGCAAGGATTAATAATGAAAACTGATTCTCCAATGTAAATCTATGACAGGTTCATCAGTAGATTGCGCTACTGTGGAACTCCAAAGAGAACATCACTAACCAAAACACAATATATCTGTCCAGGTAGCAGTTGAATGGGTCTTCATGATGAATAACACTGGAAACAAACTGCAGACTGGACGACCTCTTTTATCATGCATTTTACAATCTTTCTATTCAACAAAACTACACCACTAGTACAGAGTCTTGCTACCTGGGCTGATTGTGTCACTGCTGCTTTGATCCGTCACTCAGAGCTAAAAGTGACATTTCAGAGTCATTTTGCCAAAAAATGTGACCCATCTAGTATCAGCTACGACACGCTAACTTGTTTGTACAAGGTTGTTATTTAGTTTGTGCAAGGTTGTTATTTAGTTTGTACAAGGTTGTTATTTAGTTTGTACAAAATTGTTATTTAGTTTGGGTGAAATCATCGGAGAAATAATAACATTATTTTTGACTGGGTCTGGTCAAAAAGGACAAAAGTGATCTGGCTCATAACATTATTTAATAGTTTCTCTGATGATTTCATTGAAACAAAATAAAAAATTTGTAAAAATTGGTTAGCGTGTCATAACAGATAGATTAATTTTGTGTGAAACGAGCTGACCAAAAAATACGAGCGAAGTTAGGAAGGACCTTTAAGTAACCAGTGGTCCTTATGTAGCGGTATAATAACGGACCTTTAAGTAACCAGTGGCCCTTACATAGCGGTATAAGAACGGACCTTTAAGTAGCCAGTTGTCCTTACGTAGCGGTATAAGGACGGACCTTTAAGTAGCCAGTGGTCCTTACATAGCGGTATAAGGACGGACCTTTAAGTAGCCAGTGGTCCTTAAGGCAAGGTGTAAGGAAGGACCTTTAAGTAGCCAGTGGTCCTTAAGGCAAGGTATAAGGAAGGACCTTTAAGTAGCCAGTGGTCCTTAAGGCAAGGTGTAAGGACGCACCTTTAAGTAGCCAGTGGTCCTTAAGGCAAGGTATAAGGAAGGACCTTTAAGTAGCCAGTGGTCCTTAAGGCAAGGTGTAAGGACGCACCTTTAAGTAGCCAGTGGTCCTTAAGGCAAGGTATAAGGAAGGACCTTTAAGTAGCCAGTGGTCCTTAAGGCAAGGTGTAAGGACGCACCTTTAAGTAGCCAGTGGTCCTTAAGGCAAGGTATAAGGAAGGACCATTAAGTAGCCAGTGGTCCTTAAGGCAAGGTATAAGGAAGGACCATTAAGTAGCCAGTGGTCCTTAAGGCAAGGTGTAAGGAAGGGCCTTTAAGTAGCCAGTGGTCCTTAAGGCAAGGTGTAAGGAAGGACCATTAAGTAGCCAGTGGTCCTTAAGGCAAGGTATAAGGAAGGACCATTAAGTAGCCAGTGGTCCTTAAGGCAAGGTGTAAGGACGCACCTTTAAGTAGCCAGTGAAGGAGAATGGCGTGATCAAGTGTGTCAAAGAGGTTGTTTAGATCTAGTAGCACAAGTAGCACATGTAGCACAAGTAGCACAAGTAGCACAAGTAGCACAAGTAGCACATGTAGCACATGTAGCACATGTAGCACATGTAGCACAAGTAGCACATGTAGCACAAGTAGCACAAGTAGCACAAGTAGCACATGTAGCACAAGTAGCACATGTAGCACAATTAGCACATGTAGCACAAGTAGCACATGTAGCACAAGTAGCACATGTAGCACAAGTAGCACATCACACTGGGCATCAGTTGCCTGCTTCAGGTCTTCGTGAATTTGGACCAGAGCCGTCTCCTTGCTTTGCCTTGGGTGGTGTGTAATCTGGTCATTGAAATCATTAGCATCAGTGTGACAGCTCAGTTGGTTTGCAACATAACGTTCTAGCATTTTTTATTCAAAACTTCTTAAGTTATATATATATATATATATATATATATATATATATATATATATATATATATATATATATATATATATATATATAGGGCAATAGGGCAGACCGCGTTTTTTAAATATTGGTGTTACTAACATATGCTTCATGTCTGCTGGCATGATGCCTGATTGGAGAGACATGTTAACGATGTCAGTAAGGATCAGAGCAAGTCGATGTTGTTATTCAGCTCATTGGCATTCGATCGATTGAATGACGATCCATCTGAGGTCTGTTGTCATCACCAGTATGGGTTTGCATTTTTGGACGTCAGGCAATCATCAGTCGAAGGTGTTCGGGTCGGCTCGTGAATCGATTGTGCAACGTGTGTTTACAATCTTCTCTGTGAAGAACTGACAAAATATCTCGACAAGAGTTGAATCATTATGTGAGTCAGGCAGCTAAATAGGTGCAGATCGGCCAAGCAACGCATTGGTGATACTGAACAGTTTCTTTGTGTTGTGTTCGGCTTCAGTAGTGACTGGCTTTAGTAGCGGAGAGTCGTCAGTGCAACTTGAAGCATCATGTAGATTTCTCTGTTGACAACCAGTTGCATCTTTTGTGATCAACGCTCGGTGCAGTGGAGGTCGCACTTTGCATTGGCCAGCTCCTCTGTGTGCCACGGTGTCTTTGGACGGACCGTGATGACTCGTGTGATGAGAGCGCCATAGATATCATTAGCGAATGCCCGCTTCTCAATCCATGCATGCTTTTGATACCGCATGCAACATTTTGGACATGCAGGTTTAACCACAAGAAGGTCATTTTTGACTGCATGGTTACAAGATATGTCGAGTTACAGGTGATGCTATGAGGATGGATGCATGTGGAGTGATCAACAGATCAAGCATATTTCACCACATCTGTCATGTGCTCAACGAATGTGCTGCTTTCTATTAAATTCGCAAGGTTCATTCATTGTTGAGCGAGGATTGTCGTAATGCACATTAAAATCTCCGCAGATAATCACTTTGTTTGGATGGTGTGTGGCTGCACTTAGCATAAGACTGAAGTGATCCATGAACGCGCGTGACAGAGGTGACGGTGGTAAGCAGTAGGTCACGTACACACAAACGTTGCATCTTATTTTTGGACACTGGACAGCTTGAACAGGACTCCGACCCCACTGCCGATAGTTTGTAGCTGCATGTCACCAACACGTTCACTTCTGCCTCGTCAACATGAGTGATCGAGGTCTCTGTCAGGGCTACGATGTCAAGGTGGTGTTTGTCGATGAGTGATCGAGGTCTCTGTCAGGGCTACGATGTCAAGGTGGTGTTTGTCGATGAGTGATCGAGGTCTCCGTCAGGGCTACGATGTCAAGGTGGTGTTTGTCGATGAGTGATCGAGGTCTCCGTCAGGGCTACGATGTCAAGGTGGTGTTTGTCGATGAGTGATTGAGGTCTCCGTCAGGGCTACGATGTCAAGGTGGTGTTTGTCGATGAGTGATCGAGGTCTCCGTCAGGGCTACGATGTCAAGGTGGTGTTTGTTGATGAGTGATCGAGGTCTCTGTCAGGGCCTTGATGTCAAGGTGGTGTTTGTAGTAATTCTTGATCTACATTGCTTTATTGCAGACTGACTGTGTTGATGAGTGTAAATTTAGTATTCGGTGCTTCACCGTTTCCTGTGGCAGTCAATCAGGTTGTTATTATTCACATTTTTGTTTACTGACCTTATAGCAACTAACACATGTTCACGCCTGAAGAAGACCAGTGCCACAGGACCTTTAATAACCAGTGGTCCTTGAGCCGGCAGATAGGACGTTTAAGAAGCCAGTGGTCCTTGAGCCAGCAGATTCGACCTTTAAGTAATCAGTGGTCCTTGAGCCAGCAGATAGGATGTTTAAAAAGCCAGTGGTCCTTGAGCCGGCAGATTGGACCTTTAAATAATCAGTGGTCCTTCAGCCGGCAGATAGGACGTTTAAGAAGCCAGTGGTCCTTGAGCCGGCAGATTGGATGTTTAAGTAATCAGTTGTCCTTGAGCTGGTAGATAGGACGTTTAAGAAGCCAGTGGTCTTTGAGCTGGCAGATTGAACCTTTACGTAGTCAGTGGTTCTTAAGTTGGCAGATTGGACCTTTACATAGTCAGTGGTCCTTGAGCTGGCAGATTGGACCTTTACGTAGTCAGTGGTTCTTGAGTTGGCAGATTGGACCTTTACGTAGTCAGTGGTCCTTGAGCTGGCAGATTGGACCTTTACATAGTCAGTGGTCCTTGAGCTGGCAGATTGGACCTTTACGTAGTCAGTGGTTCTTGAGTTGGCAGATTGGACCTTTACGTAGTCAGTGGTCCTTGAGCTGGCAGATTGGACCTTTACATAGTCAGTGGTCCTTGAGCTGGCAGATTGGACCTTTACGTAATCAGTGGTTCTTGAGTTGGCAGATTGGACCTTTACATAGTCAGTGGTCCTTGAGCTGGCAGATTGGACCTTTACGTAGTCAGTGGTTCTTGAGTTGGCAGATTGGACCTTTACATAGTCAGTGGTCCTTGAGCTGGCAGATTGGACCTTTACGTAGTCAGTGGTTCTTGAGTTGGCAGATTGGACCTTTACATAGTCAGTGGTCCTTGAGCTGGCAGATTGGACCTTTACATAGTCAGTGGTCCTTGAGCTGGCAGATTGGACCTTTATGTAATCAGTGGTCCTTCAGCTGGCAGATTGGACCTGACCACGTCCTTCCTGTTTCAGACGCCATCAGTGTGGCCCAAGTCATTGCAACCAACTTCCACCTCCGGGCTTACAAAGACGTCTACATCAACGTAGTCAACCCCAGGGTAGGTATATCTTCTGTCAACCCCAAGGTATCTACTATCAACCCCAGGGTGCGTATATCTACTGTCAACCCCAGGGTAGGTTTTCTCATCATGTTTGAAAAGTCACACTTCGAATGGAAGAAAATTAAAATATTGCATATTGGCAGATTAGCCCCATCAAATGACACATCTCTATGTAGAAGAAAATAAATCATTTCAGCAGTCTACGATCATGTCAGCAATCTGTCATCCTGTCAGCTGTCTGTTAACCTGTCAGCAGTCTGTCAACCTGTCAGCAGCCTGTCATCAGGTCAGCAGTATATATAAGATTAGGAAGAGTTATCATTGTCAACAGTGTATTATTCTGTCAGCAACACATCTCTATGTAAAAGAAAATCCTGTCAACCTGTCAGCTGCCTGTCAACCAGTCAACAGTCTGATGTCAGCAGTCAGCAGTATCCTTCTCTCATGATCAAGTCCTGTTTCAGGATGTTGCCCTTGACCTAGTTGAGTTGACCTTCAAGGAGCAGTACTTCGGGCGGGCTGACATGTGGCGTCTCCGCAGACACCTGGTCAGTACTACTCATTCGACACTTGTGAACAATTAGCTCCTTCACTTATGAATGACGGACTTAAATCTGGAGCATCTATAGTGAAACACATTTTAAAAACGCTCTTAAAATATAATGATGGATTCTGTTTTATGATGATTTTTCGGTCCCCTGTTTATTGTAGGTTGATAGTTGTGTCCATCTGATGAAAGAAGTAAAGTTCACAACGATGAGGTGGGTGATGTTATGTGGTGGGTGATGTAATGAGGTGTGTGGTATAATGAGGTGTGTGGTGTAATGAGGTGGGTGGTGTAATGAGGTGGGTGGTGTAATGAGGTGGATGGTGTAATGAGGTGGGTGATGTTATGTGGTGGGTGATGTAATGAGGTGTGTGGTATAATGAGGTGTGTGGTGTAATGAGGTGGGTGGTGTAATGAGGTGGGTGGTGTAATGAGGTGGATGGTGTAATGAGGTGGGTGATGTAATGTGTTTGGTGGTGCAATGAAGTGTGTGGTGTAACGAGGTGTGTGGTTTAATGAGGTGGGTGGTGTAATGAGGTGGGTGGTATAATGAGGTGGGTGATGTAATGTGTTTGGTGGTGCAATGAAGTGTGTGGTGTAACGAGGTGTGTGGTTTAATGAGGTGGGTGGTGTAATGAGGTGGGTGGTATAATGAGGTGGGTGATGTAATGTGTTTGGTGGTGCAATGAGGTGTGTGGTGTAACGAGGTGTGTGGTGTAATGAGGTGGGTGGTGCAATGAGGTGTGTGGTGTAACGAGGTGTGTGGTGTAATGAGGTGGGTGGTGTAATGAGGTGGATGGTGTAATGAGGTGATGGTGTAATGATGTCAGTACTAGATAGGTTTGATTTTTCGTGAAATTAGTCAGAAACGAGACATGCAAAAAAATCAAATTGAGGAGGAATCTTTAATAGTTGATATCTTTAATAGTTGATATCTTAATAGTTGATATCTTTAATAGTTGATATCTTTAATAGTTGATATCTTTAATAGTTGATATCTTCAGTGGTAGACCTGGTGACCTCTGTCTTGGATTTCTTTCCCTCCAGGGCTCAGGTTCATGAACTCTGGTCAAAAGGGGTGAAAGTGACGTGTGGCTACATCACGGAAGACACAAGGGTAGGTGACTGAGGAAGACATCTCATTGGGTGACATGTACTTGCCTCATTGTGCAATTATTTCATTGATTGACATGCACTATAGGTGACTGTCCACTCTAGTTGATTGTCCACTGTATGTGACTGTCTACTCTATGTGACTGTCCACTCTAAGTGACTGCCCACTCTATGTGACTGTCTGCTCTATGTGACTGTCCACTCTATGTGACTGTCCCCTCTATGTGACTGTCCACTCTATGTGATTGTCCCCTCTATGTGACTGTCCACTTTATGTGACTGTCCACTCTATGTGACTGTCCCCTCTATGTGATTGTCCACTGTATGTGACTGTCTACTCTATGTGACTCTGCTCTGTGTGACTGTCCACTCTAGTTGACTGTCCACTCTAGTTGACTGTCCCCTCTATGTGACTGTCCCCTCTATGTGACTGTCCCCTCTATGTGACTGTACACTCTATGTGACTGTCCCCTCTATGTGACTGTCCCCTCTATGTGACTGTCCACTCTATGTGACTGCCCGCTCTATGTGACTGTCCCCTCTATGTGACTGTCCCCTCTATGTGACTGTCCACTCTATGTGACTGCCCACTCTATGTGACTGTCCCCTCTATGTGACTGTCTGCTCTATGTGACTGTCCGCTCTATGTGACTGTCCACTCTATGTGACTGTCCATAGTATGTGACTGTCCACTCTATGTGACTGTCTGCTCTATGTGACTGTCTGCTCTATGTGACTGTCCATTCTATGTGACTGTGCCCTCTATGTGACTGTCTGCTCTATATGACTGTCCACTCTATGTGACTGTCTGCTCTATGTGACTGCCCACTCTATGTGACTGTCTGCTCTATGTGACTGTCCGCTCTATGTGACTGTCCACTCTATGTGACTGTCCACTCTATATGACTGTCCCCTCTATGTGACTGTCTGCTCTATGTGACTGTCTGCTCTATGTGACTGTCCACTCTATGTGACTGTCTGCTCTATGTGACTGTCCACTCTATGTGACTGTCTGCTCTATGTGACTGTCCACTCTATGTGACTGTCCCCTCTATGTGACTGTCCCCTCTATGTGACTGCCCACTCTATGTGACTGTCTGCTCTATGTGACAGCCCACTCTATGTGACTGTCCACTGTATGTGACTGTCCGCTCTATGTGACTGTCCCCTCTATGTGACTGTCTGCTCTATGTGACTGTCCACACTATGTGACTGTCCCCTCTATGTGACTGCCTGCTCTATGTGACTGTCCACACTATGTGACTGTCCACTCTATGTGACTGTCCACTCTATGTGACTGTCCGCTCTATGTGACTGTCTACTCTAGGTGACGTACCGGTCGTCGACAGCCCAGGTGAACATCTTCATCCAAATGAGTTGTGAGATGTGGCAGTTTGACCACTACGGAGACCTCTACTTCGAGAAGGCAGTTAATGGCTTCCTCATTGATCTGTTCCGTGAGTGGAAGGTAGGTCCATGTACTAGGCCAGTGGAAGGTAGGTCCATGTACTAGGCCAGTGGAAGGTAGGTCCATGTTCTAGGCCAGTGGAAGATAGGTCCATGTGCTAGGCCAGTGGAAGGCATGGCCACGTGCTAGGCCAGTGGAAGGAAGGGCCATGTGCTAGGCCAGTGGAAGGTAGGTCCATGTACTAGGCCAGTGGAAGGTAGGTCCACGTGCTAGGCCAGTGGAAGGTAGGTCCATGTGCTAGGCCAGTGGAAGATAGGGCCATGTGCTAGGCCAGTGGAAGGCATGGCTACGTGCTAGGCCAGTGGAAGGAAGGGCCATGTGCTAGGCCAGTGGAAGGTAGGTCCACGTGCTAGGCCAGTGGAAGGTAGGTCCACATGCTAGACCAGTGGAAGGTAGGTCCATGTGCTAGGTCAGTGGTGGGTAGGTCCACGTGCTAGGTCAGTGGAAGGTAGGTCCACGTGCTAGGCCAGTTGAAGGTAGGTCCACGTGCTTGGCCAGTGGAAGGTAGGTCCACATGCTAGGCCAGTTGAAGGTAGGTCCACGTGCTAGGCCAGTGAAAGGTAGGTCCACGTGCTAGGCCAGTTGAAGGTAGGTCCACGTGCTAGGCCAGTGGAAGGTAGGTCCACGAGCTAGGCCAGTGGAAGGTAGGTCCATGTTCTAGGCAAGTGGAAGGTAGGTCCACGTGCTAGGCCAGTGGAAGGTAGGTCCACGAGCTAGGCCAGTGGAAGGTAGGTCCACGTTCTAGGCAAGTGGAAGGTAGGTCCACGTGCTAGGCCAGTGGAAGGTACGTCCACGAGCTAGGCCAGTGGAAGGTAGGTCCACGAGCTAGGCCAGTGGAAGGTAGGTCCACGAGCTAGGCCAGTGGAAGGTAGGTCCACGAGCTAGGCCAGTGGAAGGTAGGTCCACGAGCTAGGCAGTCACTCACTGGAAGTGATGTCTTCCAACAGAACAAAATGTATAACACAGATTTCTTTTAATCAAAACTAGAAAGGTTACTCAGTACAATGTTTCGGTGACTGCTGGCTTCTTCAGGAACTGAATTCTGGGGCAACTTAGTTCATCTGCTCGCCAGATGGCAGGGCAAGCAGGCTGCCCCAGCATGATTGAGTTAGTGCCCCCCTCATCTTGGTTCATGATTGGTGTTGTTGTTCTGATCCAGAGGGCCTCCTTGGTTCGTTGTCGGTGTTGTCTTTCTGATCCAGAGGGCCTCCTTGGTTCATTGTCGGTGTTGTCGTTCTGATCCAGAGGGCCTCCTTGGTTTGTTGTCAGTGTTGTCTTTCTGATCCAGAGGGCCTCCTTGGTTTGTTGTCGGTGTTGTTTTTCTTATCCAGAGGGCCTCCTTGTTTCATGCCAGGTGTTGTCTTTCTGATCCAGAGGGCCTCCTTGGTTCATTGTCGGTGTTGTTTTTCTTATCCAGAGGGCCTCCTTGTTTCATGCCAGGTGTTGTCTTTCTGATCCAGAGGGCCTCCTTGGTTTGTTGTCAGTGTTGTCTTTCTGATCCAGAGGGCCTCCTTGGTTCATGATCGGTGTTGTCGTCCTGATCCAGAGGGCCTCCTTGGTTTGTTGTCGGTGTTGTCTTTCTGATCCAGAGGGCCTCCTTGTTTCATGCCAAGTGTTGTCTTTCTGATTCAGAGGGCCTCCTTGGTTTGTTGTCAGTGTTGTCTTTCTGATCCAGAGGGCCTCCTTGGTTCATGATCGGTGTTGTCGTTCTGATCCAGAGGGCCTCCTTGGTTTGTTGTCGGTGTTGTCTTTCTGATCCAGAGGGCCTCCTTGGTTTGTTGTTGGTGTTGTTTTTCTGATCCAGAGGGCCTCCTTGTTTCATGCCAAGTGTTGTCTTTCTGATTCAGAGGGCCTCCTTGGTTTGTTGTCAGTGTTGTCTTTCTGATCCAGAGGGCCTCCTTGGTTCATGATCGGTGTTGTCCTTCTGATCCAGAGGGCCTCCTTGTTTTGTTGTCGGTGTTGTCTTTCTGATCCAGAGGGCCTCCTTGTTTCATGCCAGGTGTTGTCTTTCTGATCCAGAGGGCCTCCTTGGTTTGTTGTCAATGTTGTCTTTCTGATCCAGAGGGCCTCCTTGGTTTGTTGTTGGTGTTGTTTTTCTGATCCAGAGGGCCTCCTTGTTTCATGCCAAGTGTTGTCTTTCTGATTCAGAGGGCCTCCTTGGTTTGTTGTCAGTGTTGTCGTTCTGATCCAGATGGCCTCCTTGGTTCATGATCGGTGTTGTCTTTCTGATCCAGAGGGCCTCCTTTATCCATCTCACACGTCTCTTACTTTATAGTTATAATTAAAAGAAAATCTGTATTATGTTACTGTCCTAACTTAGTGAAGATTTTCACCCAAAAAAATGTGCATCTGAAAACTTGGGATATTTTAGTACAAACAATCAGAGACAGGCCTCTTTGAGGTTTCAGAAGATTGAGTTGATTGATAAAATGGTAAATGTGTTTACAAATACGTAATAACCTGTATTTGACATGACATTTAGCATACACTATGTTTGCTGCAGGAGAAGAGTTGTAACCACGATGTCACAATCACTTTGTTCTCGAGAACCTTCTACAGCGCCAGGTCTATAGGTGAGCAAGTTGTTCATGTAATGACACAGATTATTTTAGTGGTTGTGAAAATCTCTCTTCTTGAGAATACATTGAGCATATTTGACCCAATGATTTCCTGTCAGTAGTTTGAAGCAATGTGTTGGTAATCTGTTCTGACCAGTTCCCTTGCACCTTATTTGGTGATGTGTTCTACAAGGTGATGTGTTCTACAAGGTGATGTGTTCTACAAGGTGATGTGTTCTACAAGGTCCCATGGCGTTCTTTATTGGTCTTTTATTCAGTGTTGCTATAGTCCCATTTCTTCACTGATCTTTAAATAAAATTTTATAAAATACTCCAGTCTAGCTGAAGCTGCATTTTGTTTTCACATTTTGAGTTTGATTTATTGATTCATTGTCTTTGACCTGGTCCTTTAAATGTCCCTTAAAAGTCCCACAAAGGTCCACAATTCAATGTTTTTGCTAGTCTCATTTCATAATCGTTTTGTGAAGAATCAAACCAACCAAGTATCCACTGCAACAAGCTAGCTCGTTTGTGCAACTTTTGTATATCGGTTTTGTAAAATCATCAGATAAAGTATTAAATTATGCAAACATTAATTAAAGTGAAAACGAAAACATTGAAAACTCACACATTTTGCCCTTGATGGAATGTCGTAACTTTGTCATGTGATCAGCGAGACGATGGAAGTCACGCCCAAGATCGGCACTGACCTGCACAGTGTTTACCATTTTATCCACTATTTTGAGCCTAACCAAATCTAATGACTAAAGTCTGTTCTTTTGATGATTTAAAAAAATATGCATTTTTGTATTAAACTGTCTGCAGGTGTTACTTAGACTATTCAAACACTACATATTTGGACATCAACGAATTGGGTTTGTGATACGCTTAATGAGTTGAGGAGGGAGTTTTAATTGTTACAGAAGACTTCCCCATGTTCATGCGCGACTGCATCGAACTGGATTACCTCGGCCGGTTCTACGAAGACTTCTACAGGTAGGTCATTATATCATCTCTACAGGTAGGTTATTATGTCATCTCTACAGGTAGGTCATTATATCATCTCTTCAGGTAGGTTATTATGTCATCTCTACAGGTAGATCATTATGTCATCTCTACAGGTAGATCATTGTTTCACCTTCATTACCAAAGAGAGCAGCGGCAGTAAAACAGTGACAGGTGACAAATTAAGATGGGAAGACTGCAGTAGTAGGGATGTGAGAAAGATGGGAAGACTGCAGTAGTAGGGATGTGAGAAAGATGGGAAGACTGCAGTAGTAGGGATGTGAGAAAGATGGGAAGACTGCAGTAGTAGGGATGTGAGAAAGATGGGAAGACTGCAGTAGTAGGGATGTGAGAAAGATGGGAAGACTGCAGTAGTAGGGATGTGAGAAAGATGGGAAGACTGCAGTTGTAAGGATGTGAGAAAGATGGGAAGACTGCAGTAGTAGGGATGTGAGAAAGACAGAGAGAAATAAGCGGTGGGAAAGGATGTCAATAGGAGCAGTGGGAAAGGATGTCATTAGGAGCAGTGGGAAAGGATGTCAATAGAAGCAGTGGGAAAGGATGTCAATAGGAGCAGTGGGAAAGGATGTCATTAGGAGCAGTGGGAAAGGATGTCAATAGAAGCAGTGGGAAAGGATGTCAATAGGAGCAGTGGGAAAGGATGTCATTAGGAGCAGTGGGAAAGGATGTCAATAGAAGCAGTGGGAAAGGATGTCAATAGGAGCAGTGGGAAAGGATGTCATTAGGAGCAGTGGGAAAGGATGTCATTAGGAGCAGTGGGAAAGGATGTCAATAGGAGCAGTGGGAAAGGATGTCAATAGGAGCAGTGGGAAAGGATGTCATTAGGAGCAGTGGGAAAGGATGTCAATAGGAGCAGTGGGAAAGGATGTCAATAGGAGCAGTGGGAAAGGATGTCATTAGGATGGAAAGGATGTCAATAGGAGCAGTGGGAAAGGATGTCATTAGGAGCAGTGGGAGAGGATGTCAATAGGAGCAGTGGGAAAGGATGTCAATAGGAGCAGTGGGAAAGGATGTCATTAGGAGCAGTGGGAGAGGATGTCAATAGGAGCAGTGGGAAAGGATGTCAATAGGAGCAGTGGGAAAGGACTACAACCAAAGCAGAGTAACAGTACAAGAACTAGTCACCCTCACCCCTTAATAAAGAACTAGTCTACTTCACCCTTAATAAAGAACTATTCACCCTCACTCTTTAATAAAGAACTAGTCACCCTCACCCCTTAATAAAGACCAGTCGCCCTCACCCCTTAATAAAGACCAGTCGCCCTCACCCCTTAATAAAGACCAGTCGCCCTCACCCTTTAATAAAGACCAGTCGCCCTCACCCCTTAATAAAGACTAGTCTACAGGAAAGAACGTTATCTTCATTACAAAACATGACAATAACCATGCAAGCTAGTTATAAGATTTATGCAGATCTGTTACACAAGACATTGTTTGACTTGAAAGGTGCATGGTTATGTTAAATTAGATCAAGATTGACAGTGCTGCCACCTATGTAGGCCCAATAGAAACATGAGGGTAGATTCCCGAGTGATCTGCTGACATATGAAGTGATTGTCTTGTAGAGTGGTCGTAACGTGATTGTCTTGTAGAGTGGTTGCAAAGTGATTATCTTGTAGAGTGGTGGTAAAGTGATTGTCTTGTAGAGTGGTGGTAAAGTGATTGTCTTGTAGAGTGGTCGTAATGTGATTGTCTTGTAGAGTGGTTGCAAAGTGATTGTCTTGTAGAGTGGTCGTAAAGTGATTGTCTTGTAGAGTGGTGGTAAAGTGATTGTCTTGTAGAGTGGTGGTAAAGTGATTGTCTTGTAGAGTGGTCGTGAAGTGATTGTCTTGTAGAGTGGTGGTAAAGTGATTGTCTTGTAGAGTGGTCGTGAAGTGATTGTCTTGTAGAGTGGTCGTAAAGTGATTGTCTTGTAGAGTGGTCATAAAGTGATTGTCTTGTAGAGTGGTGGTAAAGTGATTGTTTTGTAGAGTGGTGGTAAAGTGATTGTCTTGTAGAGTGGTCATAAAGTGATTGTCTTGTAGAGTGGTGGTAAAGTGATTGTTTTGTAGAGTGGTGTTAAAGTGATTGTCTTGTAGAGTGGTCGTAAAGTGATTGTCTTGTAGAGTGGTCGTAAAGTGATTGTCTTGTAGAGTGGTCATAAAGTGATTGTCTTGTAGAGTGGTCGTAAAGTGATTGTCTTGTAGAGTGGTCGTAAAGTGATTGTCTTGTAGAGTGGTCGTAAAGTGATTGTCTTGTAGAGTGGTCATAAAGCGATTGTCTTGTAGAGTGGTGGTAAAGTGATTGTCTTGTAGAGTGGTGTTAAAGTGATTGTCTTGTAGAGTGGTCGTAAAGTGATTGTCTTGTAGAGTGATCGTAAAGCGATTGTCTTGTAGAGTGGTCATAAAGCGATTGTCTTGTAGAGTGGTCGTACAGAATGAGAAATATGAAGATTGGACAGACACAATCATCAAACTCAAGTCTCTCTTCAACGAATACCCTGAGAGGGTGTTGAACTACCACAAGCAGCGACAACATCTCCATGACGACAATGACAGTGGTGCCCCCACTGAGGTGCCCGCGGCGCACAACTCGACTGCAGCCCAGGGCAACTTGCTTGAGGTGCTCAACATGGCACTGAATGGTGGGTGGAATCATTGCTGAACATGGCACTGAATGGTGGGTGGAATCATTGCTGAACATGGCACTGAATGGTGGGTGGAATCGTTGCTCAAAATGGCATTGAATGGTGGGTGGAAGCATTGTTCAACATGGCACTGAATGGTGAGTGGAAGCATTGCTGAACATGGCACTGAATGGTGGGTGGAAGCATTGTTCAACATGGCACTGAATGGTGAGTGGAAGTATTGCTGAACATGGCACTGAATGGTGGGTGGAAGCATTGCTGAACATGGCACTGAATGGTGGGTGGAAGCATTGCTGAACATGGCACTGAATGGAGGGTGGAAGCATTGCTGAACATGGCACCGTATGGTGGGTGGAAGCATTGCTCAAAATGGCACTGAATGGTGAGTGGAAGCATTGCTGAACATGGCACTGAATGGTGGGTGGAATCATTGCTGAACATGGCACTGAATGGTGGGTGGAAGCATTGCTCAACATGGCACTGAATGGTGGGTGGAAGCATTGCTCAACATGGCGCTGAATGGTTGGTGCAATCATTGCTCAACGTGGCACTGAATATCCCATTGTGAGTCTACACAATTTTTACCTGTGTGCAATTATGAAATACGTTATTTAGATCATAGTGCATGGGAGGCTCAGTCGGTCTCTCTGTGGCTGGCTGTACTGTGTATGTGGACCGTAGTGCATGGGAGGCTCAGTCGGTCTCTCTGGCTGGCTGTACTGTGTATGTGGACCGTAGTGCATGGGAGGCTCAGTCGGTCTCTCTGTGGCTGGCTGTACTGTGTATGTAGAACGTAGTGCACGGGAGGCTCAGTCGGACTCTCTGGCTGACTGTACTGTGTATGTGGACCGTAGTGCATGGGAGGCTCAGTCGGTCTCTCTGTGGCTGGCTGTACTGTGTATGTAGAACGTAGTGCACGGGAGGCTCAGTCGTTCTCTATGTGGCTGGCTGTACTTTATACTGTCGACTACCATTCTGTCTAATTGATGAAAGTATAATATAGACCATATATAATATGTTAGCTAAGGTTTTTTTGAGCTGTTTTTATAGTCTTTGAGACATACTACCTGGACCAGAACTTTAAGATGTTTCTTATAGTCTTTGAGACAAACTACCCGGACTAGAACTTTAAGATGTTTCTTGTAGTCTTTGAGACATACTACCTGGACCAGAACTTTAAGATGTTTCTTGTAGTCTTTGAGACATACTACCTGAACCAGAACTTTAAGATGGTTCTTGTAGTCTTTGAGACAAACTACCTGGATCAGAACTTTAAGATGTTTCTTGTAGTCTTTGAGACATACTACCTGGACCAGAACTTTGAGCGCACGGGCAAGCTCTCTGTGGTCATCACGCCTGGTCCAGGTGTCTTTGAAGTGGACCGAGAATTGACCAACATCACCAAGCAGAGAACCATCGATTGTGGTCAGTGTGTGTTTGTTACTTGTAAACTGATGTTATAATATACACCTGCCACATTTTGCTGTTGAAATCCATATTTTTATCTTGAAATTCTGTATTTGAATCCATGCAAAATTTTTTGCTGTCTGTGAGGCTACAAAATGTGCCTGCATCAAGAAAAATCTGCTATGTTTCGCGAGCAATCTGCCTCGCATCAAAAGCATTTCAAGAGAAATGCAGCACAATTGCTCTTCGACTGCTGTAAGTTTGTCTTTTGATTTTATTCTTGTGATGAATGCAAGAAAATAAAAAAATTTCCATTTTATGCAAATCCAGATTAAAAAGGGGTACAGTCGTGTTTCTCCGTGTATGGTGTGACAGATGTACAGTGTAACAGGTGACCTGTATGGTGTGACAGATGTACAGTGTGATAGGTGACCTGTATGGTGTGACATATGTACATTGTGACAGGTGACCTGTATGGTGTGACAGATATACAGTGTGACACGTGACCTGTATGGTGTAACATATGTACAGTGTGACAGGTGACCTGTATGGTGTGACAGATGTACAGTGTGACAGGTGACCTGTATGGTGTGACATGTACGGTGTGATAGGTGACGTGTATGGTGTAAGATATGTACGGTGTGACAGGTGACCTGTATGGTGTGACAGATGTACAGTGTGACAGGTGACCTGTATGGTGTGACAGATGTACAGCGTGACAGGTGACCTGTATGGTGTGACAGATGTACAGTGTGACAGGTGACCTGTGTTGTGTGACAGATGTACAGTGTGACAGGTGACCTGTATGGTGTGACAGATGTACAGTGTGACAGGTGACCTGTATGGTGTGACAGATGTACAGTGTGACAGGTGAACTGTATGGTGTGACAGATGTACAGTGTGACAGGTGACCTGTATGGTGTGACAGATGTACAGTGTGACAGGTGACCTGTATGGTGTGACAGATGTACGGTGTGACAGGTGACCTGTATGGTGTGACAGATGTACAGTGTGACAGGTGACCTGTATGGTGTAACATATGTACGGTGTGACAGGTGACCTGTATGGTGTGACAGATGTACAGTGTAACAGGTGACCTGTATGGTGTGATATATCTGATAATTGTTTGGAATAGTGAAATAACAGACTATCAGTGATTTCACTGACTCATCATGTGCCGTGTGACAGCTATGTGACAGCTGCGCATGTGACAGCTGTTTGTCAGCTATACCAAGTGTGTGAGTTTGTTGGCAGGAAACAACAGTGACCTGGTGTGTATGGGAGAACAGCCTCTCCATGTTGTCCCGCTGTTTAAGGTACGGGTCACATGTTACTACTTTGAACATATGGGCTAAAAACTCAATAAAAGAGAAGAATAGACTATATGTTAAATATGTGAGACAAAACACAAGATATAACGAAACTAAATATAAAGTATACAAAAGGAAGTTGAATGGCTTACTAAGGAAATCTGAATGTGAACATTACGCAACTCTCTTTGAAGAAAATAAGCATAACCTTAAAAAGTCTTGGTCCCTTTTAAAAGAAATAATAAACAAGAAACATGAACGTGTAACGCAGACAAAATTCATAGTCAACAAAGTAGTAACATCAGACAAAAAACAAATAAGCGAATGTTTTAATAACTTTTATGTAAATGTTGGCTCTAACCTAGCAAAAAACATTCCACAGAACCAAACAGACCCTATGTCATACATGAAAACAGCAATACTAAAACTATATATCTTGAACCGGTAACTGAAAATGAGGTATCAGCAATAGTAAACTCTCTCAAAATATCTAGTCCTGGATGGGATGATATTTCCAGGAAAGTAATTAAAAAAAACATATAAAAGCTTTATTAAACCATTAACATATTTATATAATCTCTCTATAAATACTGTAATATTCCCAGATGAGTTAAAAATAGCTAAGGTAATACCTATTTACAAATCTAAGGAAAAAAAAATATTTTCTAACTACCGACCAATTTTAATATTACCAACTTTCTCTAAAA
The DNA here is from genome assembly GCA_033239005.1 of Lamellibrachia satsuma. Classification (NCBI taxonomy): domain Eukaryota; kingdom Metazoa; phylum Annelida; class Polychaeta; order Sabellida; family Siboglinidae; genus Lamellibrachia; species Lamellibrachia satsuma. The sequence goes on along the minus strand of BSQZ01000125.1, from coordinate 890,013 downwards.
TATTGGAAAGACTAATGTATAACAGGCTGTTAAATTTTATTAATAAGTGTAATATTCTGTACAAATATCAGTTTGGTTTTCGAAAAAATCACTCCACTAGCATGGCACTGATGACCATTGTAGACAAAATATCAGAAGCACTACAAAACAAACAAAGTGTGCTAGGGGTGTTCTTAGATTTATCTAAAGCATTTGATACTGTTGACCATGAGATACTGTGTCAAAAACTCCAATGTTATGGTATACGTGGCTTAGCCAATGACTGGATTAAAAGTTATTTATCTAATAGAAGTCAATATGTGTATTACAATAACACTAGCTCAACTAAACTCTCTATTACTTGTGAAGTGCCTCAAGGTTCCATACTGGGGCCATTGCTGTTTCTATTATATATCAATGATATTGCTAATGTCTCAGATATTCTTTTCTCCTTATTATTTGCCGATGACACTAGTGTATTTATACAGGGTGATCAATTGGATGATATAGCTAACAAAATGAATATTGAACTAAAAAAACTTGTTAAATGCTAACAAATTATCTCTAAACATTGATAAGACCCAATACATGATATTTAGAATTTCTAACAGAAAACTTATCAAACTGACAAAACTTGAAATTAATGATGATGCTATTAAACAAGTATCCTCTACAACATTTCTTGGCATTACTATTGATAACAAACTTAATTGAGCTGAACATATTAAAAAAGTTAAATGTAAAATATCTAAAGGGGTAGGCATTATCAACAAAGCCAAAAGATTATTAACTAGACCATGTCTGGTCACCTTATATTACTCGTTTTTATTCCCTCATGTGACATATTGTATTGAAGTGTGGGGTGGGGCATTTCACTCATATTGTTCAAGTATTATAAAGGTTCAAAAGAAAACTGTGAGAAAGCTCGTATAAGCTAATATATCAACTCATACAAAACCTATCTTTAAACTACTAAACATCTTAACGTTTAGACAACTATATGTCTACTCAATACAAATGTTTATGTATAAATACAACAGTGGTCTTCTACCTACAATTTTTGGTAATATGTTTAAACTGAATCAAGTTGTTCATAGTTACAATACAAGACAATCTACACAAATATACATATCCATAGCAACTGTAGAAATAAGACTTCGTTCTGTAAGAATTAAGGGTGCTATAATTCGGAATTATTTTAACACAAGACTCAACTTTACTTCTTATTCAATAATAAACTACAAATGTATACTTTATGTTTTGAAATATATACTAGGGAGTATAACATTGTATAATGTTCTTCCCCTATTGTAGGGTTTACCTTGGTTTAATTTGTATATATTGTAAAGAGTTACAATAAATTTGATTTGATTTGAGGTACGGGTCACATGTTACTACTTTAAGGTATGGGTCACATGTTACTACTTTAAGGTATGGATCACATGTTACTACTTTAAGGTACAGATCACATGTTACTACTTTAAGGTACGGGTCACATGTTACTACTTTATGGTACGGGTCACATGTTACTACTTTAAGGTACGGATCACATGTTACTACTTTAAGGTATGGGTGACATGTTACTACTTTAAGGTATGGGTGACATGTTACTACTTTAAGGTATGGGTGACAAGTTACTACTTTAAGGTACGGGTCACGTGTTACTACTTTAAGGTACGGGTGACATGTTACTACTTTAAGGTATGGGTGACATGTTACTACTTTAAGGTATGGGTGACATGTTACTACTTTAAGGTATGGGTGACATGTTACTACTTTATGGTATGGGTCACATGTTACTACTTTAAGGTATGGGTCACATGTTACTACTTTATGGTACGGGTCACATGTTACTACTTTAAGGTACGGATCACATGTTACTACTTTAAGGTATGGGTGACATGTTACTACTTTAAGGTATGGGTGACATGTTACTACTTTAAGGTATGGGTGACATGTTACTACTTTAAGGTATGGGTGACATGTTACTACTTTATGGTATGGGTCACATGTTACTACTTTAAGGTACGGATCACATGTTACTACTTTAAGGTACGGGTGACATGTTACTACTTTAAGGTACGGGTGACATGTTACTACTTTAAGGTACGGGTGACATGTTACTACTTTAAGGTATGGGTCACGTGTTACTACTTTAAGGTACGGGTCACATGTCTCTACTTTAAAGTTCGGGTCACATGTTACTACTTTAAGGTACGGGTGACATGTTACTACTTTAAGGTACGGGTCACATGTTGCTACTTTTAGGTACGGGTCACATGTTACTATTTTAAGGTACGGGTCACATGTTACTACTTTAAGGTATGGGTCACATGTTACTACTTTAAGGTATGGGTCACATGTTACTACTTTAAGGTACGGGTCACAGTTGTGTAAGCAGAGTCCTCTGTACACTGATCCTGATAGTTGACCTGTGGAAAGTTGCCTTGTAGAGAGTTGACCTGTAGAGAGTTGACCTGTAGATAGCTAACCTATAGAGAGTTGACCTGTAAAGGGTTGACCTATAGAGAGTTCACCTGTGTTGTCTCTGTGCAGTTCCACAACAAGAACCCATCCCTCTCCCTGGACGTGGGGGATGACTACAACATTCCCCACTGGATCAACCACAGGTAGAGTGACAGACTGCGTCAAACCCGCTCATTTATTAACATCCATAGCTACTAAGACTACAACATTTATTACCAGCCATAGCTACTAAGACTACAACATTTATTACCAGCCATAGCTACTAAGAATACAACATTTATTACCAGCCATAGCTACTAAGCTGTTTCCATGACTGAGAGACTTTAGTTATGAAAAACACGTAATTGACTGTGGTTTGACAACAGTAGAAACAGGAGATTAAGAGGAGACAAAATATTGTATTTTTTCAAACTTAATGAAGGTAGATTAACCAGGACATGAAATAGCAATGCCTCGTAGTAAAATAATGGTGTAGATTACCCAGGGCATGAAGTAGCAATGCCTCGTGGTAAAAGAATGGTGTAGATTAACTAGCGCATGAAGTAGCAATGCCTTGTGGGAAAAGAATGGTGTAGATTAATCAGGGAATGAAGTTGCAATGCCTTCTGGGACAAGAATGGTGTAGATTAACTGGCGCATGAAGTAGCAATGCCTCATGGGAAAAAGAATGGTGTAAATTTGATACAGAAAGTATCCATTCTGAGGGTGATAAATGAATGGAACAAATTATCTACTGATTGTGTAAATGTTAGCAGCGAGAATGTTTAAAAACAAAATTGACAAATATCTCGTATGGGCAGGCTACACATCGATAAAGGATTGTTGGACTCTTGATAAGCCAACGGTTTCCTTGTCCACTTGCCACCTGGAGTATGTTACTTTGAATGACGGCATTATTAAATTCTCTTAAAGGTGCACATTGTAAAATCATGTTATTACTAGTATAAACTATATCTATTCTAACATCTTTGACTGCACAAATGTGTTTTAACCACAACTTTTAAATATAATTTTAATGTTTATGAATATCGACCTTGTCATTCAGCATGCAATGTAAACATGATATCGACCTTGTCATTCAGCATGCAATGTAAACATGATATCGACCTTATCATTCATCATGCAATGTAAACACGATATCGACCTTGTCATTCAGCTTGCAATGTAAACATTATATCGACCTTGTTATTCAGCATGCAATGTAAACATGATATTGACCTTGTCATTCAGCATGCAATGTAAACATGATATCGACCTTGTCATTCAGCATGCAATGTAAACATGATATTGACCTTGTCATTCAGCATGCAATGTAAACATTATATCGATCTTGTCATTCAGCATGCAATGTAAACATGATATTGACCTTGTCATTCAGCATGCAGTGTAAACATGATATCGACCTTGTCATTCAGCATGCAATGTAAACATGATATTGACCTTGTCATTCAGCATGCAGTGTAAACATGATATACAAGTTGAAACATTAAAATTAAACAGGTAATGTAAGTTTTATGAAAAAACTGTTTATTAAAACAAATTGTAATAGTTTAAGATGATTTTTGTGATAACAATTATTAGACTTTGTATTTTAAAAACTCTATCCGACTGTCACATTGACACTTGTTGAAACTTGGTTACACTTGTTTCTACATGTTGTGGAGCCAGGCGGAGTGCACGAGTTGACACTTGACAAAAGTGGAACGCAGCAGTTAGAACGGGCGCTCAATTGAGAGAACCCAGGTTTAGATCCTGCTGCTACCATTTGGAAGCTTTGGCAATTTCATTCCTCCCACGTTGCCACAGTTCACTCAGCTATATACATGAGTTCCTGACTACATATAGAGATGGATATTGGAGTGAATAGTGTTTGTGCAGTAGAAGACTGAAGACTGTGCTACTTAAGAACTTACCTTTGACACTTGTTTATAGTTTCTACACATCCCGCAGCCAGGCGGAATGCATGAATCAGTGTCAGTTCGTGCCTCGCATCAAGATGCCTGTCGACCTGGCAAGTACAGCTCTGTAACTGCTACCCTTACTTTCCTTTTCAATATAACTGTGTCTGTCTTTGTTAGGCATCACATTAGTTATTATTAATTAAGCACCTCCGAATGGACTTTGTCCACATTTACAGCGCTCTATAAGTGTATTTATTTACAGCGCTCTATAAGTGTACGTATTTACAGCGCTCTATAAGTGTACTTATTTACAGCACTCTAAATGTACTTATTTACAGCGCTCTATAAGTGTACTTATTTACAGCCCTCTATAAGTGTACTTATTTACAGTGATATAAGTGTACTTATTTACAGTGCTCTAAGTGTACTTATTGACAGCGCTCTTTAAGTGTGCTTATTTACAGTCCTCTATAAGTGTACTTATTTACAGCGCTCTATAAGTGTACTTATTTACAGCGCTCTAAGTGTACTTATTTACAGCGCTCTATAAGTGTACTTATTTACAGCGCTCTATAAGTGTACTTATTTACAGCGCTCTAAGTGTGCTTATTTACAGCGCTCTATAAGTGTACTTATTTACAGCGGTCTATAAGTGGACTTATTTACAGCGCTCTATAAGTGTACTTATTTACAGTGCTCTATAAGTGTACTTATTTACAGCACTCTATAAGTGTACATATTATTGTTGTTATTTATTGTAGTTACTACAACTGGGAGAAACTGGGTTTTAAAAAGATTTTGAAGAGCTTTGCAGATTACAAAGAGATTAAAGATTGTAGTCAGTTCTGTCATTCAGGTTATTTTTTTATGTTTTATATTAAAAGTACATAGTTTTATAACATGTCCATGTCCATGTCAGTGGAAATGTCAAATCTAAATGAATTATTCTTAACTGATGCTGCCGATCAGTTTGGTTGATGTTTGTACACATTGACATGGGCCTCACTGACAGGGCTTTGTTGTTGTTGTTTGTTTCCATGGCTACAGCCCAGTTGTAGAACTGACAATATAAAGAAGGAGGTTCCACAGATTTCACCAGTTGGTTAGTTGGTGTTTGTTGTACTTTATTTCTACATGATTATTTACCTAAACATGTCTATGTAAGTGGGAGATTATTTACCTATACATGTCTATGTAAGTGGGAGATTATTTACCTATACATGTCTATGTAAGTGGGAGATTATTTACCTATACATGTCTATGTAAGTGGGAGATTATTTACCTATATATGTCTATGTAAGTGGGAGATTATTTACCTATACATGTCTATGTAAGTGGGAGATTATTTACCTATACATGTATATGAAAGTTGGAGATTATTTACCTGTATATGTAAATGGGAGATTATTTACCTGTATATGTATATGTAAGTGGGAGATTATTTACCTATATATGTATATGTAAATGGGAGATTATTTACCTATATATGTATATGTAAGTGAGAGATTATTTACTTATATATGTATATGTAAGTGGGAGATTATTTACCTATATATGTATATTTAAGTGCAAAGTGGGAGATTACAACAACAGTTTATGTCACGTGCCACGCTTAGACCATCAAGTTTTCTTATTTTAGTCTGCAGTTGCACCAGTAGATGACAACAGAACAATAATGCCTTGCTTCCCGCAGATAACCATTTATTCATTCCACAATGTGCACAAAATGACAACTTAGTTTGATGAGACACTGTCACTGATTTGCAGCAGAAATTTGGGCAAATCCAAAAAATTTTCTAAGAAACTTGATATGAAACAACCCCGCCCGACACACCAGGGATCCTTCTGTTACTGACACATCAAACAACCCCACCCGACACACCAGGGATCCTTCTGTTACTGACACATGAAACAACCCCGCCCGACACACCAGGGATCCTTCTGTTACTGACACATCAAACAACACCACCCGACACACCAGGGATCCTTCTGTTACTGACACATGAAACAACCCAGCCTGACACACTAGGGATCCTTCTGTTACTGATGCATGAAATAACCCAACCTGACACACTAGGGGGCCTTTGGTGCTGACACACGAAACATCCCAGTCCGACACACCAGGGATCCTTCTGTTACTGACACATGAAATAACCCAGCCAGACACACTAGGGATCCTTCTGTTACTGACACATGAAACAACCCAGCCTGACACGCTAGGGATCCTTCTGTTACTGACGCATGAAATAACCCAACCTGACACACTAGGGGGCCTTTGGTGCTGACACACGAAACATCCCAGTCCGACACACCAGGGATCCTTCTGTTACTGACACATGAAATAACCCAGCCAGACACACTAGGGATCCTTCTGTTGCTGACACATGAAACAACCCAGTCAAACACATCAGGGATCCTTCTGTTGCTGACACATGAAACAGTCCAGCTCGACCCACCAGGGATCCTTCCGTTGATGACACAATGAAACAACCCAGCCTGTTACTGACACATAGAGCAATCCAGCCCGACACACCAGGGATCCTTCCGTTACTGACACATGAAACAACCCAGCCCAATACACCAAGGATCCTTCCATTGCTGACACATCAAAAAACCCAGCCCGACACACCAGGGATCCTTCCATTACTGACACATGAAACAACCCAGCCTAGCACACCAGGGATCCTTCCATTACTGACACATGAAATAAGTTAGCCTGACATACCAGGGATCCTTCTGTAACCGATACATGCATATGCTACCAACCAACCATAGAAATTAAACTCAGTAGTGCACAGCTTAAATGTTAGAGTCTTCAAATATAAAATTTCCACGTTAATCAGCTATTGTTCTCGTGCCATGTCTTGCCATGTCTCATGTCAAGCAGTGTCTCTGACTGTTGGTGATAGACCTGCCAGTCGGGCGGCCAGGGGACGCTCTCCTCACGGATGATGTGCCATTCCTTGACTATGATGAATATGATGCACAAGTCTTCAAACGACCCACAGTCAGGTACGACCCTCAATCATGAACGGCCTGTAGTTAGGTACGGCCTGCGGTCAGGTATGGCCCGCAGTCAGGTATGGCCTGCAATCAGGTACGGTCTGCAATCAGGTACAGTCCGCAGTTTGGTACAGCCCGCAGTCTGGGACGGCCTGTAGTTATGTACTGGGACTGGAGGATCTGTAGGGACTGTAGGAGCTGTATGGGCTGTAGGAGCTGTAGGGGCTGTAGGAGCTGTAGGGAATGTAGGAGCTGTAGGGGCTGTAGGGAATGTAGGAGCTGTTGGAGCTGTAGGGACTGTAGGAGCTGAAGGGGCTGTAGGAGCTGTAGGGGATGTAGGAGCTGTAGGGGCTGTAGGAGCTGTATGGGCTGTAGGAGCTGAAGGGGCTGTAGGGACTGTAGGAGCTGTAGGGAATGTAGGGGCTGTAGGGAATGTAGGAGCTGTAGGGGCTGTAGGAGCTGTATGGGCTGTAGGGAATGTAGGAGCTGTAGGGGCTGTAGGAGCTGTATGGGCTGTAGGGACTGTAGGAGCTGAAGGGGCTGTAGGGACTGTAGGAGCTGTATGGGCTGTAGGGAATGTAGGAGCTGTAGGGGCTGTAGGAGCTGTATGGGCTGTAGGAGCTGTATGGGCTGTAGGAGCTGTATGGGCTGTAGGAGCTGAAGGGGCTGTAGGGAATGTAGGAGCTGTATGGGCTGTAAGGAATGTAGGAGCTGTAGGGGCTGTATGGGCTGTAGGAGCTGTATGGGTTGTAGGAGCTGTATGGGCTGTAGGGACTGTAGGAGCTGTAGGGAATGTAGGAGCTGTATGGGCTGTAGGGACTGTAGGAGCTGTAGGAGCTGTATGGGCTGTAGGGACTGTAGGAGCTGTAGGGGCTGTAGGAGCTGTATGGGCTGTAGGGACTGTAGGAGCTGAAGGGGCTGTAGGGACTGTAGGAGCTGTATGGGCTGTAGGGAATGTAGGAGCTGTAGGGGCTGTAGGAGTTGTATGGGCTGTAGGAGCTGTATGGGCTGTAGGAGCTGAAGGGGCTGTAGGGAATGTAGGAGCTGTAGGAGCTGTATGGGCTGTAAGGAATGTAGGAGCTGTAGGAGCTGTATGGGTTGTAGGAGCTGTATGGAGTGTAGGAGCTGTAGGGGCTGTAGGAGCTGTATGGGTTGTAGGAGCTGTATGGGCTGTAGGGACTGTAGGAGCTGTAGGGAATGTAGGAGCTGTAGGGGCTGTAGGAGCTGTATGGGCTGTAGGGGCTGTAGGAGCTGTATGGGCTGTAGGAGCTGTATGGGCTGTAGGAGCTGAAGGGGCTGTAGGGACTGTAGGAGCTGTATGGGCTGTAAGGAATGTAGGAGCTGTATGGGCTGTATGGGCTGTAGGAGCTGTATGGGTTGTAGGAGCTGTATGGGCTGTAGGGACTGTAGGAGCTGTAGGGGCTGTAGGAGCTGTAGGGCTGTAGGAGCTGTAGGGCTGTAGGGGCTGTAGGAGCTGTAGGGCTGTAGGAGCTGTAGGGCTGTAGGAGCTGTAGGGCTAGTAGGACCTGTAGGAGCTGTAGGGCTGTAGGAGCTGTAGGTGCTGTAGGAGCTGTAGGGGCTGTAGGAGCTGTAGGGCCTGTAGGAGCTGTAGGGCTGTAGGAGCTGTAGGGCTGTAGGGCCTGTAGGGGCTGTAGGGGCGAAGAGGTAGTGAATGAATAAGATGTCTTGTCTCTTTCCTCCTGTACAGCCAACCATTTCATTCAGCAGAACCTTTTTTAAAAACATCATATTGGTTTACTTTCACTTGATGTTGCATCGTTTTTCACTTTTACATTGCCAGAGCCAGTAAGTACGGTACGGCCATGCAGCCGAAGAAGAGCTGTAGCTCCAGTACCGTCACCACCAGGTCGCGCCACTCGGTCGCAACCATCAACAGCAGCGCCACCTGTCCACAACATGACACGACTGTCAACGGCTGTGGTGCTGTCAAGATGGGTGTGTTGACACCGGCTAACATCGTCACTCGACGACACAGTGCCACTGACAACTATTTTGGTGACACGCCAGCTGACACACAGGGTACACCATATTCCAGTGTCTGAACTGAGTGCGTGCATGTGTACATTCATGTGTTTGTATGTGTGTGTGTGTGCATGCGTCTGTATGTGCATGCATGTGCATGTGTCAGAATATGCGTTTGTGTGCATGCTTGTGTGCATGCATGCACATGCATGTGTGCATGCACGTGCATGTGTGCATTCATGCATGCATTTATGGAAGAGTGTATGCAAGTACATTTGCACCCATATATTTATGCATGTGTATGCATTGCACGTTTAAATATGTGTAACTATGAATATATGCATATGGTTATGGTTTTAGATGCCTGCATATAAGCATGCTTGTATGTTCATATAAGCATGCTTGTATGTTCATGCGTAAGACATGTCCCATGAATACACAACACTGCCATTATGGTCTTCAGATGATACTGATGATGTCATCATCAAGCGTCCCATTGTGGGCAGTGCAGGCAGCCCTGTTGGCCATCACAGTCACTACTCACTGCGTAACTACCACCCCCACAGGGCACTCATTAACCCCTTCGCTCCGAGACGGCTCCACCTCAAGGTCACCTCTATCAGGAGACGTTGGACGCATGCATTTCCTACAGGTTGGTTCACTGCGAAATAACCACTTTCATTTTAAGTTTTTGTAATGAATTACCTGTTGTCCTCACGTTTTCGTCAGTGCATGTGTTTTACTGCGGTATAAATTAAATGCTTTTCTTGATCAATTTGCTATATAAAGTTCATAATTAATGTGAAACATTTCTTCCAAATACAAATGTATTATTAACCAAGCTAATTTGTTCAAAGTTGACCTCAATATCATGACGACAAATTGATGGAATAGTCACTATCTGGGATACAGAAGCCTCGCCCCCAAAAGGTTTTGAAGTAGCACAGGCATTTGTTGATAGTTCACAGTATCCCTGGCTGTTCTAGCACTATCTTGAGTAGTACGCCTATAACATACCTGGCTGTTGTAGCACTATCTTGAGTAGTACGCCTATCACATACCTGGCTGTTCTAGCACTATCTTGAGTAGTACACCTATAACATACCTGGCTGTTCTAGCACTGTCTTGAGTAGTACACCTATCACATACCTGGCTGTTCTAGCACTATCTTGAGTAGTACACCTATCACATACCTGGCTGTTCTAGCACTGTCTTGAGTAGTACGCCTATCATACAATTCTTGAAATGAAATAATAACATGAATGTGATACCCTACTACAGTTCTCTAAAGGCACAGTGTCTACTTACTACAGTTCTCTAAAGGCACAGTGTCTACTTACTACAGTTCTCTAAAGGCACGGTGTCTACTTACTACAGTTCTCTAAAAGCACAGTGTCTACTTACTACAGTTCTCTAAAGGCACATTGTCTACTTACTACAGATCTCTAAAGGCACAGTGTCTACTTACTACAGATCTCTAAAGGCACAGTGTCTACTTACTACAGTTTCTGGACTGAGAAATATATCAATGTTGCTGTCTAGATCAATCTTAGTTTCGTGGCTGATGTGATATTATCTCAGTCAGGGCCAGATCCCTGCCTGGACGCTACCGCCGCTGGATGTGGTACGGCTGGACCAACAAATCAACCCTTATAACAATGAAATCTTGCAAAATCACACATTGTTTCTGCCATGAGACACTGAAACGTTGTACCACAGATGGTGACTATTGGAATGGGTCTAGGGGCATTGTTAGTGTGCTTGTGGGACAGGTTGTGTGAGCTTGTGGGACAGGTTGTGTGTGTTTGTGGGACAGGTTGTGTGTGCTTGTGGGACAGGGTGTGTGTGTGTGTGTGCTTGTGGGACAGGTTGTGTGTGTGCTTGTGGGACGGTGTGTGTGTGTGCTTGTGGGACAGGTTGTGTGTGTGTGTGTGTGCTTGTTGGACAGGGTGTGTGTGTGTGTGTGTGCTTGTGGGACAGGGTGTGTGTGTGTGTGCTTGTGGGACAGGTTGTGTGTGCTTGTGGGACAGGTTGTGTGTGTGTGTGTGCTTGTGGGACAGGGTGTGTTTGTGTGTGCTTGTGGGACAGGGTGTGTGTGCTTGTGGGACAGGGTGTGTGTGCTTGTAGGACAGGTTGTGTGTTCCTACCTTACTACAAAAACTTGTCTCTCTGTAGACCTGCAGGGGATGTCAGTCCAGCCTCACCACAAACACGGGTCCTTCTACACAGACAACCAGCAGCATGTGGACAACTCCTCCCCTCCCACACGGGAGGTCATTCAGGTGACCACCAAGTGACCGCTAGACTCTCTCCTGTCAGGCTAGTGTGACTCACTGCCCAGTGCCCATTTCATTCTCCTGTGCTTTGTAAATTGACTAAGCTATACTCTTATTTAATTATTTAATTTTAAGCTGTGCATTATTTACTTGTATATTTATATTTTAAGTTCACCTTGTGAAGATAAAATATATATTTTATAAGGTTTAGTGTGAATAAACAATGTTAACTCAATGTTTATTATTATTATTATTTTGATTAAATGTTTAACTCATCCACATTATTTTGTTTCACTCCGCATGCTAATTTTAACCATCAGATAAAATATTGGTGTAAAAAATAAAAAATGTACCTTTTTATTCTTAGTCATCTCAACACATTTGCTGAGATACAGATCTGGGTAGCACACTTAAAGGTACCTCTGCAATTAGATAGCACACTTAAAGGTACCTTTGTAATTAGATAGCACACTTAAAGGTACATCCTCAATTAGATAGCACACTTAAAGGTACATCCTCAATTAGATAGCACACTTAAAGGTACATCCTCAATTAGATAGCACACTTAAAGGTACATCCTCAATTAGATAGTACATTTAAAGGTACATTCTCAATTAGATAGCACACTTAAAGGTACATGCTCAATTAGATAGCACACTTATAGGTCACTCATCAATTGGATAGCACACTTAAAGGTCCCTCCTCAATTAGATAGCACACTTATAGGTCCCTCCTCAATTAGATAGCACACTTAAAGGTCCCTCCTCAATTGGATAGCACACTTAAAGGACCATCCTCAATTAGATAGCACACTTAAAGGTCCCTCCTCAATTGGATAGCACACTTAAAGGACCATCCTCAATTAGATAGCACACTTAAAGGGCACTCCTCAATTGGATAGCACACTTAAAGGAACATCCTCGATTAGATAGCACACTTAAAGGTCCCTCCTCAATTGGATAGCACACTTAAAGGTCCCTCCTCAATTAGATAGCACACTTAAATAAATATATTTATATAGTATATAGACCCAGGCCACTTATGTCATAGTATATATATATATATATATATATATATATATATATATATATATATATATATATATATATATATATATATATATATACTATGACATAAGTGGCCTGGGTCTATATACTATGACATACGTGGCCTGGCTCTGTATGATCTAATGATCATAGGTAATTATTTCAATTGATTTTAACATAAATCCATATTCATAAACTATTCACATACACTACAGATGTGAACTTCAAAAACCATGATTCATGGACTGCATCAATTGCAAAAGATGATTTAAATCAATTTATCCAGATAAAAGTAGATTTTGTTTGACTGTAGCCGTCTGTGTGTTATGGGGTGACTGATGCAGGCCGCGAGACTTGCTGTGGAACTGAGGAAGAACAAGACTCACAGATCCTCTGAGAGCAGCGACAGCCAGGACAACCCATAGTAAGTGACAGTCAGGACAACCCATAGTAAGTGACAGTCAGGACAACCTATAGTAAGCGACAGTCAGGACAACCCATAGTAAGTGACAGTCAGGACAACCTATAGTAAGCGACAGTCAGGACAACCCACAGTAAGCGACAGTCAGGACAACCCATAGTAAGCGACAGTCAGGACAACCCATAGTAAGCGACAGTCAGGACAACCTATAGTAAGTGTCAGTCAGGACAACCCATAGTAAGTGACAGTCAGGACAACCCGTAGTAAGTGACAGTCACAGTTACTTATGGTCCTATTTAAAATTTGGTTTATTAGAACACATTACGACAGTCAAAATGTTAGAATGGATATAGTTGATATACTATATATGTAACATGATGTTATTATAGTTGATATACTATATAGCATGATGTCATTGTTGTAATACCTATATAACATTATGTCATAGTTGATATACTATATAACATGATGTCATAGTTGATATACTATATAACATGATGTGATTATAGTTGATATACTATATAATATGATGTGATTATAGTTGATATACTATATAACATGATGTTATAGTTGATATACTATGTAACATGTTATAATTGATATACTATATACCATGATATTAAAGTTTATATACTATATATTCGTAAACATTTTCATCAAGTTGGTATATATAAACTTGATGAACATTTTCACGAATATATAGTATATAAACTTTAACATCATGGTATATGGTATATCAGATAATCGTAATTCATATATATATATATATATATATATATATATATATATATATATCAGAAAATCGTAATTCATATATATATATATATATATATATATATATATATATATATATATATATATATATATATATGAATTACGATTTTCTTCAACTCATACGTGACTAAGTTGGTATCCCCCCTTGTCTCGATTCATGATTGGGGTCGTCTTTCTGATCAGTATGGCCTCTTTAATCCTCTTTAATCCATCTTGCGGTTGCTCTCTGTCTATCACCTTGACCCCCAGTCAATGATGTAACTGTTTCTCTCTGCATGGTCTGTTGTTACAGCCTTATGCTCCATGGTCTGTTGTTACAGCCTTTTGCTCCATGGTCTGTTGTTACAGCCTTATGCTCCATGGTCTGTTGTTACATCCTTATGCTCCATGGTCTGTTGTTACAGCCTTATGCTCAATGGTCTGTTGTTACAGCCTTATGCTCCATGGTCTGTTGTTACAGCCTTATGCTCCATGGTCTGTTGTTACATCCTTGTGCTCCATGGTCTGTTGTTACAGCCTTATGCTCCATATTCTTTTGTTACATCCTTATGCTCCATGGTCTGTTGTTACAGCTTTATGCTCCTCTGTCACTGACTCTCTCGTTTGCTCCCTGATAAATCATCTGGTTGTGATGTTCTTAACTTCCTTCTTGTGTTCTACGAGTCTTGTTCCAAATGTTCTGTTTTGCCACTGTATGTGCAGCTTCAGCTCTTACAAGTGATCTGGTGTACACAGTCTGTCTTCCTACGATCTTCCACTTTCTCCTTTCGATGCACTAGTTATCCTTTGATGAGGTCTCACAGCTATAGCGATCTCATGTTCTTTTCCTTCTTTTCTTTGGTCTTTCCCTTCTGACTTTGTTCTTCTTTCATCGTCTTTATGGTCCAACTTGGGTACCCACATCTTTCTACTGGCTTGGTGATGTGTTCCACATCTTTCTCTGTCTTCTGGTTCTCAAGCTGTTGCACATGTCTACCAACTTGATGGACATTTTCACGAATAATATAATATAGTTTTGTTTATTTGTATTCTTAAATTACTTAACACATGGATTTTTTGCATGACATTTTGCATAGTCCCAGACTTACATTGGAATAAGTTAACCACTATAACTTCTCTGTCTCTCTTGTTCAGTTGTCTGTTGCTCCGGTGACTCTGGTGACTGATAATACTGTTGACTTTAGATATTCTGGTGACACTGTCGGTGCAGTTGACACTGGTGACACTGTCGGTGCAGTTGACACTGGTGACACTGTCGGTGCAATTGACACTGGTGACACTGTCGGTGCAGTTGACATTGGTGACACTGTCGGTGTAGTTGACAATGGTGACACTGTCGGTGCAGTTGACACTGGTGACACATTTGTGTAGTTGTGTGCGGTCGCGGTCCATCGCCTACTCGAGCACGGCGGGCGGCAGTGTTGACTCTCTCAAGGACGTCCACCCCCGGGAACTGACCAATGTCCCCAGCTCCAGCGCCATGAGTACAGTGGACAGTCAGACCAGCTTGACCAGTCTCATCCCGGCCTGCGAGAAAGATGGTTAGTCTTTGAAGTGAAGCACTGAGCATAGTTTTAAATTTATGTTTATTTTTATTGGCAACCCTAGAGGCAGAGTATTCCAAGAGAGTACATATTAAACAAATTATAAACACTAGCTAAAATAAAATTATAGCATATTTAATGGCTTATAAAAAGGCATATATTCAATATTAATATACAATTATCACTGTCACTTGATTACTTACAAGTAAAACACTGAATATTATCAAATGTGTTTGAGATAACTGCCAATGGTAAAGTCCATGAGATATAAAATAGGTATTAATTCTTGCAGTTCTGCTGTAAGATGCACATTACCCTTACCTTACTGCTGTAAGACACACATTACCCTTACCTTACTGCTGTAAGACACACATTACCCTTACCTTACTGCTGTAAGACACATCACCCTTACCTTAATGCTGTAAGACACACATTACTCTTATCTTACTGCTGTAAGACACACATTACCCTTACCTTACTGCTGTAAGACACACATCACCCTTACCTTAATGCTGTAAGACACACATTAACCTTATCTTACTGCTGTAAGACACACATCACCCTTACCTTACTGCTGTAAGACACACATTACCCTTACCTTACTGCTGTAAGACACACATCACCCTTACCTTACTGCTGTAAGACACACATTACCCTTATCTTACTGCTGTAAGACACACATTACCCTTACCTTACTGCTGTAAGACACACATTACCCTTATCTTACTGCTGTAAGACACACATTACCCTTACCTTACTGCTGTAAGACACACATTACCCTTACCTTACTGCTGTAAGACACACATTACCCTTACCTTACTGCTGTAAGACACACAGTACCCTTACCTTACTGCTGTAAGACACACATTACCCTACATTCTAGCAATGTGAATTTATACATAGTTTTTACCTCTCAAGAAACTATGGTCTTTGAATAGCAAGCTTATTTCAGTTGAAATATTTGAAGTGAGAACTTGATGTCAGTCATAATGTTGTTATTTCTTGTTGGTATCTATTCCGTTGACATACATATGTGTAACATGTATATATACTTAAGTGTCATTTTGTTTACTCGTAGGAGATGGAGAAATCATCAGCAACATTTGTTGATCGCAAACATTTACTTAAAAACCAGTGTTTCCGTCCGCCATCTGTTGCAGGAGTGTGTGCTGGGTCTGTTGCAGGAGTGTGTGCTGGGTCTGTTGCAGGAATGTGTGCTGGGTCTGTTGCAGGAATGTGTGCTGGGTCTGTTGTAGGAGTGTGTGCTGGGTCTGTTGTAGGAGTGTGTGCTGGGTCTGTTGTAGGAGTGTGTGCTGGGTCTGTTGCAGGAATGTGTGCTGGGTCTGTTGTAGGAGTGTGTGCTGGGTCTGTTGTAGGAGTGTGTGCTGGGTCTGTTGTAGGAGTGTGTGCTGGGTCTGTTGCAGGAGTGTGTGCTGGGTCTGTTGCAGGAGTGTGTGCTGGGTCTGTTGCAGGAGTGTGTGCTGGGTCTGTTGCAGGAGTGTGTGCTGGGTCTGTTGCAGGAGTGTGTGCTGGGTCTGTTGTAGGAGTGTGTGCTGGGTCTGTTGTAGGAGTGTGTGCTGGGTCTGTTGTAGGAGTGTGTGCTGGGTCTGTTGCAGGAGTGTGTGCTGGGTCTGTTGTAGGAGTGTGTGCTGGGTCTGTTGTAGGAGTGTGTGCTGGGTCTGTTGTAGGAGTGTGTGCTGGGTCTGTTGCAGGTGTGTGTGCTGGGTCTGTTGCAGGAGTGTGTGCTGGGTCTGTTGCAGGAGTGTGTGCTGGGTCTGTTGCAGGAGTGTGTGCTGGGTCTGTTGCAGGAGTGTGTGCTGGGTCTGTTGCAGGAGTGTGTGCTGGGTCTGTTGTAGGAGTGTGTGCTGGGTCTGTTGTAGGAGTGTGTGCTGGGTCTGTTGTAGGAGTGTGTGCTGGGTCTGTTGCAGGAGTGTGTGCTGGGTCTGTTGCAGGAGTGTGTGCTGGGTCTGTTGCAGGCGTGTGTGCTGGGTCTGTTGTAGGAGTGTGTGCTGGGTCTGTTGCAGGAGTGTGTGCTGGGTCTGTTGCAGGAGTGTGTGCTGGGTCTGTTGCAGGAGTGTGTGCTGGGTCTGTTGTAGGAGTGTGTGCTGGGTCTGTTGCAGGAGTGTGTGCTGGGTCTGTTGCAGGAGTGTGTGCTGGGTCTGTTGCAGGAGTGTGTGCTGGGTCTGTTGCAGGAGTGTGTGCTGGGTCTGTTGTAGGAGTGTGTGCTGGGTCTGTTGAAGGAGTGTGTGCTGGGTCTGTTGTAGGAGTGTGTGCTGGGTCTGTTGCAGGAGTGTGTGCTGGGTCTGTTGCAGGAGTGTGTGCTGGGTCTGTTGCAGGAGTGTGTGCTGGGTCTGTTGCAGGAGTGTGTGCTGGGTCTGTTGCAGGAGTGTGTGCTGGGTCTGTTGCAGGAGTGTGTGCTGGGTCTGTTGCAGGAGTGTGTGCTGGGTCTGTTGCAGGAGTGTGTGCTGGGTATGTTGCAGGAGTGTGTGCTGGGTATGTTGTAGGAGGGTGTGCTGGGTCTGTTGTAGGAGTGTGCTGGGTCTGTTGCAGGAGTGTGTGCTGGGTCTGTTGCAGGAGTGTGTGCTGGGTCTGTTGCAGGAGTGTGTGCTGGGTCTGTTGCAGGAGTGTGTGCTGGGTCTGTTGCAGGAGTGTGTGCTGGGTCTGTTGCAGGAGTGTGTGCTGGGTCTGTTGCAGGAGTGTGTGCTGGGTCTGTTGCAGGAGTGTGTGCTGGGTCTGTTGTAGGAGTGTGTGCTGGGTCTGTTGTAGGAGTGTGTGCTGGGTCTGTTGCAGGAGTGTGTGCTGGGTCTGTTGTAGGAGTGTGTGCTGGGTCTGTTGCAGGAGTGTGTGCTGGGTCTGTTGCAGGAGTGTGTGCTGGGTCTGTTGCAGGAGTGTGTGCTGGGTCTGTTGTAGGAGTGTGTGCTGGGTCTGTTGTAGGAGTGTGTGCTGGGTATGTTTTCAGGAGTGTGTGCTGGGTCTGTTGTAGGAGTGTGTGCTGGGTCTGTTGTAGGAGTGTGTGCTGGGTCTGTTGTAGGAGTGTGTGCTGGGTCTGTTGTAGGAGTGTGTGCTGGGTCTGTTGCAGGAGTGTGTGCTGGGTCTGTTGTAGGAGTGTGTGCTGGGTCTGTTGCAGGAGTGTGTACACAGGAGTGTGTGCTGGGTCTGTTGCAGGAGTGTGTGCTGGGTCTGTTGCAGGAGTGTGTGCTGGGAGTGTTGCAGGAGTGTGTACACAGGAGTGTGTACACAGGAGTGTGTACACAGGAGTGTGTGCTGGGTCTGTTGTAGGAGTGTGTGCTGGGTCTGTTGTAGGAGTGTGTGCTGGGTCTGTTGTAGGAGTGTGTGCTGGGTCTGTTGTAGGAGTGTGTGCTGGGTCTGTTGCAGGAGTGTGTGCTGGGACTGTTGCAGGAGTGTGTACACAGGAGTGTGTACACAGGAGTGTGTGCTGGGTCTGTTGTAGGAGTGTGTGCTGGGTCTGTTGTAGGAGTGTGTGCTGGGTCTGTTGTAGGAGTGTGTGCTGGGTCTGTTGTAGGAGTGTGCGCTGGGTCTGTTGCAGGAGTGTGTGCTGGGTCTGTTGTAGGAGTGTGTGCTGGGTCTGTTGCAGGAGTGTGTGCTGGGTCTGTTGCAGGAATGTGTGCTGGGTCTGTTGCAGGAGTGTGTGCTGGGTCTGTTGTAGGAGTGTGTGCTGGGTCTGTTGCAGGAGTGTGTGCTGGGTCTGTTGCAGGAGTGTGTGCTGGGTCTGTTGCAGGAGTGTGTGCTGGGTCTGTTGCAGGAGTGTGTGCTGGGTCTGTTGTAGGAGTGTGTGCTGGGTCTGTTGTAGGAGTGTGTGCTGGGTCTGTTGTAGGAGTGAGTGCTGGGTCTGTTGTAGGAGTGTGTGCTGGGTCTGTTGTAGGAGTGTGTGCTGGGTCTGTTGTAGGAGTGTGTGCTGGGTCTGTTGCAGGAGTGTGTGCTGGGTCTGTTGCAGGAGTGTGTACACAGGAGTGTGTGCTGGGTCTGTTGCAGGAGTGTGTGCTGGGTCTGTTGCAGGAGTGTGTGCTGGGACTGTTGCAGGAGTGTGTACACAGGAGTGTGTACACAGGAGTGTGTGCTGGGTCTGTTGCAGGAGTGTGTGCTGGGTCTGTTGCAGGAGTGTGTGCTGGGACTGTTGCAGGAGTGTGTACACAGGAGTGTGTACACAGGAGTGTGTACACAGGAGTGTGTGCTGGGTCTGTTGTAGGAGTGTGTGCTGGGTCTGTTGTAGGAGTGTGTGCTGGGTCTGTTGTAGGAGTGTGTGCTGGGTCTGTTGTAGGAGTGTGTGCTGGGTCTGTTGTAGGAGTGTGTGCTGGGTCTGTTGCAGGAGTGTGTGCTGGGACTGTTGCAGGAGTGTGTACACAGGAGTGTGTACACAGGAGTGTGTGCTGGGTCTGTTGTAGGAGTGTGTGCTGGGTCTGTTGTAGGAGTGTGTGCTGGGTCTGTTGTAGGAGTGTGTGCTGGGTCTGTTGTAGGAGTGTGTGCTGGGTCTGTTGTAGGAGTGTGTGCTGGGTCTGTTGCAGGAGTGTGTGCTGGGTCTGTTGTAGGAGTGTGTGCTGGGTCTGTTGCAGGAGTGTGTGCTGGGTCTGTTGCAGGAGTGTGTACTGGGTCTGTTGCAGGAGTGTGTGCTGGGTCTGTTGTAGGAGTGTGTGCTGGGTCTGTTGCAGGAGTGTGTGCTTGGTCTGTTGTAGGAGTGTGTGCTGGGTCTGTTGCAGGAGTGTGTGATGGGTCTGTTGTAGGAGTGTGTGCTGGGTCTGTTGTAGGAGTGTGTGCTGGGTCTGTTGTAGGAGTGTGATGGGTCTGTTGTAGGAGTGTGTGCTGGGTCTGTTGTAGGAGTGTGTGCTGGATCTGTTGCAGGAGTGTGTGCTGGGTCTGTTGTAGGAGTGTGTGCTGGGTCTGTTGTAGGAGTGTGTGCTGGGTCTGTTGTAGGAGTGTGTGCTGGGTCTGTTGCAGGAGGGTGTGCTGGGTCAGTTGCAGGAGTGTGTGCTGGGTCTGTTGCAGGAGTGTGTGCTGGGTCTGTTGTAGGAGTGTGTGCTGGGTCTGTTGCAGGAGTGTGTGCTGGGTCTGTTGTAGGAGTGTGTGCTGGGTCTGTTGCAGGAGGGTGTGCTGGATCTGTTGTAGGAGTGTGTGCTGGGTCTGTTGTAGGAGTGTGTGCTGGGTCTGTTGTAGGAGTGTGTGCTGGGTCTGTTGTAGGAGTGTGTGCTGGGTCTGTTGTAGGAGTGTGTGCTGGGTCTGTTGTAGGAATGTGTGCTGGGTCTGCTGGCAGGTGCTGCCCCCATTCTGTTGGTCTGTACAGCCGGTCAGCCAGCTACCACAAGGACCTCGGTCCACTGGGGGCTGACCAAGTTGGTCACTCCTGGCTGTGGGGGGTGACTGGGGAACAAGAGTGGACGATTGAGATCAAAACAGGTGAGAGTCATTGGTGATATTGACAGGTGAGAGCAGGGGAGGGGGAGGGGGAGTGATTGACAGGTGAGAGCAGGGGAGGGGGAGTGATTGACAGGCGAGAGCAGGGGAGGGGGAGTGATGGACAGGTGACAGCAGGGGAGGGGGAGTGATTGACAGGTGAGAGCTGGGGGGTGCATGGTTAACAGGCAAGACCTGGGAGTGATTTATATGTGAGAACTGGGGGGGGGCGATTGACAAGTGAGAATGGGGAGGGGGGTGATTGACAAGTGAGAGCCGGGGGTGATTAACAGGTGAGAGCTTGGGGGTAAGATCCTTTGTACGGTACAAACGCTTCCTGAAACTAGCAGTGGTACATGGCTATGGGGCCATGAATTTGGCATTGTCATAGGCATTGCACTACCACTACTCGACTGGGGCACGCAAGGAGTCATGACCTCTAGACTGGGGCATGCAATGGCTGTCTTTTCTTCCGTGCACTGCTGGGTAACTTGGCTAGTTTATCATAGAATTATGTTTTGTAGGATAAACAACATCCATTCCAACATATTCACTGCCCTAATGTCTTTTAATGAACCATAATTTTTTAATAATAATAATTAGACCGTTGTCTGTTTATGAATATTGACCTTGCCAATCAGCAGGCAATGTCGACATGACATTCAAGTTGAAACTTTCAAATTAAACAGGTAACGGTCAAATTATATTTAAAAATTGTGGTCCATTAAACCAGATTTGAATGATGAAGAACGAGCAGACTGTGTCTTTGATACTAAAGCTGGAATATTGTGAAGATGTGTCTTTTGATTGAGAATTGATGCATTTGTTTGTTTTTTAGCTGAAAGTTAATTTATTTAGGTTAATTAACATGTGACTGGTGTGTTGCAGGGATGGACTGGCCCTCAATGACCCTGCCCGCCTCCCTCCCTCTCACTACCGACTACTTCCCAGACAAGAGAAGTATCCAGCTCGACTATGTCATCTCTGAATACAGCGTCGTCCCCGAGAACGTCATGGCTGACCAGTGAGTGGCTGGCTGGCTGGCTGGCTGGCTTGGTGGCTAGCTGGCTGGCTTGCTGGTTGGCTACCTGGCTGGCCAGCTGGCTGGCTGGCTATCCATCATTTTGGCTGGCTGGCTGGCTATCCATCATTCTGGCTGGCTGGCTGCTTGTTTATATGTCTGACAGTCAGCTTTATATTTGTTCCACTGTCCATCTATATGTGAATTTATTTTATTCTACTTAGCGGTCTGGCTGGCCGTCTGTCTGTCCTCCCGTCCATCTCTGTAGCAGACTGTCTGTCTGTCTCAGTCTGTGTCATATCTAGTCATCATGTTAACTGTGTCTGTCCACTCTGGTGACTTTTGTGTCTGTCTGGCTGTCAGCAAATGACCACTCACTCACTCACTCACTCACTCACTCACTCACTCACTCACTCACTCACTCACTCACTCACTCACTCACACAGTCACCCATCCAGCCACACACCCAGTCACTCACTCTCATGTTTCAGGTCACCCACCTCCCTGGGTGTGGGCCACAAGCAGGCGACCACACTGCAGGTGTACAAGGAGATGATAGCGACGAGGATAGCCCGGGTAAGCTTCTACAGTCTTACAAAACACATGGTTATTACAAATTCTATCCCAATTTGAGGTTACTTAACCCTTTGGTTTTGATGAAATTGAAATAGAAGTCTTTGTGTTTTTGTACTTTGTATTTTTTATAATTTACAGTTTGGAGCGATACTTGATTCTTCTACGGAAAGTTTAATTTGTGACATATCAACAGTTTGCGTAGTATTTATAGCAACTGCAGGAATTTGTGCAGTAATAGAAAATATCTTGACATAATGTAACAGTACAATATATACTGGAGATATGTTGTACTGAGTCATGAGACATACTGTACTGTTGTACTGAGTCATGAGACATATTGTACTGTTGTACTGAGTCATGAGACATATTGTACTGTTGTACTGAGTCATGAGACATATTGTACTGTTGTACTGAGTCATGAGACATATTGTACTGTTGTTCTGAGTCATGAGACATATTGTACTGTTGTACTGAGTCATGAGACATACTGTACTGTTGTACTGAGGTATGAGACATACTGTACTGTTGTACTGAGTCATGAGACATACTGTACTGAGTCATGAGACATATTGTACTGTTGTACTGAGTCATGAGACATAGTGTACTGTTGTACTGAGTCATGAGACATATTGTACTGTTGTTCTGAGTCATGAGACATATTGTACTGTTGTACTGAGTCATGAGACATATTGTACTGAGTCATGAGACAAATTGTACTGTTGTACTGAGTCATGAGACATATTGTACTGAGGTATGAGACATATTGTACTGTTGTACTGAGGCATGAGACATATTGTACTGTTGTACTGAGGTATGAGACATGTTGTACTGTTGTTCTGAGTCATGAGACATATTGTACTGTTGTACTGAGTCATGAGACATATTGTACTGTTGTTCTGAGTCATGAGACATATTGTACTGTTGTACTGAGTTATGAGACATATTGTACTGAGGTATGAGACATATTGTACTGTTGTAGTGAGTCATGAGACATATTGTACTGTTGTACTGAGGTATGAGACATACTGTACTGTTGTACTGAGGTATGAGACATATTGTACTGTTGTACTGAGTCATGAGACATATTGTACTGAGTCATGAGACATATTGTACTGTTGTACTGAGTCATGAGACATATTGTACTGAGGTATGAGACATATTGTACTGTTGTACTGAGTCATGAGACATATTGTACTGTTGTACTGAGGTATGAGACATACTGTACTGTTGTACTGAGGTATGAGACATATTGTGCTGTTGTACTGAGTCATGAGACATATTGTACTGTTGTACTGAGTCATGAGACATATTGTACTGTTGTTCTGAGTCATGAGACATATTGTACTGTTGTACTGAGTCATGAGACATATTGTACTGTTGTTCTGAGTCATGAGACATATTGTACTGTTGTACTGAGTCATAAGACATATTGTACTGTTGTTCTGAGTCATGAGACATATTGTACTGTTGTACTGAGTCATGAGACATATTGTACTGAGTCATGAGACATATTGTACTGTTGTACTGAGTCATGAGACATATTGTACTGAGGTATGAGACATATTGTACTGTTGTAGTGAGTCATGATACATATTGTACTGTTATACTGAGGTATGAGACATACTGTACTGTTGTTCTGAGGTATGAGACATATTGTACTGTTGTACTGAGTCATGAGATATATTGTACTGAGGTATGAGACATATTGTGCTGTTGTTCTGAGTCATGAGACATATTGTACTGTTGTACTGAGTCATGAGACATATTGTACTGTTGTTCTGAGTCATGAGACATATTGTACTGTTGTACTGAGTCATGAGACATATTGTACTGTTGTACTGAGTCATGAGACATATTGTACTGTTGTACTGAGTCATGAGACATATTGTGCTGTTGTTCTGAGTCATGAGACATATTGTATTGTTGTACTGAGTCATGAGACATATTGTACTGTTGTACTGAGTCATGAGACATATTGTACTGTTGTACTGAGTCATGAGACATATTGTACTGTTGTACTGAGTCATGAGACATATTGTACTGTTGTACTGAGGTATGAGACATATTGTACTGTTGTTCTGAGTCATGAGACATATTGTACTGTTGTGCTGAGTCATGAGACATATTGTACTGTTGTACTGAGGTATGAGACATATTGTACTGTTGTTCTGAGTCATGAGACATATTGTACTGTTGTGCTGAGGTATGAGACATATTGTACTGTTGTTCTGAGTCATGAGACATATTGTACTGTTGTACTGAGTCGTGAGACTGTATTTCCTACTGCAGGGTTTCCAGATAGTTCTTCAACAACCCAAGTCCGGCACCATCATCGGCAATCTTAGTTCGAGTCCGTACCAGACGGGTACAGCCAGTAGGTGGCGCTCCGTACCCAAGGCGGAGACTCCGGTGAGATTCTGTCAACATGTCTTTAAACATCTTTCATGTAAATCAGTAGGATACTTGATAACGTGTAACATTTGTTGGGTGTAAAAACGTAATTTATACATAAGCAGGGTGGCCACCATGTAATGTAACATAAGGGGGGGCCACCATGTAATGTAACATAATATAAGTGGGGTAGCCACCTTGTAATGTAACATAAGTGGGGTGGCCACCATGTAATGTAACATAAGTGGGGTGGTCACCATGTAATGTAACATAAGTGGGGTGGCCACCATGTAATGTAACATAAGGGGGGTGGCCACCATGTAATGTAACATAAGTGGGGTGGCCACCATGTAATGTAACATAAGTGGGGTGGTCACCATGTAATGTAACATAAGGGGTGTGGACACCATGTAATGTAACATAAGTAGGATGGCCACCATGTAATGTAACATAAGTGGGGTGGTCACCATGTAATGTAACATAAGGGGTGTGGTCACCATGTAATGTAACATAAGGGGGGTGGCCACCATGTAATGTAACATAAGGGGTGTGGACACCATGCAATGTAACATAAGGGGGGTGGTCACCATGTAATGTAACATAAGGAGGGGTGGACACCATGATGTAATGTAACATAAGTAGGATGGTCACCATGTAATGTAACATAAGTGGGGTGGCCACCATGTAATGTAACATAAGTGGGGTGGCCACCATGTAATGTAACATAAGTGGGGTGGTCACCATGTAATGTAACATAAGGGGTGTGGACACCATGTAATGTAACATAAGTAGGATGGCCACCATGTAATGTAACATAAGTGGGGTGGTCACCATGTAATGTAACATAAGGGGTGTGGTCACCATGTAATGTAACATAAGGGCAGTGGCCACCATGTAATGTAACATAAGGGGGGTGGCCACCATGTAATGTAACATAAGCTGTGTAAGGTCTGTATGTCTGTGTAGGGTCTGTATGACGTAGCTGTGTAGGGTCCGTGTGACATAGCCATGTAATTTCCTGCCACATTTCACACAGACCCTACACAGCTATGTCATACAAACCCTACACAGCTATGTCACACGGACCCTACACAGCTGTGTAGGGTTTGTATGACATAGCTGTGTAGGGTCTGTGTGACATAGCTGTGTAGGGTTTGTTTGACATAGCTGTGTAGGGTCCGTGTGACATAGCTGTGTAGAGTTTGTATGACGTAGCTGTGTTGGGTCTGTGTGAAATGTGGCAGGAAATTGTCGTATGCATAGGATTGTCATTTAACATAACTATGTGTATTTGACCCTCTAAGTCTGTGCCAAAATACACAGTTGGCAACAATGCATAACACTACTAAGAGTTCAATAGGTCAGAATTGATGTTTGCAAACATACATATATATGAGTATTAAATATTTCATGACAAATTTAACCTATATAGTATTCACTACGACATGGCAGCTTGTTTGTACAGATGTGTTATTTAATTTTATTGAAATCATCAGACAAATTAGTAAACTATTTTTACTGGGTCCAGTCATAATTCGGCAAAAAAGGGCAAAAGCCTATTTCACAAGACTATTTCACATAAAACTATTTCACATTTTCACAGTCTAATGATAAAAGTAAATTCTTTTTGATTAAAAAAAAAATATGCACTGTTTTATTAAACCGACTGTCTATTATTTGAAGTATTTATGAACTACAGATTTAAGTTGTCTGTTGTTTGGTGACAGTAGGAGATCACACTGAGTATTGTTGTCTGTTGTTTGGTGACAGGAGGAGATCACACTGAGTATTGTTGTCTGTTTGATGACAGGAGGAGATCACACTGAGTATTGTTGTCTGTTTGGTGACAGGAGGAGATCACACTGAGTAATGTTGTCTGTTGTTTGGTGACAGGAGGAGATCACACTGAGTAATGTTGTCTGTTTTATGACAGGAGGAGATTACACTGAGTATTGTTGTCTGTTTGATGACAGGAGGAGATCACACTGAGTATTGTTGTCTGTTTGGTGACAGGAGGAGATCACACTGAGTATTGTTGTCTGTTGTTTGGTGACAGGAGGAGATCACACTGAGTATTGTTGTCTGTTTGGTGACAGGAGGAGATCACACTGAGTATTGTTGTCTGTTTGGTGACAGGAGGAGATCACACTGAGTATTGTTGTCTGTTTGGTGACAGGAGGAGATCACACTGAGTATTGTTGTCTGTTTGGTGACAGGAGGAGATCACACTGAGTATTGTTGTCTGTTTGGTGACAGGAGGAGATCACACTGAGTAATGTTGTCTGTTGTTTGGCGACAGGAGGAGGTCACACTGAGTAATGTTGTCTGTTATTTGGCGACAGGAGGAAATTACACTGAGTAATGTCTGTTGTTTGGTGACAGTAGGAGGTCACACTGAGTAATGTTGTCTGTTGTTTGGCGACAGGAGGAGATCACACTGAGTAATGGCCGTATCTTCCACAAGCTGACCCTCAATGGACAGACAGTGACCGTCACCAGATACTGGACACGGTAACCTAGTCACCACTCACACTGCACGTCAGTTGTGTTGTGGGTTAACAGGGTGTCATTAAATTAGATGTTGCATTTTTTAAGGCTTTCAAAAGGTCTTAAAAATGGAAACTTTTAAAGGAAGGTCTTAAAAAGTCTTATAAATTAGAAATTTGAAAATTATAAACTTGGCCTCAGTCTGTGATTCAACACAGGTGGAGTGGACTGGATATTGCTGAGCGATATGCTTCTTTAATCATATTATACAGGTTGATGACCAAATAAATAAATGACTCTTAGAATGTGATTCAATGGAATTTAATTGTTATTAGTCTTACATCCGACCATCCCAAAGCCACATGACTCTGCATGTGATTACCTGACTACACTATGCAACAGATACTATTGCTGTCATGTGATTACCTGACTACACTATGCAACAGATACTATTGCTGTCACGTGATTACCTGACTACACTATGCAACAGATACTATTGCTGTCACGTGATTACCTGACTAGACTATGCAACAGATACTATTGTTGTCATGTGATTACCTGACTACACTATGCAATAGATACTATTGCTGTCACGTGACTACCTGACTACACTATGCAGTAGATACTATTGCTGTCACGTGATTACCTGACTACACTGTGAAACAGATACTATTGCTGTCATGTGATTACCTGACTACACTATGCAACAGATACTATTGCTGTCACGTGATTACCAGACTACACTATGCAACATATACTATTGCTGTCACGTGATTACCTGACTACACTATGCAACAGATACTATTGCTGTCACGTGATTACCTGACTACACTATGCAACAGATACTATTGCTGTCAAGTGATTACCTGACTACACTATGCAACAGATACTATTGCTGTCAAGTGATTACCTGACTACACTATGCAACAGATACTATTGCTGTCACATGATTACCTGACTACACTATGCAACAGATACTATTGCTGTCACGTGATTACCTGACTACATTATGCAACAGATACTATTGCTGTCACGTGATTACCTGACTACACTATGCAACAGATACTATTGCTGTCACGTGATTACCTGACTACACTATGCAACAGATACTATTGCTGTCAAGTGATTACCTGATTACACTATGCAACAGATACTACTCCTGTCAAGTGATTACCAGACTACACTATGCAACATATACTATTGCTGTCACGTGATTACCTGACTACACTATGCAACAGATACTATTGCTGTCAAGTGATTACCTGACTACACTATGCAACAGATACTATTGTTGTCACATGATACCAAAATTTGATACAAAGTTGTGCATTTAAAAAACATATAAATTGTCTCTGTCTTGTTACTGTTGCTGCACACATTATACATTTTAACTTGTTTGAATCCATTATTTTTTATAATAATAATAAACTGTATTTATTCACTCATATCCTGAGTATGACCCTGTTCAGGAGTGTTTACATTTGACTATAAAAGACTAAATATATATAAATAAATACCATTGGTAGTTAAACTATATAAAAATTGCCAATAGTTACATTCAAATAAGAAATAATACTTTATATATTTACATTTTACAATATATATAATATATATATTTATATCTTCTGTAATGATTTAATTTTAAGTGATACTATATTTACCTGTATATTTATGTTTTAAACTCATGACCTTTAGGAAGATTAAATGTATATTATAGAAGGTTTAGTGTTAATAATTTGTTTATATTATTACTGGCCACCAGTCATCCGTACGCCCAGAAGACCCACCACTACACGTACCGCTTCCAAGTGCCAGACTCAGACACGTACGACGTGTCGTGGACTCAGTTTACCAATGACAAGTTGGAGAAGTACAACTGGAACCATCTTGACCAGTACGTGACAACCCGGGGGGAGGAGGGCTTCGGGCTCATTGAGGTATACTTTCTCTTTCACCTTCTTCAGTTGTCATACAGTGGCAGTGTCTCTAGTACAGTTGTCATACAGTGGCAGCGTCTCTAGTACAGTTGTCATACAGTGGCAGTGTCTCTAGTACAGTTGTCATACAGTGGCAGCGTCTCTAGTACAGTTGTCATACAGTGGCAGCGTCTCTTGTACAGTTGTCATACAGTGGCAGCGTCTCTAGTACAGTTGTCATACAGTGGCAGCGTCTCTTGTACAGTTGTCATACAGTGGCAGCGTCTCTAGTACAGTTGTCATACAGTGGCAGCGTCTCTTGTACAGTTGTCATACAGTGGCAGCGTCTCTAGTACAGTTGTCATACAGTGGCAGCGTCTCTTGTACAGTTGTCATACAGTGGCAGCGTCTCTAGTACAGTTGTCATACAGTGGCAGCGTCTCTTGTACAGTTGTCATACAGTGGCAGCGCCTCTAGTACAGTTGTCATACAGTGGCAGCGTCTCTTGTACAGTTGTCATACAGTGGCAGCGCCTCTAGTACAGTTGTCATACAGTGGCAGCGTCTCTTGTACAGTTGTCATACAGTGGCAGCGCCTCTAGTACAGTTGTCATACAGTGGCAGCGTCTCTTGTACAGTTGTCATACAGTGGCAGCGCCTCTAGTACAGTTGTCATACAGTGGCAGCGTCTCTTGTACAGTTGTCATACAGTGGCAGCGCCTCTAGTACAGTTGTCATACAGTGGCAGCGTCTCTAGTACAGTTGTCATACAGTGGCAGCGCCTCTAGTACAGTTGTCATACAGTGGCAGCGCCTCTAGTACAGTTGTCATACAGTGGCAGCGCCTCTAGTACAGTTGTCATACAGTGGCAGCGCCTCTAGTACAGTTGTCATACAGTGGCAGCGCCTCTAGTACAGTTGTCATACAGTGGCAGCGCCTCTAGTACAGTTGTCATACAGTGGCAGCGCCTCTAGTACAGTTGTCATACAGTGGCAGCGCCTCTAGTACAGTTGTCATACAGTGGCAGCGTCTCTAGTACAGTTGTCATACAGTGGCAGCGCCTCTAGTACAGTTGTCATACAGTGGCAGCGTCTCTAGTACAGTTGTCATACAGTGGCAGCGCCTCTAGTACAGTTGTCATACAGTGGCAGCATCTCTAGTACAGTTGTCATACAGTGGCAGCGCCTCTAGTACAGTTGTCATACAGTGGCAGCGCCTCTAGTACAGTTGTCATACAGTGGCAGCGCCTCTAGTACAGTTGTCATACAGTGGCAGCGCCTCTAGTACAGTTGTCATACAGTGGCAGCGCCTCTAGTACAGTTGTCATACAGTGGCAGCGTCTCTAGTACAGTTGTCATACAGTGGCAGCGCCTCTAGTACAGATGTCATACAGTGGCAGCGTCTCTAGTACAGTTGTCATACAGTGGCAGTGTCTCTAGTGCAGTTGTCATACAGTTGTCATACAAGACATCCCCATATACAAGTAACAACTGTGATATAGGCTGCACATATGGTGTATGCTTTGAAACAGGCGATATATATAGATTACCATTTGTCTAGCAGTGCTTGAATTACTTGTCTATTGATCTCTGAAGACTTTGGAGTCTCCTGTCTTTCTTTCAGTCGCTCAAGTACTGGCGGTCTCGGTTCTTCTTGCTGCCGTCTAATAACGCTGCCACCAGGCGCATTGCGGATGGCGAGACGACTCTGTGTGATATCTATGAGGAGAGGACGGCCCAGGAGAGAAATCAGCTGACCGACGCCTTCCTCCGCTTCATAGAGCACCTCAATAGGATCAAGAGAACGGTGCATGGACGACTGATGAAGGTGGGTGAGAATAGTGCATGGACGACTGATGAAGGTGGGTGAGAACAGTGCATGGATGACTGATGAAGATGGGTGAGAATAGTGCAAGGACGACTGATGAAAGTGGGTAAGAACAGTGCATGGACGACTGATGAAGGTGGGTGAGAATAGTGCATGGACGACAGATGAAGGTGGGTAAGAACAATGCATGCATGGATGACTGATGAAGGTGGGTGAGAATAGTGCCCAGGAGAGAAATCAGCTGACCGACGCCTTCCTCCGCTTCATAGAGCACCTCAATAGGATCAAGAGAACGGTGCATGGACGACTGATGAAGGTGGGTGAGAATAGTGCATGGACGACTGATAAAGGTGGATGAGAACAGTGGATGGATGACTGATGAAGGTGGGTGAAAATAGTGCATGGATAATGCATAATTGTGGTGCTCAGTGCCTAGCAGTTAAAATGTTGGACTCTATATCACGAAAACCTGGGTTCTAATCCTTTTGCTACCATTTCAACCCTTGAGCAATTTCATTCATCCCACGTTGCCTCAGTTCACTCAGCTGTATAAATAAGTACCTGGCTAGAGACAGTTCACTCAGCTGTATAAGTACCTGGTTAGAAACAGTTCACTCAGCTGTATAAATAAGTACCTGGCTACAGACAGTTCACTCAGCTGTATAAATAAGTACCTGGCTAGAGACAGTTCACTCAGCTGTATAAGTACCTGGTTAGAAACAGTTCACTCAGCTGTATAAATAAGTACCTGGCTAGATACAGTTCACTCAGCTGTATAAATAAGTACCTGGCTAGAGACAGTTCACTCAGCTGTATAAGTACCTGGTTAGAAACAGTTCACTCAGCTGTATAAATAAGTACCTGGCTAGAGACAGTTCACTCAGCTGTATAAATAAGTACCTGGCTAGAGACAGTTCACTCAGCTGTATAAGTACCTGGTTAGAAACAGTTCACTCAGCTGTATAAATAAGTACCTGGCTACAGACAGTTCACTCAGCTGTATAAATAAGTACCTGGCTACAGACAGTTCACTCAGCTGTATAAATAAGTACCTGGCTACAGACAGTTCACTCAGCTGTATAAATAAGTACCTGGCTACAGACAGTTCACTCAGCTGTATAAATAAGTACCTGGCTACAGACAGTTCACTCAGCTGTATAAATAAGTACCTGGCTACAGACAGTTCACTCAGCTGTATAAATAAGTACCTGGCTAGAAACAGTTCACTCAGCTGTATAAATAAGTACCTGGCTAGAGACAGTTCACTCAGCTGTATAAGTACCTGGCTAGAGACAGTTCACTCAGCTGTATAAATAAGTACCTGGCTACAGACAGTTCACTCAGCTGTATAAATAAGTACCTGGCTAGAGACAGTTCACTCAGCTGTATAAGTACCTGGCTAGAGACAGTTCACTCAGCTGTATAAATAAGTACCTGGCTACAGACAGTTCACTCAGCTGTATAAATAAGTACCTGGCTAGAGACAGTTCACTCAGCTGTATAAATAAGTACCTGGCTACAGACAGTTCACTCGGCTGTATGAGTACCTGGCTAGAGACAGTTCACTCAGCTGTATAAATAAGTACCTGGCTAGAGACAGTTCACTCAGCTGTATAAATAAGTACCTGGCTAGAGACAGTTCACTCAGCTGTATAAATAAGTACCTGGTTAGAAACAGGTGGATATGTAAACAAGTATTATTTTCATAGTATTGCAAGTAAGTAGTCACCGGTTCAACAGGATGCTGGACACTTACCTATTTTACAATAATACATGTAATATAGTAATAATTGTGTTTCAATTGTGTCTGTTTGTTGTTGAGATCGTCCTTGCCACCTGGACTGTTTGTTGTTGAGATCGTCCTTGCCACCAGGACTGTTTGTTGTTGAGATCGTCCTTGCCACCTGGACTGTTTGTTGTTGAGATCGTCCTTGCCACCAGGACTGTTTGTTGT
Organism: Lamellibrachia satsuma; assembly: GCA_033239005.1. Classification (NCBI taxonomy): domain Eukaryota; kingdom Metazoa; phylum Annelida; class Polychaeta; order Sabellida; family Siboglinidae; genus Lamellibrachia; species Lamellibrachia satsuma. Next base: position 857,022 of record BSQZ01000125.1, on the reverse strand, counting down.
TGAGATCGTCCTTGCCACCTGGACTGTTTGTTGTTGAGATCGTCCTTGCCACCAGGACTGTTTGTTGTTGAGATCGTCCTTGCCACCTGGACTGTTTGTTGTTGAGATCCTTGCCACCTGGACTGTTTGTTGTTGAGATCGCCCTTGCCACCAGGACTGTTTGTTGTTGAGATCGCCCTTGCCACCAGGACTGTTTGTTGTTGAGATGCCCTTGCCACCTGGACTGTTTGTTGTTGAGATCGTCCTTGCCACCAGGACTGTTTGTTGTTGAGATCGCCTGCCATCTGGACTGTTTGTTGTTGAGATCGCCCTTGCCACCTGGACTGTTTGTTGTTGAGATCGCCTTGCCACCTGGACTGTTTGTTGTTGAGATCGTCCTTGCCACCTGGACTGTTTGTTGTTGAGATCGTCCTTGCCACCAGGACTGTTTTTTGTTGAGATCGTCCTTGCCACCTGGACTGTTTGTTGTTGAGATCGTCCTTGCCACCAGGACTGTTTGTTGTTGAGACCGTCCTTGCCACCAGGACTGTTTGTTGTTGAGATCGTCCTTGCCACCTGGACTGTTTGTTGTTGAGATCGTCCTTGCCACCAGGACTGTTTGTTGTTGAGATCGTCCTTGCCACCAGGACTGTTTGTTGTTGAGATCGTCCTTGCCACCTGGACTGTTTGTTGTTGAGATCGTCCTTGCCACCTGGACTGTTTGTTGTTGAGACCGTCCTTGCCACCAGGACTGTTTGTTGTTGAGATCGTCCTTGCCATCTGGACTGTTTGTTGTTGAGATCGTCCTTGCCACCAGGACTGTTTGTTGTTGAGACCGTCCTTGCCACCAGGACTGTTTGTTGTTGAGATCGTCCTTGCCACCTGGACTGTTTGTTGTTGAGACCGTCCTTGCCACCTGGACTGTTTGTTGTTGAGATCGTCCTTGCCACCAGGACTGTTTGTTGTTGAGATCGTCCTTGCCACCAGGACTGTTTGTTGTTGAGACCGTCCTTGCCACCAGGACTGTTTGTTGTTGAGATCGTCCTTGCCACCAGGACTGTTTGTTGTTGAGATCGTCCTTGCCACCAGGACTGTTTGTTGTTGAGATCGTCCTTGCCACCAGGACTGTTTGTTGTTGAGACCGTCCTTGCCACCTGGACTGTTTGTTGTTGAGATCGTCCTTGCCACCTGGACTGTTTGTTGTTGAGATCGTCCTTGCCACCAGGACTGTTTGTTGTTGAGATCGTCCTTGCCACCAGGACTGTTTGTTGTTGAGATCGTCCTTGCCACCAGGACTGTTTGTTGTTGAGATCATCCTTGCCATCTGGACTGTTTGTTGTTGAGATCGTCCTTGCCACCTGGACTGTTTGTTTTTGAGATCGTCCTTGCCACCAGGACTGTTTGTTGTTGAGATCGTCCTTGCCACCTGGACTGTTTGTTGTTGAGATCGTCCTTGCCACCTGGACTGTTTGTTGTTGAGATCGTCCTTGCCACCTGGACTGTTTGTTGTTGAGATCGTCCTTGCCACCAGGACTGTTTGTTGTTGAGATCGTCCTTGCCACCTGGACTGTTTGTTGTTGAGATCGTCCTTGCCACCTGGACTGTTTGTTGTTGAGATCGTCCTTGCCACCAAGACTGCTGAGTGCTTCAGCCCTGACATCAACCAATGAAACGTGGATGGTTGAAATAATTAAAGATTTGTTCTAATTCAGGTGGACTCCCTCACTCGCCGCACCAGCATCCCCCATCTCAACCCCACAATCGATGCCATGACCACCAAACAGAAGGCCATAGGCAAAGTCACAGAAGTCACGCTTGACATGCCCCCTAGTGGCAGCATCTTGGCATCAACCCCGGCGGGCGTGGAGCACCGACGGGCAAGCTTTGCCGGCCACCAGGTGGGGCTGCAGTAGATAAGTTTTAATATATAAGCCAATGTACAGTTTGTGATTGCTGCACCAAATATGTTGATGACAGTTGTGACAGTTGTGACAGTGGACCAGTTTGTGGTTACTGCTTATTCTGGTGACACTCAGTGTCACTTGAGTTGATAGTCACCAGTCAACGTGATTAATTGATACCATTAGTTATTAGAGACATCTCTTGCTAGGACGGAGCAAGTAGGGCTCAGAGGTTAGAATATCAGACTCGCAAGAAAACCTGGGTTCGAATCCTCTTGCTGCAGTTTAGAAACTTTGGCAATTTCGTCCCCCCCCCCCCCGTTGCCTCAGTTCACTGAGCTGTGTAAATGAGTGCCTGGCTATAGACAGGTGGATATCTGAATGAATGGTAAGTAATTGCAGCGTGGCTGAATGCTTCCCAGAGAAGTCAAGATGGTGCATAGCGTGTGGAGAACACTGCTGTCCGCATTGTGTCACATGTCTACTGGGGGGTCATATCAGAGGAGAACACTGTCATCCACAATGTGTCACGTATCTACTGGGGGGTCATATCAGAGGAGAACACTGCTGTCCACATTGTGTCACATGTCTACTGGGGGGTCATATCAGAGGAGAACACTGTCATCCGCAATGTGTCACATGTCTACTGGGGGGTCATATCAGAGGAGAACACTGCCGTCCGCATTGTGTCACATGTCTACTGGGGGGTCATATCAGAGGAGAACACTGTCATCCGCATTGTGTCACATGTCTACTGGGGGTCATATCAGAGGAGAACACTGCTGTCCACATTGTGTCACATGTCTACTGGGGGGTCATATCAGAGGAGAACACTGTCATCCGCAATGTGTCACATGTCTACTGGGGGTCATATCAGAGGAGAACACTGCCGTCCGCATTGTGTCACATGTCTACTGGGGGGGGTCATATCAGAGGAGAACACTGTCATCCGCAATGTGTCACGTATCTACTGGGGGGTCATATCAGAGGAGAACACTGCCGTCCGCATTGTGTCACATGTCTACTGGGGGGTCATATCAGAGGAGAACACTGCTGTCCACATTGTGTCACTTATCTACTGGGGGGTCATATCAGAGGAGAACACCGCTGTCCACAGTGTGCCACGTAATGGGGGTCATATCAGAGGAGAACACTGCTGTCCGCAATGTGTCACGTATCTAATGGGGGTCATTTCAGAGGAGAACACTGCTGTCCACATTGTGTCACCTATCTAATGGGGGGGTCATATCGGAGGAGAACACTGCCGCCCACATTGTGTCATGTATCTACTGGGGGGTCATATCAGAAGAGAACACTCCCGCCCACTGGGGGGGGGTCATATCAGAAGAGAACATTGCCGCCCACATTGTGTCACGTATTTACTGGGGGGGTCATATCAGAAGAGAACACTGCCGCCCACGTTGTGTCATGTATTTACTGGGGGGTCATATCAGAAGAGAACACTGCCGCCCACATTGTGTCACGTATTTACTGGGGGGGTCATATCAGAGGAGAACACTGCCGCCCACATTGTGTCACGTATTTACTGGGGGGTCATATCAGAAGAGAACACTGCCGCCCACATTGTGTCACGTATTTACTGGGGGGTCATATCAGAAGAGAACACTGCCGCCCACATTGTGTCACGTATTTACTGGGGGGTCATATCAGAAGAGAACACTGCTGCCCACATTGTGTCACGTATTTACTGGGGGGTCATATCAGAAGAGAACACTGCCGCCCACATTGTGTCACGTATTTACTGGGGGGTCATATCAGAAGAGAACACTGCCGCCCACATTGTGTCATGTATTTACTGGGGGGTCATATCAGAGGAGAACACTGCCGCCCACATTGTGTCACGTATTTACTGGGGTTCATATCAGAGGAGAACACTGCCGCCCACATTGTGTCACGTATTTACTGGGGGGTCATATCATCCCCCACATTGTGTCACGTATTTACTGGGGTTCATATCAGAGGAGAACACTGCCGCCCACATTGTGTCACGTATTTACTGGGGGGTCATATCATCCCCATTCTTTGCACACTGCATTGGCTGCACATCAAGTGCAGTGTGTAGTTTAAACTGTTGATGCTGACTTACACCATGAATGACAATCCCACATCAAGGACATGCTGACACCTTATATCCCACATAAAGGACATGCTGACACCTTATATCCCACATAAAGGACATGCTGACACCTTATATCCCACATAAAGGACATGCTGACACCTTATATCCCACATAAAGGACATGCTGACACCTTATATCCCACATAAAGGACATGCTGACACTTATATCCCACATCAAGGACATGCTGACACCTTATATCCCACATAAAGGACATGCTGACACCTTATATCCCACATCAAGGACATGCTGACACCTTATATCCCACATAAAGGACATGCTGACACCTTATATCCCACATCAAGGACATGCTGACACCTTATATCCCACATCAAGGACATGCTGACATGGTTCCCCGGGTGATGCCTTCCAGAGGTGAAGACACTCTTGTTTAGTCAGGCATCATAGATTAACTTAACTGGAGTTTTAATGACTTGACATTTTAGAGATAGTTTTTAAATTGACTGGATGGATGTTTTAATATGTAGGACTTGTTTTTGAATTAATGAACTTGGAAAGTGCCTTTGAGCAGTTAAGTCTGAAAAAGGCACTTTGTCTACTGCTGCGTCATGTATAATGAAGCACTTCATTGTCCTGTGTGTTTTATGAAACTCTGACCTTGTCTAGGTGCGTGGAAGCATAGACGAGTGTCCTGCCTCCCTGCCTGGGGCAGGAGGGAAGACTGTCGAGGGAACACTCCCAGCGGAGAAGTAGGTTTATATTTTTCATTTCACTAATGTAATTTAGATATACTTATTCCAAGTTTTCTAAGATGTGGATAATAGCTATTAAGGTAGTTAGGGGTGGGCATGTCAGTTGATTTTTTTATTTTTTTCTTCATAGCATACTAGGAAATATTGAACTGAACGTCGACACCACAAATATTCACCCGGCACTAACGTCATATTTTGCCAATCCATCCTTTAAAAAAAACAGTCCTTTTGGAAATCCTCCTGACTTCTTGGAAATGCTGCTGATGTTTCCATAGTAATGACTGCGTGTGCTTCAATCTTTCAACCAGCTTTATTCGTTTGCCGTGAACGTGGAACATATTGTCTGGTTACTGTGATTCCAGTACACATCAGTACTTTATCTATCTAACTAAATCATGTCCTTAGATCAGCAAATATCAGCACTAATGTAGTTTATTGTGCCTTTGAAACTATAACGGAAATGGCCAAGTAGCCCATGACCTGATGACCCCGCGGTTAATAGGCCAATCAAAATGATCGTAAACATGCCCTGTCATGTGTTTATCAAATGGCTGGCATAGCCTGATATCATAGACAACAACACGTTACAAATACAGATTTAAGGGCCATCGCGGCAGCAAATTAAGGGGACACATCAAAATTTAAAAAAATTTGTCAACAATACATAAACACCAGTGAAAAAGGTCACATTTCAAGCATGCTGGTACAACTCCACCATACCTTGACTAGGCACGCACTAAACAGTGCACACTACACTACACTCCAAGAATGTCTCAGTGCAAACATTGGACACTGTGATACAACTCCACTATACCTTGACTAGGCATGCACTAAACAGTGGACACTACACTACACTTCAAGAACGTCTCAGTGCAACCATTGGACGCTGGTACAACTCCATTATACCTTGACTAGGCACGCACTAACCAGTGGACACTACACTACACTTCAAGAACGTCTCAGTGCAACCATTGGACGCTGGTACAACTCCACTATACCTTGACTAGGCATGCACTAAACAGTGCACACTACACTACACTCCAAGAATGTCTCAGTGCAACCATTGGACACTGTGATACAACTCCACTATACCTTGACTAGGCACGCACTAAACAGTGGACACTGCACTACACTTCAAGAATGTCTCAGTGCAACCATTGGACACTGTGATACAACTCCACTATACCTTGACTAGGCACGCACTAAACAGTGGACACTGCACTACACTTCAAGAATGTCTCAGTGCAACCATTGGACACTGTGAAACAACTCCACTATACCTTGACTAGGCACGCACTAAACAGTGCACACTACACTACACTTCAAGAATGTCTCGGTGCAAGCATTGGACGCTGGTACAACTCCACTATACCTTGACTAGGCATGTACTAAACAGTGCACACTACACTACACTCCAATAATGTCTAAGTGCAAGCATTGGATGCTGGTACAACTCCACTATACCTTGACTAGACACGCACTAAACAGTGGACACTACACTACACTCCAAGAATGTGTCAGTGCAAGCATTGGATGCTGGTACAACTCCACTATACCTTGACTAGGCATGCACTAAACAGTGGACACTACACTACACTCCAAGAATGTGTCAGTGCAAGCATTGGATGCTGGTACAACTCCACTATATCTTGACGAGGCATGTACTAAACAGTGGACCATACACTACACTCCAAGAACATCTTAGTGCAAGCATTGGACACTGGTACAACTCCACTATACCTAGGCATGCGTTAATCATTTGTCAATTTGCCATTGGCTAAAAGTATTAAGTTTGCATTAAAAAAGAAAGACCTTTTGCAAATTTGGCTAGGAAAAATAAGTTGGTTAACAAAAAACAATCGCATTATCCAAATTCACTGCTGTCGCATCCTGTGTGTTTGTAGACCTCGCAGACAGTTGTTTCACCAAGGCCACCAGTGGGCCTGTTCACTGCTGTCATGTCCGGTGTGTTTGTAGACCTCGCAGACAGTTGTTTCACCAAGACCACCAGTGGGCCTGTTCACTGCTGTCATGTCCGGTGTGTTTGTAGACCTCGCAGACAGTTGTTTCACCAAGGCCACCAGTGGGCCTGTTCACTGCTGTCATGTCCGGTGTGTTTGTAGACCTCGCAGACAGTTGTTTCACCAAGGCCACCAGTGGGCCTGTTCACTGCTGTCATGTCCGGTGTGTTTGTAGACCTCGCAGACAGTTGTTTCACCAAGGCCACCAGTGGGCCTGTTCACTGCTGTCATGTCCGGTGTGTTTGTAGACCTCACAGACAGTTGCTCAGTAAGACAGCATCCTCGGCAGAAGTCATTGCCGCCATGATGGACAACACGTGAGTGCCGTATCTCTCTTATTCTGTTTGTGTGTCCGCGGACCAAGACAATCCAAACAAGATAGAACAAGACAATCCAAACAAGATAGAACAAGACAATCCAAACAACATAGAACCTGGTGTGAAAATATGTTTGTTGTTGCGCACTTATTTTGTGCTACTTTTATGTATCACACAAACATAATGTACATAATGTACATAAAACATAATGTACATAATGTACATAAAACATAATGTACATAATGTACATAAAATATAATACATCGGTAATGTAATTAATAAAGTAGTACTTGAAAATTAAATGAACTCATTTGTATATAGCAAGTTAATGGACAAATCTCTCTGCTTGTGACATGCCCTGCAGGTAGAGAGACTGGAGCGATCCAGACAGTCTCTCTGCCTGTGACATGCCCTGCAGGCTGAGAGACTGGAGCGACCCAGACAGTCTCTCTGCCTGTGACATGCCCTGCAGGCAGAGAGACTGGAGCGACCCAGACAGTCTCTCTGCCTGTGACATGCCCTGCAGGCTGAGAGACTGGAGCGACCCAGACAGTCTCTCTGCCTGTGACATGCCCTGCAGGTAGAGAGACTGGAGCGACCCTGACAGTCTCTCTGCCTGTGACATGCCCTGCAGGCTGAGAGACTGGAGCGACCCAGACAGTCTCTCTGCCTGTGACATGCCCTGCAGGCAGAGAGACTGGAGCGACCCAGACAGTCTCTCTGCCTGTGACATGCCCTGCAGGCTGAGAGACTGGAGCGACCCAGACAGTCTCTCTGCCTGTGACATGCCCTGCAGGCGGAGAGACTGGAGCGACCCAGACAGTCTCTCTGCCTGTGACATGCCCTGCAGGCGGAGAGACTGGAGCGACCCAGACAGTCTCTCTGCCTGTGACATGCCCTGCAGGCGGAGAGACTGGAGCGACCCAGACAGTCTCTCTGCCTGTGACATGCCCTGCAGGCTGAGAGACTGGAGCGACCCAGACAGTCTTTCTGCCTGTGACATGCCCTGCAGGCGGAGAGACTGGAGCGACCCAGACAGTCTCTCTGCCTGTGACATGCCCTGCAGGCTGAGAGACTGGAGCGACCCAGACAGTCTCTCTGCCTGTGACATGCCCTGCAGGTGGAGAGACTGGAGTGACCTAGACGGTCTCTCTGCCTGTGACACGCCCTGCAGGCAGAGAGACTGGAGCGACCCAGACAGTCTCTCTGTCTGTGACACGCCCTGCAGGCCGAGAGACTGGAACGACCCAGACAGTCTCTCTGCCTGTGACATGCCCTGCAGGCAGAGAGACTGGAACTACCTAGACAGTCTCTCTGCCTGTGACATGCCCTGCAGGCAGAGAGACTGGAGCGACCTAGACAGTCTCTCTGCCTGTGACACGCCCTGCAGGCAGAGAGACTGGAGCGACCTAGACGGTCTCTCTCTGCCTGTAACACGCCCTGCAGGCAGAGAGACTGGAACGACCTAGATGGTCTCTCTGCCTGTGACATGCCCTGCAGGCAGAGAAACTGGAATGACCTAGACAGTCTCTCTGCCTGTGACACGCCCTGCAGACAGAGAGACTGGAGCGACCTAGACAATCTCTCTGCTTGTTGCATGCCCTGCAGACATAGAGACTTCAGTGACCCGAACAGTCTCTCTGTCTGTGACATGCCCTGTAGGCGGAGAGACTGGAGTGACCAAGACAGTCTCTCTGGCTGTTGCATGCCCTAAAGGGCAGAGAGACTGGAGTGACCAAGACAGTCTCTCTGGCTGTGACATGCCCTGCAGGTGGAGAGACTGGAGTGACCAAGACAGTCTCTCTGGCTGTGACATGCCCTGCAGGCGGAGAGACTGGAGTGACCAAGACAGTCTCTCTGGCTGTGACATGCCCTGCAGGCGGAGAGACTGGAGTGACCAAGACAGTCTCTCTGCCTGTGACATACCCTGCAGGTGGAGAGACTGGAGTGACCTGGACAGTCTCTCTGCCTGTGACATGCAAGCGGAGAAACCGGAGCAACCATGACAGCCTGTCTGGGCTGTTCTATTTCTTCCAGGGAGATTTAACAAGCTATAACAAGATTTGCCATCCAAGCCAAAGGCCCAGATGGCAAGTGGACAAGGAAGCCATTGGCTTATCGAGAGTCCGTCAGTGTTCTGTCAGTCAGCCATTGTTCTATCCAGTCAATTAAACCATCCCGATAACATGGGCTTTTAATTTAAGTAGTTATCTTTGATGTGGCACTTTGTCAACAGCTTTCTGAAAATCTAAGTAGATAATATCTACTGGCAATCCCTTGCCAATCCACTTAGTGATTTCTTCAAAAAAACATAACATATTTGTTTAGCATGACCTCGCTTTTAGGAATCCATGTTGAGATGAATTTAATAATTTATGTCTAACAAGGAAGTCCGCCATATAGTCTTTAATTAACCTTTCTAATAATTTACAAATCACTGACGTTAAACTAACTGTTCTGTAATTCTCTGACTAATTTCTCGAACCCTTTTTAAATAATGGTATGATGTCTGCTTCTTTCCATTCAAAAGGAACCACTCCCTCTTTTAATGACAAGTTGAACACTCTTGCAAATGGTATTCTGATTTGTTCTACTGTTTCCATTAGTAGTTTTGGAGGAATTCCATCCACTTCCGGTAATTTATTATCTTTCATTGCCTTTATTTTCTTAGCAACCATTTCTGGAGTTACAATTAATGGTCCTAAATAGACAGATTTAGCCTCCTGAAGTTTAGCATCTGTAACTGGTAATTAACTAATATTCTCACTGGTAAACACTGAGCTGAAATTTAGGTCTTCCGTATTAAAAACCCCTGTGATATTATATTTCCAGCACTGTCTTTTAGAGATCCGACTTTGTCTAGTACGTTTTGTTTACTCCTGACATATGCATAAAAACTCTTGCTGTCATTTTTTTCTATGTTACATGCTAGTTTTTGTTCGTAGCTTCTTTTAGATTGTCTGATTTCAGTTGTAGCTGCATTAAGTGCCTTTGTAATTTGCATAGTCTTAGTCTTTTCTGGTACGTCTATAAATCCTCCACATAGTTTGAGGGGAGGTCTGTGTGACAAATAGAATAACCATTTCTCTCAGGTGAGAGATGAGATAACAAATAAAATACCCCCTCAGTGCCATGTGTCTGATATCAAAATATCAGAAATGTTTCGCTGTTTATCCACAAGTTTATTTGAGCTCCTTTTGCAGTGCCCACTCTGATAGCAAACTCTCTGTCAGTCGGAAAGGATCTTTAATTTAATATTTCATGTTCTCAGTTGGGGCCTGAAGTTCTTGAATCGCACGCACCAATGTCCCATGATGCCTCAGTACTGCTTTGTGTCAGCCGAAGCTGCTAACTGGCTGCTCGAGGCACTAGATGGCATCACCAGTGTCTCAGAGGCGACGGACATACTGCAGGTGGGTCAGATAGAACTTACATACAGGACAGATTCAGTCTTGCTGGGGATGTACACATACTTCACCAAACATGTGCTGGGGATGTACATACATCACCAAACATGTGCTGGGGATGTACACATACATCACCAAACATGTGCTGGGGATGTACATACATCACCAAACATGTGCTGGGGATGTACATACTTCACCAAACATGTGCTGGGGATGTACACATACATCACCAAACATGTGCTGGGGATGTACATACATCACCAAACATGTGCTGGGGATGTACATACATCACCAAACATGTGCTAGGGATGTACACATACATCACCAAACATGTGCTGGGGATGTACATACATCACCAAACATGTGCTAGGGATGTACATACATCACCAAACATGTGCTGGGGATGTACACATACATCACCAAACATGTGCTGGGGATGTACATACATCACCAAACATGTGCTAGGGATGTACATACATCACCAAACATGTGCTGGGGATGTACACATACATCACCATACATGTGCTGGGGATGTACATACATCACCAAACATGTGCTAGGGATGTACACACACATCACCAAATATGTGCTGGGGATGTACATACATCACCAAACATGTGCTGGGGATGTACACATACATCACCAAGCATGCCCTGGGGATGTACATATACATCACCAAACATGTGCTAGGGACGTACACACATCACCATACATGTGCTGGGGATGTACATACATCACCAAACATGTGCTGGGGATGTACATACATCACCAAACATGTGTCATATTCAACATATACCCCATTTTTCCAATCTTTGACCTCCAATCTGGGCTATGGGATCCATATTGTCATTTTTGACAACCTATGAATGTATTAGATGAACACTGATGGACTATTGATAAGCCAATGGGTTCCTTGTCCACTCGCCATCTGGGCCTTTAGCTTGGATAGCAAATCTTATTAAATCTTGTTAAATGTCTGCCTCCCTCACCACTGCTAACTTGTCTGCAAGGTCTGCCCCCCTCACCACTGCTAACTTGTTTCCAATGTCTGCCTCCCTCACCACTGCTAACTTGTTTCCAATGTCTGCCTCCCTCACAACTGCTAACTTGTTTCCAATGTCTGCCTCCCTCACCACTGCTAACTTGTTTCCAATGCCTGCCTCCATCACCACTGCTAACTTGTCTTCAATGTCTGCCTCCCTCACCACTGCTAACTTGTTTCCAATGTCTGCCTCCCTCACCACTGCTAACTTGTTTCCAATGTCTGTCTCCCTCACCACTGCTAACTTGTTTCCAATGTCTGCCTCCCTCACCACTGCTAACTTGTCTCTAATGTCCGCCTGGTGTAGTGTGTGTTGTAGAGACTGGTTGATGACTGTGTCATCTGTCATGCGTTCGGCAATGGAGTGGTTTGTGTTGTAGAGACTGGTTGAAGACCATGTCATCTGTCATGCCTCGGGCAATGGTCGTCATCGCTTCATCTACGGCTTCTATCTCTACTTCGTGAACGTCGAGTGCGAGAAGAAAGGTGGGACGTGTGATTTCAATCTATGACATCTACAGATGCAATGACAGATTGTGAATTAAAGTTTTTACTTTATTCAAGTCTACATACATATAATGAAGTGTAGACACAATTAGCCAAGAAGACTACCTAGCCTGTAGAATTAAGTAAATTACAAAGTAGATTTAACAAGATTTAACAAGATTTGCCATCCAAGCCAAAGGCCCAGATGGCAAGTGGACAAGGAAGCCATTGGCTTATCGAGAGTCCAACAATGTTCACCTACTTATAACCCGCCCTCCTGATATATGTGTCAACCTTGTTTTTAAACATATTCACGCTGCTAGCAGTTACACAATCTGTAGACAGTTTGTTCCATTCATTTACTGTCCTCTGTGAGAACGAGTGCTTCCTGATGTCCAATCTACATTGATCCTTTACTAATTTTACCTCATGTCCTCTAGTTCTGCTATCCTTCTTGAGTGAGAAAAACATATTTCTATCAATATTTTCATACCCATTCAATATCTTAAAAACTTCAATCTGATCTCCTCTTAACCTCCTTGTCTCTAGAGTTGTTAAACCACATTCTTTCAGGCGTTCTTCATAACTAAGGTCTCTAAGTTCTGGAATCATTTTAGTTGCTCTCCTTTGTATGCGTTCAAGCGTATCTATATCCTTCTTACGATATGGTCTCCATGCTTGTATACAGTATTCTAAATGAGGTCTAACTATTGCTTTATAAAGAGGTATAATTAACTTTTTTCCCTTGTATGTTATGTTTCTTCTAATCAATCCAAGAATTTGATTACCCTTTCAAGCTGCAATACCACACTGCTCTGAAACTTTCATATCAGCGCTTATTGTAACTCCTAAGTCCTTTTCTTTTACAGTAGTACCAAGAACAGTAGCTCCCATTTTATAGTTTACATTCAAGTTCCCATGTCCTGTATGTAGGCATTTACATTTCCCAAAATTGAACAGCATCTGCCATTTCTCAGACCATTTCACTAATCTGTCTAGATCGTTTTGTAAATGTTGTTTATCACCATCAGTATTAACCTTTCTAAACAGTTTTGTGTCGTCCGCAAATTTCAGTACGTTACTTGTTATACTGTTGTCCAAGTCATTGATATAAATTAAGAATAATATAGGTCCTAATACTGATCCTTGAGGTACCCCACTCAAAACCGATTTCCAATTTGAAACTTCGCCATCTACTACAACTCGTTGTCTTCTGTCAGTCAGCCATTGTTCTATCCAGTCAGTTATGCTATCCCCGATACCATGGGCTTTTAATTTAAGTAGCAATCTTTGATGTGGCACTTTGTCAAAAGCTTTCTGAAAATCTAAGTAGATAATATCTACTGGCGATCCCTCGTCTATCCACTTAGTGATTTCTTCCAAAAAACATAACACATTTGTTAAGCATGACCTCGCTTTAAGGAATCCATGTTGAGATGAATTTAATAATTTATGCTTAACGAGGAAGTCCACCATATGGTCTTTAATTAACCTTTCTAATAATTTACAAATCACTGACGTTAAACTCACTGGTCTGTAATTCTCTGACTTATTTCTCGAACCCTTTTTAAATAATGGTATGATGTTTGCTTCTTTCCATTCAAACGGAACAACTCCCTCTTTTAATGACAAGTTGAATACTCTTGCAAGTGGTATACTGATTTGATCTACTGTTTCCATTAGTAATTTTGGAGGAATCCCATCCACTCCCGGTGATTTGTTATCCTTCATTGCCTTTATTTTCCTAGCTACCAATTCTGGAGTTACAACTAACGGTCCTAAATAGTTAGATTTAGTCCCCTGAAATTTAGCATCAGCAACTGGTAATGAACTAATATCTTCTTTTGTAAACACTGAACTGAAGTAACCATTTAGGTCTTCCGCCATTAAAAACCCCTGTGATATTATATTTCCAGCACTGTCTTCTAGAGGTCCAACCTTGTCTTGTACGTTTTGTTTACTCCTGACATATGCATAAAAACTCTTGCTGTCAGTTTTTATGTTACATGCCAGTTTTTGCTCATAGCTTCTTTTAGATTGTCTGATTTCAGTTGTAGCTGCATTAAGTGCCTCTTTGTATTTTGCATAGTCTTCTTCCTTTCTGGTACGCCTATAAACCCTCCACATAGTTTGTTTTAGCATTATTTTTCTAATTGCCTCTTTTGACACGTGTTTCTTTCTACACCGTTTTCCTTGTTTTCGGAAGGAACAAATTTATCAATGATACTCTCAATTTCATATTTTAGAATATTCCAACATTCAATTGCAGTCTTATTCATCAGCATGTTATTCCAATCTAGCTGTGCTAAGTATTTTCTCATATCTTTGTAGTTACCTTTGTGGAAGTTTCTCTTGTACGTTTTCTTATTTTTACTTTCTGATTTTACATTGATGTCAAAATGTATTTGATTATGGTCACTATTACCCAATGGTTCAAATATTTTTACATTGTCCACTAATTCTTTTTGTGATGACAAAACTATATCTAATACATTTTCTCCGCTGGTTGGTTCTAGTACGTGCTGAGTAAGAAAGCTATCCTGGATTAAACATAGAAATTGTTGATCCTCAATCCCTGTGCTCTCTAGAGAATTCCATTGTATGTGTCCATGGTTAAAATCTCCCATTATGATACATTCCCCTTTACTAACTTCCTTTATAGCGTTTTTATTTTTGTGTTGTCCTCTTCGTTTATGTTAGGACTTGCAAACCAATCCAACAGTTAATTTTGAATTTCCTGAAACAATTTTGCACCAAACAGCTTCATCGCAATCTGCTTCCCTTTCTAGTTTCATTTCATAAGCCTGAATAGATTCTTTAACATATAAAATAACTCCCCCGCCCCTTCTTCCTATTCGATCTTTCCTAAACATTACGTATCCTGTCAGTCCTAATTCAGCATCTGTTATATCTATGTTGGCCCATGATTCAGTTATACCAATTATGTGAGGGTCAATATCTTCTACCATAATGTTTAATTCGTTTTTCTTATTTACTATGCTCCTTGCATTTAAACATACGCATCTATAACCTTTTTCAGAGATGTTTTTCGGATGATTTGATATTGGTTTATCTGTGCTAGTGGTCTCTTGTTCTACTTGAGACACCTCTAGGTAACCCCCTGCACTTCTAGTTTAAAGAATGTTTACTTCCAAAAATATTTGTCATTGTACCCAAGTCGCTATCTACTGCTGCTGAAAGTTTGTCCGCGAATACTGCCGCCCCCTTTCCACTTAAATGAAGCCCATCCTTCATGTACATATCACCCCTCCCAACAAAACTTTCCCATAAATCCACAAATCCAACTTCCTCTTCCCTACACAGCCTCTGGACTAACATGTTAATTGCCATCCCCCGACAATTTCGATATTTATGACCCCTCCTGCCCATCACAGGTAAAATACCTGACAGTATTACCTGCTCAACCCGCGTCTGTTTTAGTGTTCTGACCAACTGCCTATATTTCCTAACTATGGCAGTTGTACCCTCCCTCTCTACGTTATTTGTCCCTACATGTACTAAAACAGATCCACCCTTACCCGAGCCTACGATGTTTTTACCCTCTCAGTTATCGCCTCTATTTTGGCTCCAGGCAAGCAGATCACCACATCATCTCCCTTGTTTAAGACTCTGTCGGTCTTCCTAACTATCGAATCCCCCACAAACACCCTCGCTCTCTTCCTCACCCCCTCTATCACTGCTGCAGAATAACTCTTCCTTTCGATCCTCCATCACATTCTGTCCTGACCCCTTCCCTTCCGTCTCCCCCACTCCCTTCTCCTTCCCTCCTGTCTCCCCTACTCCCCTCTCCTTCACTCCGGTTGTTTTCCCTCCCGTCTCCCCCACTCCCTTCTCCTTCCCTCCTGTCTCCGCTACTCCCCTCTCCTTCACCCCGGTTGTCTTCCCTCCCGTCTCCCCCACTCCCTTCTCCTTCCCTCCTGTCTCCCCTACTCCTCTCTCCTTCACCCCGGTTGTCTTCCCTCCCGTTCCTTTCCTTCCCGTCTCCTTACGTCCTGTCTCCCTATGACCTGTCACCTTCCCTCCTCTCAGCTTCCTCCC
Source organism: Lamellibrachia satsuma (assembly GCA_033239005.1). Taxonomy (NCBI): domain Eukaryota; kingdom Metazoa; phylum Annelida; class Polychaeta; order Sabellida; family Siboglinidae; genus Lamellibrachia; species Lamellibrachia satsuma. Next base: position 840,960 of record BSQZ01000125.1, on the reverse strand, counting down.
AGGCTGAGGTGAGCTCTCCCTAGCATCTCTTGTGTCTTTCCCCACTTTATCGTCTACTGTTCCCTCACCGGAACTACTGGCACAACTCCCCTGTTCCCTTCCCACCATTGCCACAACGAGCAGTCTCAGCTCTTTCAACTCCACCTCTATTTCCTTCATCCTTGCGCATCCCCTACACTCAAAATTAAAACTATCTGCCTGGACCTCAGCCCAGGACTTTTCGCACCCAGACTTGACGAAATCTACCCAGTTACTACAACTGCCACAAATTACGTGCCTTGTGGCCTTTAACTGTCGTTTGCACGGGGCCATCATACAATTTAGTTTTAATTAGTTTGCTACGTTAGCCTTGAATAAGGCTGTTTTTGTGATCAAAAGAACACTTTAGGCTAAAAATCCTGCCACCTAGCGAATACGGAGAACACTGTGTAACAAAACAACGAAGTGAGTGTGTACTAATTTACGCTAAAGTCCTGCTGTTAATTCCTTTTTACCGAAAACGTTGACTACCACTATGTCAGATATTACCTTATGTATGTAATTTAAGTAAATAAATCACTTTATCTTATATATATATTAGCTAATGTAAACGATAGCTCGATGCACGGGTTGAATGACTTGTAAACAAACTCCCTTTTATCATTCGTTGAGTTTGAATCCGGGAAAAAAAAATACTACCTCTGTTAACAACAACGGTTTCTTAATATATGTCTACAAGAAGTTGGTGAACAATATATGTATAATACTAATACTTATTCTAACCAATATTCACTGTTACTGACTATTCACTATGTTATCTAATTTTTCGAATTGTAAACACCCCTATTAATGCTCGCTGAATTCCCTGACAGAATCCGAAACTAACTTACTCTAAAATACTCCCTCTGACTAATAATTAATAAAACCTGTTTCCTAATATATGTCTACAATACGTTTGTGTATAATATATATGCAATAGTAATACTTATTCTATTTGATATTCCACGTATTTCTGTAAATGATCTACACCAAATTCAAGTCGCTGCACCAAGTCCAAGTAGTACTTTACTATAGCAGTTAAGGTTAAATAATAAATCATTAAATGCTAGGGTAAATCATAGATGATGAACAAATTTGTGTTACAAGTGAACAGTAACGGTTACAGAACAGACAATAGTTACATGATTTCAGTTAGCCTTTGGGCAAATATGTCATTGCAAATTTATAAGAATTATTATCTGATTACAGTGGTAAACATTATTGATTTCTTTGCAACTTACTGTTGATTTACGTTGTTAAGTTTTCGTTTTTTCATGAAAAGCTGAAACTTAGTAATATAAAATATATTTAATAATGACGTGTAATTCGTGCCAGGAAACCTCTATGAGTCATACAATGTCGGCTTCCAACACGAATGGTGTGAGGTCGCCATCAGTTGCCATGACAACGATACAGGCATTCTAGAATTGCCACCAAGGGAGCAGTCGTTGCAACAAACGGTTGACCAGACTGTGCCCCAGACAGGGACATCTAGGACGCAGCACGGCCACAGCTGGGGCGGGGATGAACACAGTCAGATGACAGGTGAGGACAATACCTCAGTGAATACATTATTTGGGGATGTGTGTGGGTACAGGCGTGGGTGTAGGTGTAGGTGTAGGTGTAGGTGTTGTTGTAGGTGTAGGTGTAGTTGTAGTTGTAGGAGTCATTGTAGGTGTAGTTGTAGGTGTAGGTGTAGTTGTAAGTGTCATTGTAGGTGTAGGTGTTGTTGTAGGTGTCATTGTAGGTGTAGTTGTAGGTGTCATTGTAGGTGTAGTTGTAGGTGTCATTGTAGGTGTAGTTGTAGGTGTAGGTGTAGGTGTCATTATAGGTGTAGGTGTAGTTGTAAGTGTCATTGTAGGTGTAGGTGTTGTTGTAGGTGTCATTGTAGGTGTAGTTGTAGGTGTAGGTGTAGGTGTCATTGTAGGTGTAGGTGTAGTTGTAAGTGTCATTGTAGGTGTAGGTGTTGTTGTAGGTGTCATTGTAGGTGTAGTTGTAGGTGTCATTTTAGGTGTAGGTGTAGTTGTAAGTGTCATTGTAGGTGTTGTTGTAGGTGTCATTGTAGGTGTAGGTGTCATTGTAGGTGTTGTTGTAGGTGTCATTGTAGGTGTAGTTGTAGGTTTACGTGTAGGTGGCATTGTAGGTGTAGATGTAGGTGTAGGTGTAGGTGTAGTTGTAGTTGTAGTTGTAGGTGTAGGTGTAGTTATAGATGTAGTTGTAGTTGGACTAGGTGTAAGATTACTATTGTTTTCCCAGTGAATCCAGGCAGTTGCACATTATGAGCAACATTATGATTAATAAACACTGTCCACTTTGATGTTTGTCCTGTCACTGACCTACAATAGCAATTTTGCCGAAACCTGCAATTTTGTTTTAAAAAAATCAATATGGAAGCAACTAAACAGGTGCATAATTTTTTTACTGCATATGCTGCCCACAAGCAACTAAACAGGTGCATATGCTGCCAACCAACAACTAAACTGGTGCATATGCTGCCAACAAGCAACTAAACAGGTGCATATGCTGCCAACAAACAACTAAACAGGTGCATATGCTGCCAACAAACAACTAAACAGGTGCATATGCTGACAACCAGTGTAGTCTGCCCTTTCCCTGTTCATAACTTTATTCATGGGACAAAAATTATTTGAATGGGCTGGGATCACTGCGGCTGTCTTCATATATTTACTGTCTTTCACATCCAGTCTGTGTGTAGCACACCAGCATCTGTGTTAGTTACTGTAGTCTGCACAGTTAGTTACACGTGACTACACAGTTAGTTACACGTGACTACACAAATGTATATGTGTTGTGCTGATGATGTGAAAATCCTACAACTGATGATTAGGTATCTTCAAACACTCACATGTGTGATGTTGTCAAGTAAGGACAGAACTTGTTTTCCAGAATTCCATGTTTAGCTTAAGGTAGCTGTTTATGTTACTTGCAGGTGTAGCTGATGATAACTGTGTATGTTACTTGCAGGTGTAGCTGAAGGTAGCTGTGTGTGTCACTTGCAGGTGTAGCTGGAGGTAGCTGTCTATGTCACTTGCAGGTGTAGCTGACGGTAGCTGTTTATGTTACTTGAAGGTGTAGCTGAAGGTAGTTGTCTATGTCACTTGCAGGTGTAGCTGAAGGTAGCCGTGTGTGTCACTTGCAGGTGTAGCCGAAGGTAGCTATGTATGTCACTTGCAGGTGTAGCCGAAGGTAGCTATGTATGTCACTTGCAGGTGTAGCTGAAGGTAGCTATGTATGTCACTTGCAGGTGTAGCTGAAGGTATCTGTGTGTGTCACTTTCAGGTGTAGCTGAAGGTACTTATGTAGATCACTTGCAGGTGTAGCTGAAGGTAGCTATGTATGTCACTTGCAAGTGTAGCTGAAGGTAGCTATGTATGTCACTTACAGGTGTAGCTGAAGGTAAAGCGGCGTCACTCAACATGTTAGACCTGCATGTTTGTTGGTCGCCAGTTGGTGAGAATCCTTCCTCTCTCATTCCACACTTCTGTTGCATGGCTACTACTTGTGTTTACATTGTTGTCATGGTTACTACTTGTGTTTACATTGTTGTCATGCCTACTACTTGTGTTACCTTGTTGTGGCTACAATTTGTGTTTACATTGTTGTCAAGGCATCAAGTTGTGTTTTGCAGGCATTTTCCTAGGTATATGCCTCTAGGTGTGTGCCTCTAGGTGTGTGCCTCTAGGTGTGTGCCTCCAGGTGTGTGCCTCCAGGTGTGTGCCTCCAGGTGTGTGCTTCCGGGTGTGTGCCTCCGGGTGTGTGTCTCCGGGTGTGTGCTTCCGGGTGTGTGCCTCCGGGTGTGTGCCTCCGGGTGTGTGCCTCCGGGTGTGTGCCTCCAGGTGTGTGCCTCCGTGTGTGTGCCTCCAGGTGTGTGCCTCCAGGTGTGTGCCTCCAGGTGTGTGCCTCTAGGTATATGCCTCTAGGTGTGTGCCTCTAGGTATATGCCTCTAGTGCGATCATTTATCCTTATTACTCTTTAGTACTGCTTGGCTTTTTATTTAATTTTCTCTGAATGCCAACAGTTTGTCAACAGTTTATAGTATATGATCAATGTTGCACTTTAATTTTAAAAACTTTATTTTGTTTATATTATTTGCTGTGTCATTTAGCATCATTTTTGGCCGCCTGCAAATACAACCTAACCACGGTGTGAAACTGTTTTTGATTTAGTTTGTTTTCTTGATTTTGATCTTGGGTTAGTCATAGTTAGTCATATAAAAACATCCATGATTATATATGTTCCATTCAACAGTCATTCCCTCTTCCTCTTATGCATGATTTTAATCTAGCATTTTCTCGGACATCTCGAGTAATACTAGCATAAACTATGCATCTGTTCTGTTACAAATCAGATATATTCTGAAATGAACTTAGTAGTTCTGTCCATACATATAATGTGCTGTATTGACAAGTAATATAATGTGCTGTATTGACAAGTAATATAATGTGCTGTATTGACAAGTAATATAATGTGCTGTATTGACAAGTAATATAATGTGCTGTATTGACAAGTGATTGTACATTAACAGTTCTGTGGTGCTACGTTTTATATTCCAAATCAGATTATGTTGAAATTTTAAAATGTTAATTAATATTGAAACATTGGTTATTAGTACATAAAGACAACTGTAACACAGTTATTAGTACATAAAGACAACTGTAACACAAGGCAGTTGGAGACATGATGACCAGTGGAGTTGTTTACCATCATCAACGGTTGTAGTTAGTGGCCTGTAGAAGTCTAAGGACGTTGCAGTCATCTAGAGTGGCTAACCAACTTCTGGAGTTGCAACTCATCTTCTAAGCTGCTGTCTATCATCTGTCGTCTTCTAGAGTAGTTTTTTGTTCTTTTTGCCATCTAGATTTGTGCAATGTCATCAATAATTGTAATATTTCATCTAATTTTAGGTTGTCATCTAAACTGATATTTTATCATCTAGCATTGTTTTTTGTCAGAGTTGTCTCATGATCTCTCATCTAGAGTTATATTGTCTCATCTAGAGTTATATTGTTTCTAGCATTGTTGTATGTCATTCTAGGATTGTATTCTATCATCTTATGTTGTAGTCTGTCATTTACCCAACAACCTGTCATATTAACCCTACTACTTGCCTGTTTATTTACCCTGCCCTGTGTTCACAGTCTCCCCCCTGCACAAGGTCGTCAATGTCAACATCGACTCAAGCTGCAAGAGTGATCGTGAAGAATATGGCACATTACGTTACCATGGCAACTACAACCCCTCAGCGGCATTTAAGCTGGAACTTCGGTGGATCGTTGGCACCGGAACAATACTGGAAGAGCTGGTGGGTGTCACACGCAGTGTTCTCCCTCATAAAGCTAGGGTCTAGTGCAGATCCACAGAGCATAAACATGTGCATGCCTAAGACAGACATGTATAGTTTGACATTTTCTAACATTGCATTTGTCTGATTTTTGGAGAAATAAATTATAATAATTATTCATACTTTCAGTTTAGGACATGTTCGTTTTATGACAACACTGGCTTGTTTCAAATAAACATATTGTATTTTGTTGGCATATATACATAAATGCTTTCTAGATAAACATTAATGTTTATTATGTGGGGTGTATTTGGCTACCAATATGGGCAGTTTGTGGGTTGATCTACAAGCTTTGAACTACAACTCCATCTAACTCCCTACAACTCCCTACAACTCCTACAGCTCCCTACAACTCCCTACAACTTCCTCCAACTCCCTACAGCTCCTACAATACCCTCCAACTCCCAACTCCCTACAATTCCCTACAACTCCCTCCAATTCCCTACAACTCCCTCCAACTCCCTACAATTCCCTACAACTCCCTCCAATTCCTTACAACTCCCTCCAACTCCCTCCAACTCCCTACAACTCCCTACAATTCCCTACAACTCCCTCTAACTACCTACAATTCCCACAAAACAAAATAACACAAGCTGGTGTCGTAGTGGATATTAAATAGTGTCGGTGTGGATACTAGATAGTGTCATAGTGGATACTAGATAGTGTCGTAGTGGATACTAGATAGTGTCGTAGTGGATACTAGATAGTGTCATAGTGGATACTAGATAGTGTCGGTGTGGATACTAGATAGTGTCATGGTGGATACTAGATAGTGTCATAGTGGATACTAGATAGTGTCATAGTGGATACTAGATAGTGTCAGTGTGGATACTAGATAGTGTTGTGGTGGATACTAAATAGTGTCGTAGTGGATACTAGATAGTATCATAGTGGATACTAGATAGTATCGTAGTGGATACTAGATAGTGTCAATGTGGATACTAGATAGTGTCATGGTGGATACTAGATAGTGTCATACTGGATACTAGATAGTGTCATAGTGGATACTAGATAGTGCCGTAGTGGATACTAGACAGTGTCGTAGTGGATACTAGACAGTGTTTTTTTGTAGTGGATACTAGATAGTGTCGTACTGGATACTAGATAGTGTCGTAGTGGATACTAGATAGTGTCGTGGTGGATACTAGATAGTCTCCTGGTGGATACTAGATCATGTTGTAGTGGATATTAGATAGTGTCGTAGTGGATACTAGACAGTGTCATGGTGGATACTAGATAGTCTCCTGGTGGATACTAGATCATGTTGTAGTGGATATTAGATAGTGTCGTAGTGGATACTAGACAGTGTCATGGTGGATACTAGATAGTCTCCTGGTGGATACTAGATCATGTTGTAGTGTATACTAGATAGTGTCGTAGTGGATACTAGACAGTGTCATGGTGGATACTAGATAGTATCCTAGTGGATACTAGATAGTATCCTAGTGGATACTAGATATGTTCTATTTTGCATGAAATGAGTCTGAAACGACAGGAACAAAATAATCAACTTGAGGAGGCGCCTATGATGCTCGACTCCCTCTCTTCCTTCCAGGTGACCAACTGGGCCCGGAAGGCAGGACCGTGCTTCCACCTCATCCCTGTTCCAGGGGACCCCTTTGCTCTTCCCTTTACCCCCGGGTCTGACCCCCTGCGGGGACCCATCTTTGTGCCTCTGAATCTCAGTTGTCTCACGCCCCCTGGACAGGAACTCTTCCAAGGTGAGTAGATGTGTGCGTGCATGCATGCATGCATGCGTGCGTGCGTGCGTGCGTGCGTGCGTGCGTGCGTGCGTGCGTGCACCATCTTCAAATCTTGTTGCTGTGTTGAAGCCTGAACAAATTCATTCAATCCACATTGCTGCAGTTGACTGAACTGTACATTGCAGGGTGGCAGAAGGCTGCCCAGGGAAGTTGAGTTGGTGTTGTGTGGCTGAAGGCTGCCCAGGGAAGTTGAGTTGGTGTTGTGTGGCAGAAGGCTGCCCAGGGAAGTTGAGTTGGTGTTGTGTGGCAGAAGGCTGCCCAGGGAAGTTGAGTTGGTGTTGTGTGGCAGAAGGCTGCCCAGGGAAGTTGAGTTGGTGTTGTGTGGCTGAAGGCTGCCCAGGGAAGTTGAGTTGGTGTTGTGTGGCTGAAGGCTGCCCAGGGAAGTTGAGTTGGTGTTGTGTGGCAGAAGGCTGCCCAGGGAAGTTGAGTTGGTGTTGTGTGGCTGAAGGCTGCCCAGGGAAGTTGAGTTGGTGTTGTGTGGCAGAAGGCTGCCCAGGGAAGTTGAGTTGGTGTTGTGTGGCAGAAGGCTGCCCAGGGAAGTTGAGTTGGTGTTGTGTGGCTGAAGGCTGCCCAGGGAAGTTGAGTTGGTGTTGTGTGGCTGAAGGCTGCCCAGGGAAGTTGAGTTGGTGTTGTGTGGCAGAAGGCTGCCCAGGGAAGTTGAGTTGGTGTTGTGTGGCAGAAGGCTGCCCAGGGAAGTTGAGTTGGTGTTGTGTGGCAGAAGGCTGCCCAGGGAAGTTGAGTTGGTGTTGTGTGGCTGAAGGCTGCCCAGGGAAGTTGAGTTGGTGTTGTGTGGCTGAAGGCTGCCCAGGGAAGTTGAGTTGGTGTTGTGTGGCTGAAGGCTGCCCAGGGAAGTTGAGTTGGTGTTGTGTGGCTGAAGGCTGCCCGGGGAAGTTGAGTTGGTGTTGTGTGGCTGAAGGCTGCCCAGGGAAGTTGAGTTGGTGTTGTGTGGCAGAAGGCTGCCCAGGGAAGTTGAGTTGGTGTTGTGTGGCTGAAGGCTGCCCAGGGAAGTTGAGTTGGTGTTGTGTGGCTGAAGGCTGCCCAGGGAAGTTGAGTTGGTGTTGTGTGGCAGAAGGCTGCCCAGGGAAGTTGAGTTGGTGTTGTGTGGCTGAAGGCTGCCCAGGGAAGTTGAGTTGGTGTTGTGTGGCTGAAGGCTGCCCGGGGAAGTTGAGTTGGTGTTGTGTGGCAGAAGGCTGCCCAGGGAAGTTGAGTTGGTGTTGTGTGGCTGAAGGCTGCCCAGGGAAGTTGAGTTGGTGTTGTGTGGCTGAAGGCTGCCCAGGGAAGTTGAGTTGGTGTTGTGTGGCTGAAGGCTGCCCAGGGAAGTTGAGTTGGTGTTGTGTGGCTGAAGGCTGCCCAGGGAAGTTGAGTTGGTGTTGTGTGGCTGAAGGCTGCCCAGGGAAGTTGAGTTGGTGTTGTGTGGCTGAAGGCTGCCCAGGGAAGTTGAGTTGGTGTTGTGTGGCTGAAGGCTGCCAAGGGATGTTGAGTTGGTGTTGTGTGGCTGGTGTTGTGTGGCTGAAGGCTGCCCAGGGATGTTGAGTTGGTGTTGTGTGGCTGAAGGCTGCCTAGGGATGTTGAATTAGTGTTGTGTGGCTGAAGGCTGCCCAGGGATGTTGAGTTGGTGTTGTGTGGCTGAAGGCTGCCTAGGGATGTTGAATTAGTGTTGTGTGGCTGAAGGCTGCCCAGGGATGTTGAGTTTGTATTGTGTGGCCAGGGTTGTTTGATTTAAATCATTGATTTAAATCATGATTTAAATCGCTCCAAAAAATCATTGATTTATGATTTTTTTACTTAAGTTTTTTTCAATCACTGATTTATATGAATTTAACACAAATAATTGTTTACAAGCATCGACATCAACAAACTTTGTAGTGCGCACACTTGTGTAGCTGTATTGTCACCAGATAGCCTGATAGTCAAATATTTTATGACATTGTGTATGTTTGAGCTATTCCCTTTCTGAATGTAGTGAAGCCACACAAACTTGTCTTCCAGAGGAAGTATCATTTCAACACAGAAGCCCTCAGTTAAAGTCCACTTAGAGCTTGTGCTAGTTGTTACTAATTCAGTATGTTGACTCAGTTGTTTAATACTGTACCAGTTTGTATTCTGGTTAGAGACCCTTAGAGTACACAGAACCCTAGACAGGTGCTAATCCACCCTATAGGCAAACAATAATTACCACTGCTACAGCCACAGACACACAGCATGCTTTCCTTTCCAAGACAGATTATGCAACTACAGGGGGTGAGGCCTTGTGGACATTGTCTAATGTCTTTATATAAGCAAAAATCATGTACCCTCTGAACCAAATCGATTTGAATATAACATGTTTGAAAGAGTTTACAAATTGAAACATCTATATAAATATCTATATACCAGATTAAAAAAAATCAAATAAATCTGACTGAAATAAAAAAATCCGATTTTTTTTTTTTTTTTTAAATCATGATTTTTTTCAACCCTGTGTGTGGCTGAAGGCTGCCCATGGAAGTTGAGTTGGTGTTGTGTGGCTGAAGGCTGCCCAGGGAAGTTGAGTTGGTGTTGTGTGGCTGAAGGCTGCCCAGTGAAGTTGGGCTGGTGTTGTGTGGCTGAAGGCTGGCCAGGGAAGTTGAGTTGGTGTTGTGTGGCTGAAGGCTGCCCAGTGAAGTTGGGCTGGTGTTGTGTGGCTGAAGGCTGGCCAGGGAAGTTGGGTTGGTGTTGTGTGGCTGAAGGCTGCCCAGGGAAGTTGAGTTGGTGTTTGATGGTGCCAGGATTATCTAATAAGTACCAACTATCACCAGTTATTACTGTGCTTCGAATATGAATATCATTGAATGCTGTTTGTTGGGGATAGACCACGTTTTACATAGAATGGGAATACAGCCTGCAGCAGGACTTTGGATTGATGTTTGTTGGGGATAGACCATGTTTTAAACAGAATGGGAATACAGCCTGCAGTAGGACTTTGGATTGATGTCTGTTGGGGATAGACCATGTTTTAGACAGAATGGGAATACAGCCTGCAGTAGGACTTTGGATTGATGTCTGTTGGGGATAGACCATGTTTTAAATAGAATGGGAATACAGCCTGCAGTAGGACTTTGGATTGATGTCTGTTGGGGTTAGACCATGTTTTAAATAGAATGGGAATACAACCTGCAGTAGGACTTTGGATTGATGTCTGTTGGAGTTAGACCATGTTTTAAATAGAATGGGAATACAACCTGCAGTAGGACTTTGGATTGATGTCTGTTGGGGATAGACCATGTTTTAAATAGAATGGGAATACAGCCTGCAGTAGGACTTTGGTTTGATGTCTGTTGGGGATAGATCATGTTTTAAATAGAATGGGAATACAGCCTGCAGTAGGACTTTGGATTGATGTCTGTTGGGGATAGATCATGTTTGAAATAGAATGGGAATACAGCCTGCAGTAGGACTTTGGATTGATGTCTGTTGGGGATAGATGATGTTTTAAATATAATGGGAATCATGTTTTAAATAGAATGGGAATACAGCCTGCAGTAGGACTTTGGATTGATGTCTGTTGGGGATAGATCATGTTTGAAATAGAATGGGAATACAGCCTGCAGTAGGACTTTGGATTGATGTCTGTTGGGGATAGATGATGTTTTAAATATAATGGGAATACAGCCTGCAGTAGGACTTTGGATTGATGTCTGTTGGGGATAGATCATGTTTGAAATAGAATGGGAATACAGCCTGCAGTAGGACTTTGGATTGATGTCTGTTGGGGATAGACCATGTTTTAAATAGAATGGGAATACAGCCTGCAGTAGGACTTTGGTTTGATGTCTGTTGGGGATAGATCATGTTTTAAATAGAATGGGAATACAGCCTGCAGTAGGACTTTGGATTGATGTCTGTTGGGGATAGATCATGTTTGAAATAGAATGGGAATACAGCCTGCAGTAGGACTTTGGATTGATGTCTGTTGGGGATAGATGATGTTTTAAATATAATGGGAATACAGCCTGCAGTAGGACTTTGGATTGATGTCTGTTGGGGATAGATCATGTTTTAAATAGAATGGGAATACAGCCTGCAGTAGGACTTTGGATTGATGTCTGTTGGGGATAGAACATGTTTTAAATAGAATGGGAATACAGCCTGCAGTAGGACTTTGGATTGATCTGTCTCCTTGGGAGGTTTCTTAAATAAAAATTATTTGTAAATTCTGCTGATTAACAGGAATTGTGTTTTCCCATGAGCACCCACACTGGCTGCCTATATAGCCCACGTCACGCCCTACTTCACGTTTCTCGCTCACACAACCTGCCATTGTGGGTGTGACATAGTACTGTTTTTTGTTGTTGTTGTTTTTGAGGACTTTTTTTAGTCGTAGTTTAGCTAATATTTCTAGCATTAATAACCCACAGATCCTGTACAGAGGGAGACATTTTCATCTGTATTTAATTGTATGTTTTTATTGAACATGTGATGTTCTTACATTAAATGATCTACGAGTTCACTTAAACCATGTCTTGTTTTGTACTTATAATTATATGCTCACTGTCGTCATGGAGTATATGTACCTATGTGAATATTATATACTACAGCTGTATATATATATATATATATATATATATATATATATATATATATTATGCATGTGCATATGCATTATGTAAGAGTGAGCTGATAACTTCCTCTCTCTGTGTATCTGTACGTTAGCCATTTTGTGCATATCAGCCGGTAGTGTATAATAACATATCAGCCGGTAGTGTATAATAACATATCAGCCGGTAGTGTATAATAACATATCAGCCGGTAGTGTATAATTGATTTGTTGTTGTAAACATATTAAGTCCAGTTTCCAGCTGTGCTTGTGTTGACAGAGTGTGAGACAGACAGCAGACAAGTGCGTCTCCAAGCCTTCCAGGAATGTATACTCAGGAGGTAAATGTGGCAACTTCACATGTCACTATCATCTACAGTAACTATCACACACATATGTCACTATCATCTACAGTAACTATCACACATATGTCACTGTCATCTACAGTAACTATCACACATATATCACTGTCATCTACAGTAACTATCATACATAAGTCACTGTCATCTACAGTAACTATCATACATATGTCACTGTCATCTACAGTAACTATCACACATATGTCACTGTCATCTACAGTAACTATCATACATATGTCACTGTCATCTACAGTAACTATCACACATATGTCACTATCATCTACAGTAACTATCACACATATGTCACTGTCATCTACAGTAACTATCACACATATGTCACTATCATCTACAGTAACTATCACACATATGTCACTGTCATCTACAGTAACTATCACACATATGTCACTGTCATCTACAGTAACTATCACACATATGTCACTGTCATCTACAGTAACTATCACACATATGTCACTGTCATCTACAGTAACTATCACACATATGTCACTGTCATCTACAGTAACTATCACACATATGTCACTATCATCTACAGTAACTATCACACATATGTCACTGTCATCTACAGTAACTATCACACATATGTCACTATCATCTACAGTAACTATCACACATATGTCATTGTCATCTACAGTAACTATCACACATATGTCACTGTCATCTACAGTAACTATCACACATAGTCATTGTCATCTACAGTAACTATCACACATATGTCACTGTCATCTACAGTAACTATCACACATATGTCACATCATCTACAGTAACTATCACACATATGTCACTGTCATCTACAGTAACTATCACACATATGTCACTGTCATCTACAGTAACTATCACACATATGTCACTGTCATCTACAGTAACTATCACACATATGTCACTGTCATCTACAGTAACTATCACACATATGTCACTGTCATCTACAGTAACTATCACACATATGTCACTGTCATCTACAGTAACTATCACACATATGTCACTGTCATCTACAGTAACTATCACACATATGTCACTGTCATCTACAGTAACTATCACACATATGTCACTGTCATCTACAGTAACTATCACACATATGTCACTGTCATCTACAGTAACTATCACACATATGTCACTGTCATTTACAGTAACTATCATACATATGTCATGCACTGTCATCTACAGTAACTATCACACATATGTCACTATCATCTACAGTAACTATCACACATATGTCACTATCATCTACAGTAACTATCACACATATGTCACTGTCATCTACAGTAACTATCACACATATGTCACTGTCATTTACAGTAACTATCATACATATGTCATGCACTGTCATCTACAGTAACTATCACACATATGTCACTGTCATCTACAGTAACTATCACACATATGTCACTGTCATCTACAGTAACTATCACACATATGTCACTGTCATCTACAGTAACTATCACACATATGTCACTGTCATCTACAGTAACTATCACACATATGGATATGGATTTTCTTGTTTTCAAGCGTCCTGCACTGGCAAATCTTCAACAACAATACGTACACCGATATTACGGAGTAAAACCAAATGTGCTTAAATTTAGCCAATTATTAAGGTTTTGCCTAGATATTTTACTGTGAGTTATGCTCAAAGAAACATAATGTGTTGTATACAGCACAAACATTGTGATCAAACTGCTTTACAAAATTTATTTCTCATCCAAAAATTCGGAGAGTACCTAATACGTTTCTTTTCACTTTCATCTTTGGGAAGTGATAGAAGTAATAGAAGTGTGACTCTCAGCATAATGTTTACAGTCAAGGATGAAAGACAACACCATTGAAAATGTGTATCTAAAAATGTTTGTTCAGAATCAGTGAGCTGGTTGTCATGCCAATGTGACTTCACACGTCGGTGCTCTAGGTCATACATCTAGGTCATACATGCGAATCCAGTTTTTTACATTTTGTTTTTTACAACCAGTTTATGTTAAGTTGTAGACTTAATGGTGCACAGTGAGTTCATTGACAGCTTCCAGTGTGAAGCTTTCAAAGTCAGACTTAACGGTGCACAGTGAGTTCATTGACAGCTTCCAGTGTGAAGCTTTCAAAGTCAGACTTAACGGTGCACAGTGAGTTCATTGACAGCTTCCAGTGTGAAGCTTTCAAAGTCAGACTTAACGGTGCACAGTGAGTTCATTGACAGCTTCCAGTGTGAAGCTTTCAAAGTCAGACTTAACGGTGCACAGTGAGTTCATTGACAGCTTCCAGTGTGAAGCTTTCAAAGTCAGACTTAACGGTGCACAGTGAGTTCATTGACAGCTTCCAGTGTGAAGCTTTCAAAGTCAGACTTAACGGTGCACAGTGAGTTCATTGACAGCTTCCAGTGTGAAGCTTTCAAAGTCAGACTTAACGGTGCACAGTGAGTTCATTGACAGCTTCCAGTGTGAAGCTTTCAAAGTCAGACTTAACGGTGCACAGTGAGTTCATTGACAGCTTCCAGTGTGAAGCTTTCAAAGTCAGACTTAACGGTGCACAGTGAGTTCATTGACAGCTTCCAGTGTGAAGCTTTCAAAGTCAGACTTAACGGTGCACAGTGAGTTCATTGACAGCTTCCAGTGTGAAGCTTTCAAAGTCAGACTTAACGGTGCACAGTGAGTACATTGAAAGCTTCCAGTGTGAAGCTTTCAAAGTTGCTTTTTTTTCTAGAAGAAATTTAGAAAATTTAATAATATATTTTCCAATTTTCTGAGTTACTAAATATTACATATATATCTCAGGGCAGGATTTCATATCCATGGGCAGTTTACCTGTATAGAAAGCCTTCAAATCATTCTTGTTAGTCCATCACATAAAACTCAGAAGGACCATAAAATGTGATTTATGTTACACACCCTCTCCCCTCCCCCTCCCCCTCCTTACTGCACATTTTTGAAACCAAAATATAGGAAAATGTGTATACTTTCCTATTACTAGGACAGCTATTACCCTGAAACATGTTTACTGATGTGTCATAATTAATTTTTAAGAGTTTATAGTAAAATAGTTTATAGTAAAATATATAGTAAATATAGTAAAATGTATTGAACTGAATGACTAGTTGTTTGAATAAATAAATTCTGGTTTCATATATGCCCCGCACAAATGGGTGGGTCCATATTTGATTAAATGATTCGGTGTATTTAATAAACTGGTAACATGCAGAATTGAAAAGTTGATATAACTTCTTAGATAGTGCAGTAATGGATCAATAGACCCAACATGGAAGAGTCTCATGTGAAGGCCTATGTAGTGAGGGTCAACAAACCCAACATGGAAGAGTCTCATGTGATGGACTATGTAGTGAGGGGTCAACAAACCCAACATGGAAGAGTCTCATGTGAAGGACTATGTAGTGAGGATCAACAAACCCAACATGGAAGAGTCTCATGTGAAGGACTATGTAGTGAGGATCAACAAACCCAACATGGAAGAGTCTCATGTGATGGACTATGTAGTGAGGATCAACAAACCCAACATGGAAGAGCCTCATGTGATGGACTATGTAGTGAGGGGTCAACAAACCCAACATGGAAGAGTCTCATGTGAAGGACTATGTAGTGAGGGTCAACAAACCCAACATGGAAGAGTCTCATGTGATGGACTATGTAGTGAGGGTCAACAAACCCAACATGGAAGAGTCTCATGTGAAGGACTATGTAGTGAGGGTCAACAAACCCAACATGGAAGAGTCTCATGTGAAGGACTATGTAGTGAGGGTCAACAAACCCAACATGGAAGAGTCTCATGTGAAGGACTATGTAGTGAGGGTCAACAAACCCAACATGGAAGAGTCTCATGTGATGGACTATGTAGTGAGGGTCAACAAACCCAACATGGAAGAGTCTCATGTGATGGACTATGTAGTGAGGGTCAACAAACCCAACATGGAAGAGTCTCATGTGAAGGACTATGTAGTGAGGGTCAACAAACCCAACATGGAAGAGTCTCATGTGAAGGACTATGTAGTGAGGGTCAACAAACCCAACATGGAAGAGTCTCATGTGATGGACTATGTAGTGAGGGTCAACAAACCCAACATGGAAGAGTCTCATGTGATGGACTATGTAGTGAGGGTCAACAAACCCAACATGGAAGAGTCTCATGTGATGGACTATGTAGTGAGGGTCAACAAACCCAACATGGAAGAGTCTCATGTGAAGGACTATGTAGTGAGGGTCAACAAACCCAACATGGAAGAGTCTCATGTGAAGGACTATGTAGTGAGGGTCAACAAACCCAACATGGAAGAGTCTCATGTGATGGACTATGTAGTGAGGGGTCAACAGACCCAACATGGAAGAGCCTCATGTGAAGGACTATGTAGTGAGGGTCAACAAACCCAACATGGAAGAGTCTCATGTGATGGACTATGTAGTGAGGGGTCAACAGACCCAACATGGAAGAGTCTCATGTGATGGACTATGTAGTGAGGGTCAACAAACCCAACATGGAAGAGTCTCATGTGATGGACTATGTAGTGAGGGGTCAACAAACCCAACATGGAAGAGTCTCATGTGATGGACTATGTAGTGAGGGGTCAACAAACCCAACATGGAAGAGTCTCATGTGATGGACTATGTAGTGAGGGGTCAACAGACCCAACATGGAAGAGTCTCATGTGATGGACTATGTAGTGAGGGTCAACAAACCCAACATGGAAGAGCCTCATGTGATGGACTATGTAGTGAGGGTCAACAAACCCAACATGGAAGAGTCTCATGTGATGGACTATGTAGTGAGGGTCAACAAACCCAACATGGAAGAGTCTCATGTGATGGACTATGTAGTGAGGGTCAACAAACCCAACATGGAAGAGTCTCATGTGATGGACTATGTAGTGAGGGGTCAACAAACCCAACATGGAAGAGTCTCATGTGAAGGACTATGTAGTGAGGGTCAACAGACCCAACATGGAAGAGTCTCATGTGAAGGACTATGTAGTGAGGGTCAACAAACCCAACATGGAAGAGTCTCATGTGATGGACTATGTAGTGAGGGTCAACAAACCCAACATGGAAGAGTCTCATGTGATGGACTATGTAGTGAGGGTCAACAAACCCAACATGGAAGAGTCTCATGTGATGGACTATGTAGTGAGGGGTCAACACACCCAACATGGAAGAGTCTCATGTGATGGACTATGTAGTGAGGGTCAACAAACCCAACATGGAAGAGTCTCATGTGATGGACTATGTAGTGAGGGTCAACAAACCCAACATGGAAGAGTCTCATGTGATGGACTATGTAGTGAGGGTCAACAAACCCAACATGGAAGAGTCTCATGTGAAGGACTATGTAGTGAGGGTCAACAAACCCAACATGGAAGAGTCTCATGTGATGGACTATGTAGTGAGGGTCAACAAACCCAACATGGAAGAGTCTCATGTGATGGACTATGTAGTGAGGGTCAACAAACCCAACATGGAAGAGTCTCATGTGATGGACTATGTAGTGAGGGTCAACAAACCCAACATGGAAGAGTCTCATGTGATGGACTATGTAGTGAGGGTCAACAAACCCAACATGGAAGAGTCTCATGTGATGGACTATGTAGTGAGGGTCAACAAACCCAACATGGAAGAGTCTCATGTGATGGACTATGTAGTGAGGGGTCAACAAACCCAACATGGAAGAGTCTCATGTGATGGACTATGTAGTGAGGGGTCAACAAACCCAACATGGAAGAGTCTCATGTGATGGACTATGTAGTGAGGGTCAACAAACCCAACATGGAAGAGTCTCATGTGATGGACTATGTAGTGAGGGTCAACAAACCCAACATGGAAGAGTCTCATGTGATGGACTATGTAGTGAGGGTCAACAAACCCAACATGGAAGAGTCTCATGTGATGGACTATGTAGTGAGGGGTCAACAAACCCAACATGGAAGAGCCTCATGTGATGGACTATGTAGTGAGGGGTCAACAGACCCAACATGGAAGAGTCTCATGTGATGGACTATGTAGTGAGGGTCAACAAACCCAACATGGAAGAGTCTCATGTGATGGACTATGTAGTGAGGGGTCAACAGACCCAACATGGAAGAGTCTCATGTGATGGACTATGTAGTGAGGGTCAACAAACCCAACATGGAAGAGTCTCATGTGATGGACTATGTAGTGAGGGTCAACAAACCCAACATGGAAGAGTCTCATGTGATGGACTATGTAGTGAGGGGTCAACAAACCCAACATGGAAGAGTCTCATGTGATGGACTATGTAGTGAGGGGTCAACAAACCCAACATGGAAGAGCCTCATGTGAAGGCCTATGTAGTGAGGGATCAACAAACCCAACATGGAAGAGCCTCATGTGATGGACTATGTAGTGAGGGTCAACAAACCCAACATGGAAGAGTCTCATGTGATGGACTATGTAGTGAGGGTCAACAAACCCAACATGGAAGAGTCTCATGTGATGGACTATGTAGTGAGGGTCAACAAACCCAACATGGAAGAGTCTCATGTGAAGGACTATGTAGTGAGGGGTCAACAAACCCAACATGGAAGAGTCTCATGTGATGGACTATGTAGTGAGGGTCAACAAACCCAACATGGAAGAGCCTCATGTGATGGACTATGTAGTGAGGGGTCAACAAACCCAACATGGAAGAGCCTCATGTGAAGGCCTATGTAGTGAGGGTCAACAAACCCAACATGGAAGAGTCTCATGTGATGGACTATGTAGTGAGGGTCAACAGACCCAACATGGAAGAGTCTCATGTGATGGACTATGTAGTGAGGGTCAACAAACCCAACATGGAAGAGTCTCATGTGAAGGACTATGTAGTGAGGGGTCAACAAACCCAACATGGAAGAGCCTCATGTGATGGACTATGTAGTGAGGGTCAACAAACCCAACATGGAAGAGTCTCATGTGAAGGACTATGTAGTGAGGATCAACAGACCCAACATGGAAGAGTCTCATGTGATGGACTATGTAGTGAGGGTCAACAGACCCAACATGGAAGAGTCTCATGTGATGGACTATGTAGTGAGGGTCAACAAACCCAACATGGAAGAGTCTCATGTGAAGGACTATGTAGTGAGGATCAACAGACCCAACATGGAAGAGTCTCATGTGATGGACTATGTAGTGAGGGTCAACAGACCCAACATGGAAGAGTCTCATGTGATGGACTATGTAGTGAGGGTCAACAAACCCAACATGGAAGAGTCTCATGTGAAGGACTATGTAGTGAGGGGTCAACAAACCCAACATGGAAGAGCCTCATGTGATGGACTATGTAGTGAGGGTCAACAAACCCAACATGGAAGAGCCTCATGTGAAGGACTATGTAGTGAGGGTCAACAGACCCAACATGGAAGAGTCTCATGTGAAGGACTATGTAGTGAGGGTCAACAAACCCAACATGGAAGAGCCTCATGTGAAGGACTATGTAGTGAGGGTCAACAGACCCAACATGGAAGAGTCTCATGTGATGGACTATGTAGTGAGGGTCAACAAACCCAACATGGAAGAGTCTCATGTGAAGGACTATGTAGTGAGGGTCAACAAACCCAACATGGAAGAGTCTCATGTGAAGGACTATGTAGTGAGGGTCAACAAACCCAACATGGAAGAGCCTCATGTGATGGACTATGTAGTGAGGGGTCAACAAACCCAACATGGAGGAGCCTCATGTGATCGACTATGCAGACAGAGGTTCACACAAGCCTTTTTTCTTGTAGATACGGCTTCCTGCGTGACCGCTGCCAACCGGAGCGGTGTAGATCCCAGAGTGGAGCAGCCTACTCCAACCCCAACTACCTGCAGTACGTACACTGCACAGGGGGCATGTTCGTCATGATTCCAGACAATCGCACCACATCATTGCCACGGCAACGCAAGCTGGCAGTGAACTCGCACACAGAGTACATCACTCGGCAACGCAGCTGGACAAGCAAGAGTCGGAGCAACGGAGCAGGCTCTGGGAGCTCAGAGCAGAAGGAGCACCGGAGCTACTATGAGGTGGGTTTGTTTCTACGTGCATGCATGTGTGGGTGCGTGCATGTGTGGGTGCGTGCGTGCCTCATATCTCCGTCAGTTTCACCTGTGTGTGGCCGACATTGTATAGGCGTGCCCAGGCCCTGGGGATGGTTCTAACATTTTTCTAAATTTCCGGGGGGGGATAATATGAAGGAACTTATGTGGACATTTGATGTAGAATACATAACTCGCAGCAGTTGGAGTTCGTAGTTAGGTACAATTATTAGCAATGCTATGATGTATACGTCTGTAAGTTTTGGTGCATGAAGGTGTCATTGTCATTGGCATTGCCCTACCAACACTTGACTGGGTACTTCAAGGTGACGGTGTCATTGACATTGCCCTACAAACACTTGACTGGGTACTGCAAGGTATCATTGTCATTGACATTGCCCTACAAACACTTGACTGGTTACTGCAAGGTGTCATTGACATTGCCCTACAAACACTTGACTGTACTGCAAGGTGTCATTGTCATTGACATTGCCCTACAAACAGTTGACTGGTTACTGCAAGGTGTCATTGACATTGCCCTACAAACACTTGACTGTACTGCAAGGTGTCATTGTCATTGACATTGCCCTACAAACACTTGACTGGTTACTGCAAGGTGTCATTGACATTGCCCTACAAACACTTGACTGTACTGCAAGGTGTCATTGTCATTGACATTGCCCTACAAACACTTGACTGTACTGCAAGGTGTCATTGACATTGACATTGCCCTACAAACACTTGACTGGTTACTGCAAGGTGTCATTGACATTGCCCTACAAACACTTGACTGTACTGCAAGGTGTCATTGACATTGACATTGCCCTACAAACACTTGACTGTACTGCAAGGTGTCATTGTCATTGACATTGCCCTACAAACACTTGACTGTACTGCAAGGTGTCATTGACATTGACATTGCCCTACAAACACTTGACTGGTTACTGCAAGGTGTCATTGACATTGCCCTACAAACACTAGACTGTACTGCAAGGTGTCATTGTCATTGACATTGCCCTACAAACACTTGACTGGTTACTGTAAGGTGTCATTGACATTGCCCTACAAACACTTGACTGTGTACTGCAAGGTGTCATTGTCATTGACATTGCCCTACAAACACTTGACTGTACTGCAAGGTGTCATTGACATTGACATTGCCCTACAAACACTTGACTGGTTACTGCAAGGTGTCATTGACATTGCCCTACAAACACTAGACTGTACTGCAAGGTGTCATTGTCATTGACATTGCCCTACAAACACTTGACTGGTTACTGTAAGGTGTCATTGACATTGCCCTACAAACACTTGACTGTGTACTGCAAGGTGTCATTGTCATTGACATTGCCCTACAAACACTTGACTGTACTGCAAGGTGTCATTGACATTGACATTGCCCTACAAACACTTGACTGTACTGCAAGGTGTCATTGTCATTGACGTTGCCCTACAAACACTTGACTGTACTGCAAGGTGTCATTGTCATTGACATTGCCCTACAAACACTTGACTGGTTACTGCAAGGTGTCATTGACATTGACATTGCCCTACAAACACTTGACTGTACTGCAAGGTGTCATTGTCATTGACATTGCCCTACAAACACTTGACTGGTTACTGCAAGGTGTCATTGACATTGACATTGCCCTACAAACACTTGACTGTACTGCAAGGTGTCATTGTCATTGACATTGCCCTACAAACACTTGACTGTACTGCAAGGTGTCATTGTCATTGACATTGCCCTACAAACACTTGACTGGTTACTGCAAGGTGTCATTGACATTGACATTGCCCTACAAACACTTGACTGTACTGCAAGGTGTCATTGTCATTGACATTGCCCTACAAACACTTGACTGTACTGCAAGGTGTCATTGACATTGACATTGCCCTACAAACACTTGACTGTACTGCAAGGTGTCATTGTCATTGACGTTGCCCTACAAACACTTGACTGTACTGCAAGGTGTCATTGTCATTGACATTGCCCTACAAACACTTGACTGGTTACTGCAAGGTGTCATTGACATTGACATTGCCCTACAAACACTTGACTGTACTGCAAGGTGTCATTGTCATTGACATTGCCCTACAAACACTTGACTGGTTACTGTAAGGTGTCATTGACATTGCCCTACAAACACTTGACTGTACTGCAAGGTGTCATTGACATTGACATTGCCCTACAAACACTTGACTGTGTACTGCAAGGTGTCATTGTCATTGACATTGCCCTACAAACACTTGACTGTACTGCAAGGTGTCATTGTCATTGACATTGCCCTACAAACACTTGACTGGTTACTGTAAGGTGTCATTGACATTGCCCTACAAACACTTGACTGGTTACTGTAAGGTGTCATTGACATTGCCCTACAAACACTTGACTGTACTGCAAGGTGTCATTGACATTGACATTGCCCTACAAACACTTGACTGGTTACTGCAAGGTGTCATTGACATTGCCCTACAAACACTAGACTGTACTGCAAGGTGTCATTGTCATTGACATTGCCCTACAAACACTTGACTGGTTACTGTAAGGTGTCATTGACATTGCCCTACAAACACTTGACTGTGTACTGCAAGGTGTCATTGTCATTGACATTGCCCTACAAACACTTGACTGTACTGCAAGGTGTCATTGACATTGACATTGCCCTACAAACACTTGACTGTACTGCAAGGTGTCATTGTCATTGACGTTGCCCTACAAACACTTGACTGTACTGCAAGGTGTCATTGTCTTTGACATTGCCCTACAAACACTTGACTGGTTACTGCAAGGTGTCATTGACATTGACATTGCCCTACAAACACTTGACTGTACTGCAAGGTGTCATTGTCATTGACATTGCCCTACAAACACTTGACTGGTTACTGCAAGGTGTCATTGACATTGACATTGCCCTACAAACACTTGACTGTACTGCAAGGTGTCATTGTCATTGACATTGCCCTACAAACACTTGACTGTACTGCAAGGTGTCATTGTCATTGACATTGCCCTACAAACACTTGACTGGTTACTGCAAGGTGTCATTGACATTGACATTGCCCTACAAACACTTGACTGTACTGCAAGGTGTCATTGTCATTGACATTGCCCTACAAACACTTGACTGTACTGCAAGGTGTCATTGACATTGACATTGCCCTACAAACACTTGACTGTACTGCAAGGTGTCATTGTCATTGACGTTGCCCTACAAACACTTGACTGTACTGCAAGGTGTCATTGTCATTGACATTGCCCTACAAACACTTGACTGGTTACTGCAAGGTGTCATTGACATTGACATTGCCCTACAAACACTTGACTGTACTGCAAGGTGTCATTGTCATTGACATTGCCCTACAAACACTTGACTGGTTACTGTAAGGTGTCATTGACATTGCCCTACAAACACTTGACTGTACTGCAAGGTGTCATTGACATTGACATTGCCCTACAAACACTTGACTGTGTACTGCAAGGTGTCATTGTCATTGACATTGCCCTACAAACACTTGACTGTACTGCAAGGTGTCATTGTCATTGACATTGCCCTACAAACACTTGACTGGTTACTGTAAGGTGTCATTGACATTGCCCTACAAACACTTGACTGGTTACTGTAAGGTGTCATTGACATTGCCCTACAAACACTTGACTGGTTACTGTAAGGTGTCATTGACATTGACATTGCCCTACAAACACTTGACTGTACTGCAAGGTGTCATTGTCATTGACATTGCCCTACAAACACTTGACTGTACTGCAAGGTGTCATTGACATTGACATTGCCCTACAAACACTTGACTAGGTACTACAAGGTGTCATAAACTATAGCAATGTCTGCCTTTTCTCCCCTGCAATGCTCGGCAACTCAGCTTGTCTAAAATAAAATGTAACAGTCAGTGTTACTTCTCTGAAGTGGCAACATCTTAGAGCATAACTTGATGTACTCATTATTGGACAAGGCTTCATGTGTGCTCCATGACAACGTCATAATAGCTGAGTGCGAGTAGACCCACTGTGCCAAGTGGTCCGACTCATAGACCCACTGTGCCAGGTAGTCTGACACGTAGACCCACTGTGCCAAGTGGTCCGACACATAGACCCACTGTGCCAGGTGGTCTGACTCATAGACCCACTGTGCCAAGTGGTCCGACTCATAGACCCACTGTGCCAGGTGGTCTGACACATAGACCCACTGTGCCAGGTGGTCTGACACATAGACCCACTGTGCCAAGTGGTCCGACACATAGACCCACTGTGCCAAGTGGTCTGACACACAGACCCACTGTGCCAGGTGGTCTGACTCATAGACCCACTGTGCCAAGTGGTCTGACACACAGACCCACTGTGCCAGGTGGTCTGACTCATAGACCCACTGTGCCAAGTGGTCCGACTCATAGACCCACTGTGCCAGGTGGTCTGACACATAGACCCACTGTGCCAAGTGGTCCGACACATAGACCCACTGTGCCAAGTGGTCTGACTCATAGACCCACTGTGCCAAGTGGTCCGACACATAGACCCACTGTGCCAAGTGGTCTGACTCATAGACCCACTGTGCCAAGTGGTCCGACACATAGACCCACTGTGCCAAGTGGTCTGACTCATAGACCCACTGTGCCAAGTGGTCCGACACATATACCCACTGTGCCAAGTGGTCTGACTCATAGACCCACTGTGCCAAGTGGTCTGACTCATAGACCCACTGTGCCAAGTGGTCTGACACATAGACCCACTGTGCCAAGTGGTCTGACTCATAGACCCACTGTGCCAAGTGGTCTGACACATAGACCCACTGTGCCAAGTGGTCCGACACATAGACCCACTGTGCCAAGTGGTCCGACACAGACCCACTGTGCCAAGTGGTCTGACACATAGACCCACTGTGCCTAGTGGTCTGACACATAGACCCACTGTGCCAAGTGGTCTGACACATAGACCCACTGTGCCTATAAACCTACTGTGCCAAGTGGTCCGACTCATAGACCCACTGTGCCAAGTGGTCCGACTCGTAGACCAACTGTGCCAAATGGTCTGACACATAGACCCACTGTGCCAAGTGGTCTGACACATAGACCCACTGTGCCAAGTGGTCCGACACAGACCCATTTCATTCACCCCATGTTGCCACAGTTCACCGAGATGAAAGATATGTGAACAAACAGTCTTCATGCCTTAATTGCAGCATGGCTGAATGCTTCCCAGAGAAGTCGGGTTGGCATTATAATGAATAGGTCTGTGAGGTAGTGAAGTGTGAAGCACCCTGAACTTCCTGAAGGACTGGATACTGCGCTACTTAAGAATGTACCTTTGACTGTAGGTTGGTTTCCTGTGGACGTGGAACTTCATGTTGACAAAGCGCACAGCCAACACCGGCGATGAACTCTTCCAGGACCGTATGCTTGCTGACTTCCGTCGCTTCTGTGACAACAGCAACGGACGACTGCGCCACCTGTGGAGTGACGTGACAACTAGACATGTCATGTGGCGGCCAGAAGACGAGATTTGGGACTCGGAGGGGGGAGATGTGGGATGAACAGATCCCAGCAGGAAAAGGTTATTGTGACCAGTGCTGCCATCTGGTGGAAATGTTCACACACATATATATATATATATATATATATTATGCACACATGTTTATATATATATATATATATATATATCGTCTTTCTAACACAACTATTACAAGACAGCCTGCTTACCATGCCACCTGGTGAGTAGAAGAACAAGTCCCAAATTCCTGAAGAAGATAACTGATTGTTGGTTTGTTAGAAAAATATAAGGAAATTTATATTAAGTTCTGAACATGTATAACCTGCAAACTTTTATCATTGATTGGACAAGTTTGTTGGTGGTCGTTACTACCAGGTGGTGTAATCATTGGTCTTTATAGCAAGGTGACTATACCAGTTACAATGAAATGATGCCAGTGTGGTCATTATAATGGGGTTATATCACCTGAACTGGTTGTTACACAAAGATATAGAGGTAGCAACACCCATGTGATTGTATCAGGGTGGCATCAACAGACTGGTCATTCTAGAGAGGTTCTGACACTATAGTAGTCAATAAAATAGGTGGGTGTTGCAATATAAAAATTATTGCGATTCATTTTAATTATCTGTGATTGAATCATGTTTTTATTACTGTAAAGTTATCACTGTGCCAATAAAGTCTTCATCAAAGAAACGACGGTAATAATTGGTCTTCATTTATTAAGGATTAAGCAGTGACCAAAGCATCCAGTCCTGTTCTGTCCTGTCCTGTTCTGTCCTGTGATCGTATTAATGTTCTTCCATCTATGTCTCTGTCGTCTTAGATGTCTTTAGTTTCTTCTTTCCACTGTCAGTTGCCCCTTTATATTTGTTCCCCTTCCGTGTCACTAGAGTGGTGTCGGGGGCGGCTGACACGCCCTGTCTGGGCGTTCCTTTGTGTTGTTTGGCCTTTGACCTTTTCTTCAGTTTTCTACAACACACAACCCTTAACTGAACTAGTTGACAAAGGCAGATTACTGAGAGAACAGGTTTAAATATTCAAAATCTGATTACTGTTATCATAAGATCATATAGAGTATAAATCTGTTCCAACATCTTCACTGCCCAAAAATGTTTTAATTAACCACCATTAAATTTTTTTTTATTTGACTACTATTAGTTTATGAATAATGACCTCACCACATTATATATGCATCAAAACATTCAAACAAAAAACATACATACTATTTTGCACAGTCTATGAACCATGAACGATAGTTGTGATGTAAACAACATGAGCAAGTGAGAAGTTGTTGGAGCTTAAAGTCAACTCACCGCATCTTCTTTGCTTTCTCTGAGTCGTCACTAGGAAGAGTTCTGATCGAGTCTCGCCTCGGAGTAAACTTAGCCAGTTTCTTACGTGCTTTTCTGTAAGGTAGGATATAATGAAGATGAACATGTCAATAGACAGAGACGACCTCTTACATACAGGACACATTGATGCTGACAGTACTTGCCTGCACAGGTACAAGTGACGTCTACAATGAACATGTCATTAGACAGAGACAACCTCTTACATACAGGACACGTTGATGCTGACAGTAGTTGCCTGCACAGGTACAAGTGACGTCTACAATGAACATGTCATTAGACAGAGACAACCTCTTACATACAGGACACGTTGACGCTGACAGTAGTTGCCTGCACAGATACAAGTGACGTCTACAATGAACATGTCATTAGACAGAGACAACCTCTTACATACAGGACACGTTGACGCTGACAGTAGTTGCCTGCACAGGTACAAGTGACGTCTACAATGAACATGTCATTAGACAGAGACAACCTCTTACATACAGGACACGTTGACGCTGACAGTAGTTGCCTGCACAGGTACAAGTGACGTCTACAATGAACATGTCATTAGACAGAGACAACCTCTTACATACAGGACACGTTGACGCTGACAGTAGTTGCCTGCACAGATACCAGTGACGTCTACAATGAACATGTCATTAGACAGAGACAACCTCTTACATACAGGACACGTTGACGCTGACAGTAGTTGCCTGCACAGGTACAAGTGACGTCTACAATGAACATGTCATTAGACAGAGACAACCTCTTACATACAGGACACATTGACACTGACAGTAGTTGCCTGCACAGGTACAAGTGACGTCTACAATGAACATGTCATTAGACAGAGACAACCTCTTACATACAGGACACGTTGACACTGACAGTAGTTGCCTGCACAGGTACAAGTGACGTCTACAATGAACATGTCATTAGACAGAGACAACCTC
Organism: Lamellibrachia satsuma; assembly: GCA_033239005.1. Lineage (NCBI taxonomy): Eukaryota > Metazoa > Annelida > Polychaeta > Sabellida > Siboglinidae > Lamellibrachia > Lamellibrachia satsuma. The sequence goes on along the minus strand of BSQZ01000125.1, from coordinate 813,094 downwards.
TTACATACAGGACACGTTGACACTGACAGTAGTTGCCTGCACAGGTACAAGTGACGTCTACAATGAACATGTCATTAGACAGAGACCTCTTACATACAGGACACGTTGACACTGACAGTAGTTGCCTGCACAGGTACAAGTGACGTCTACAATGAACATGTCATTAGACAGAGACAACCTCTTACATACAGGACACGTTGACACTGACAGTAGTTGCCTGCACAGATACAAGTGACGTCTACAATGAACATGTCATTAGACAGAGACAACCTCTTACATACAGGACACATTGACACTGACAGTAGTTGCCTGCACAGGTACAAGTGACGTCTACAATGAACATGTCATTAGACAGAGACAACCTCTTACATACAGGACACGTTGACGCTGACAGTAGTTGCCTGCACAGATACAAGTGACGTCTACAATGAACATGTCATTAGACAGAGACAACCTCTTACATACAGGACACGTTGACACTGACAGTAGTTGCCTGCACAGGTACAAGTGACGTCTACAATGAACATGTCATTAGACAGAGACAACCTCTTACATACAGGACACGTTGACGCTGACAGTAGTTGCCTGCACAGGTACAAGTGACGTCTACAATGAACATGTCATTAGACAGAGACAACCTCTTACATACAGGACACGTTGACGCTGACAGTAGTTGCCTGCACAGATACAAGTGACGTCTACAATGAACATGTCATTAGACAGAGACAACCTCTTACATACAGGACACGTTGACACTGACAGTAGTTGCCTGCACAGATACAAGTGACGTCTACAATGAACATGTCATTAGACAGAGACAACCTCTTACATACAGGACACGTTGACACTGACAGTAGTTGCCTGCACAGATACAAATGACCAGGGTTGTTTGATTTAAATCATTTGATTTATTTAAATCATGATTTAAATCGCTCCAAAAAAATTATTGATTTATGATTTTTTTTACTTCCGGTTTTTTAACACTTGTGTAGTTGTATTGTCACCAGATAGCCTGATATTCAAATATTTTATGACATTGTGTATGTTTGAGCTATTCCCTTTCTGAATGTAGTGAAGCCACACAAACTTGTCTTCCAGAAGAAGTATCTTTTCAACGTCCACTTATAGCTTGTGCTAGTTGTTACCAATTCAGTATGTTGACTCAGTTGTTTAATACTGTACCAGTTTGTATTCTGGTTAGATACCCTTAGAGTATACAGAGGCCTGGACAGGTGCTAATCCACCCTATAGGCAAACAATAATTACCACTGCTACAGCCACAGACACACAGCATGCTTTTCTTTCCAAGACAGATTATGCAACTACAGGGGATGAGGCCTTGTGGACATTGTCTAATACAATATAAGCAAAAATCATGTACCCTCTGTTAAGACAAGAACCCAAACATTGATGTTTGTTTGAAAGAGTTTACAAATTTAAACATCTACAGTATATAAATATCTATATACCAGATTTTTAAAAAATCAAAACAATCAAATAAATAAAAAAAATCAAATAAATCCGATTTAAATAAAAAAATCCGATTTTTTTATAAAAATCATGATTTTTTCAACCCTGCAAGTGACGTCTACAATGAACATGTCATTAGACAGAGACAACCTCTTACATACAGGACACGTTGACGCTGACAGTAGTTGCCTGCACAGGTACAAGTGACGTCTACAATGAACATGTCATTAGACAGAGACAACCTCTTACATACAGGACACGTTGACACTGACAGTAGTTGCCTGCACAGATACAAGTGACGTCTACAATGAACATGTCATTAGACAGAGACAACCTCTTACATACAGGACACGTTGATGCTGACAGTAGTTGCCTGCACAGATACAAGTGACGTCTACAATGAACATGTCATTAGACAGAGACAACCTCTTACATACAGGACACGTTGACACTGACAGTAGTTGCCTGCACAGGTACAAGTGACGTCTACAATGAACATGTCATTAGACAGAGACAACCTCTTACATACAGTACACATTGACGCTGACAGTAGTTGCCTGCACAGATACAAGTGACGTCTACAATGAACATGTCATTAGACAGAGACAACCTCTTACATACAGGACACGTTGACACTGACAGTAGTTGCCTGCACAGATACCAGTGACGTCTACAATGAACATGTCATTAGACAGAGACAACCTCTTACATACAGGACACGTTGACACTGACAGTAGTTGCCTGCACAGATACAAGTGACGTCTACAATGAACATGTCATTAGACAGAGACAACCTCTTACATACAGGACACGTTGACACTGACAGTAGTTGCCTGCACAGATACAAGTGACGTCTACAATGAACATGTCAATAGACAGAGACAACCTCTTACATACAGGACACGTTGACACTGACAGTAGTTGCCTGCACAGGTACAAGTGACGTCTACAATGAACATGTCATTAGACAGAGACAACCTCTTACATACAGGACACGTTGACGCTGACAGTAGTTGCCTGCACAGGTACAAGTGACGTCTACAATGAACATGTCATTAGACAGAGACAACCTCTTTCATACAGGACACATTGACGCTGACAGTAGTTGCCTGCACAGATACAAGTGACGTCTACAATGAACATGTCATTAGACAGAGACAACCTCTTACATACAGGACACGTTGACACTGACAGTAGTTGCCTGCACAGATACAAGTGACGTCTACAATGAACATGTCAATAGACAGAGACAACCTCTTACATACAGGACACGTTGACACTGACAGTAGTTGCCTGCACAGGTACAAGTGACGTATACAATGAACATGTCATTAGACAGAGACAACCTCTTACATACAGGACACGTTGACACTGACAGTAGTTGCCTGCACAGATACAAGTGACGTCTACAATGAACATGTCATTAGACAGAGACAACCTCTTACATACAGGACACGTTGACACTGACAGTAGTTGCCTGCACAGATACCAGTGACGTCTACAATGAACATGTCATTAGACAGAGACAACCTCTTACATACAGGACACGTTGACGCTGACAGTAGTTGCCTGCACAGGTACAAGTGACGTCTACAATGAACATGTCATTAGACAGAGAAACCTCTTACATACAGGACACGTTGACGCTGACAGTAGTTGCCTGCACAGGTACAAGTGACGTCTACAATGAACATGTCATTAGACAGAGAAAACCTCTTACATACAGGACACGTTGACACTGACAGTAGTTGCCTGCACAGATACAAGTGACGTCTACAATGAACATGTCATTAGACAGAGACAACCTCTTACATACAGGACACGTTGACACTGACAGTAGTTGCCTGCACAGATACAAGTGACGTCTACAATGAACATGTCATTAGACAGAGACAACCTCTTACATACAGGACACGTTGACACTGACAGTAGTTGCCTGCACAGATACAAGTGACGTCTACAATGAACATGTCAATAGACAGAGACAACCTCTTACATACAGGACACGTTGACACTGACAGTAGTTGCCTGCACAGGTACAAGTGACGTCTACAATGAACATGTCATTAGACAGAGACAACCTCTTACATACAGGACACGTTGACGCTGACAGTAGTTGCCTGCACAGGTACAAGTGACGTCTACAATGAACATGTCATTAGACAGAGACAACCTCTTTCATACAGGACACATTGACGCTGACAGTAGTTGCCTGCACAGATACAAGTGACGTCTACAATGAACATGTCATTAGACAGAGACAACCTCTTACATACAGGACACGTTGACACTGACAGTAGTTGCCTGCACAGATACAAATGACCAGGGTTGTTTGATTTAAATCATTTGATTTATTTAAATCATGATTTAAATCGCTCCAAAAAAATTATTGATTTATGATTTTTTTTACTTCCGGTTTTTTAACACTTGTGTAGTTGTATTGTCACCAGATAGCCTGATATTCAAATATTTTATGACATTGTGTATGTTTGAGCTATTCCCTTTCTGAATGTAGTGAAGCCACACAAACTTGTCTTCCAGAAGAAGTATCTTTTCAACGTCCACTTATAGCTTGTGCTAGTTGTTACCAATTCAGTATGTTGACTCAGTTGTTTAATACTGTACCAGTTTGTATTCTGGTTAGATACCCTTAGAGTATACAGAGGCCTGGACAGGTGCTAATCCACCCTATAGGCAAACAATAATTACCACTGCTACAGCCACAGACACACAGCATGCTTTTCTTTCCAAGACAGATTATGCAACTACAGGGGATGAGGCCTTGTGGACATTGTCTAATACAATATAAGCAAAAATCATGTACCCTCTGTTAAGACAAGAACCCAAACATTGATGTTTGTTTGAAAGAGTTTACAAATTTAAACATCTACAGTATATAAATATCTATATACCAGATTTTTAAAAAATCAAAACAATCAAATAAATAAAAAAAATCAAATAAATCCGATTTAAATAAAAAAATCCGATTTTTTTAAATTTTTTATAAAAATCATGATTTTTTCAACCCTGCAAGTGACGTCTACAATGAACATGTCATTAGACAGAGACAACCTCTTACATACAGGACACGTTGACGCTGACAGTAGTTGCCTGCACAGGTACAAGTGACGTCTACAATGAACATGTCATTAGACAGAGACAACCTCTTACATACAGGACACGTTGACACTGACAGTAGTTGCCTGCACAGATACAAGTGACGTCTACAATGAACATGTCATTAGACAGAGACAACCTCTTACATACAGGACACGTTGATGCTGACAGTAGTTGCCTGCACAGATACAAGTGACGTCTACAATGAACATGTCATTAGACAGAGACAACCTCTTACATACAGGACACGTTGACTCTGACAGTAGTTGCCTGCACAGGTACAAGTGACGTCTACAATGAACATGTCATTAGACAGAGACAACCTCTTACATACAGTACACATTGATGCTGACAGTAGTTGCCTGCACAGATACAAGTGACGTCTACAATGAACATGTCATTAGACAGAGACAAACTCTTACATACAGGACACGTTGACACTGACAGTAGTTGCCTGCACAGATACAAGTGACGTCTACAATGAACATGTCATTAGACAGAGACAACCTCTTACATACAGGACACGTTGACACTGACAGTAGTTGCCTGCACAGATACAAGTGACGTCTACAATGAACATGTCATTAGACAGAGACAACCTCTTACATACAGGACACGTTGACACTGACAGTAGTTGCCTGCACAGATACAAGTGACGTCTACAATGAACATGTCAATTAGACAGAGACAACCTCTTACATACAGGACACGTTGACACTGACAGTAGTTGCCTGCACAGGTACAAGTGACGCTCTACAATGAACATGTCATTAGACAGAGACAACCTCTTACATACAGGACACGCTTGACGCTGACAGTAGTTGCCTGCACAGGTACAAGTGACGCCTACAATGAACATGTCATTAGACAGAGACAACCTCTTTCATACAGGACACATTGACGCTGACAGTAGTTGCCTGCACAGATACAAGTGACGTCTACAATGAACATGTCATTAGACAGAGACAACCTCTTACATACAGGACACGTTGACACTGACAGTAGTTGCCTGCACAGATACAAGTGACGTCTACAATGAACATGTCAATAGACAGAGACAACCTCTTACATACAGGACACGTTGACACTGACAGTAGTTGCCTGCACAGGTACAAGTGACACAATGAACATGTCATTAGACAGAGACAACCTCTTACATACAGGACACGTTGACACTGACAGTAGTTGCCTGCACAGATACAAGTGACGGCTACATGCAATGAACATGTCATTAGACAGAGACAACCTCTTACATACAGGACACGCTTGACACTGACAGTAGTTGCCTGCACAGATACCAGTGACGTCTACAATGAACATGTCATTAGACAGAGACAACCTCTTACATACAGGACACGTTGACGCTGACAGTAGTTGCCTGCACAGGTACAAGTGACGTCTACAATGAACATGTCATTAGACAGAGAAACCTCTTACATACAGGACACGTTGACGCTGACAGTAGTTGCCTGCACAGGTACAAGTGACGTCTACAATGAACATGTCATTAGACAGAGAAAACCTCTTACATACAGGACACGTTGACACTGACAGTAGTTGCCTGCACAGATACAAGTGACGTCTACAATGAACATGTCATTAGACAGAGACAACCTCTTACATACAGGACACGTTGACACTGACAGTAGTTGCCTGCACAGGTACAAGTGACGTCTACAATGAACATGTCATTAGACAGAGACAACCTCTTACATACAGGACACGTTGACACTGACAGTAGTTGCCTGCACAGATACAAGTGACGTCTACAATGAACATGTCATTAGACAGAGACAACCTCTTACATACAGGACACGTTGACACTGACAGTAGTTGCCTGCACAGATACAAGTGACGTCTACAATGAACATGTCAATAGACAGAGACAACCTCTTACATACAGGACACGTTGACACTGACAGTAGTTGCCTGCACAGGTACAAGTGACGTCTACAATGAACATGTCATTAGACAGAGACAACCTCTTACATACAGGACACGTTGACGCTGACAGTAGTTGCCTGCACAGGTACAAGTGACGTCTACAATGAACATGTCATTAGACAGAGACAACCTCTTTCATACAGGACACATTGACGCTGACAGTAGTTGCCTGCACAGATACAAGTGACGTCTACAATGAACATGTCATTAGACAGAGACAACCTCTTACATACAGGACACGTTGACACTGACAGTAGTTGCCTGCACAGATACAAGTGACGTCTACAATGAACATGTCAATAGACAGAGACAACCTCTTACATACAGGACACGTTGACACTGACAGTAGTTGCCTGCACAGGTACAAGTGACGTCTACAATGAACATGTCATTAGACAGAGACAACCTCTTACATACAGGACACGTTGACACTGACAGTAGTTGCCTGCACAGATACAAGTGACGGCTACAATGAACATGTCATTAGACAGAGACAACCTCTTACATACAGGACACGTTGACACTGACAGTAGTTGCCTGCACAGATACCAGTGACGTCTACAATGAACATGTCATTAGACAGAGACAACCTCTTACATACAGGACACGTTGACGCTGACAGTAGTTGCCTGCACAGGTACAAGTGACGTCTACAATGAACATGTCATTAGACAGAGACAACCTCTTACATACAGGACACGTTGACACTGACAGTAGTTGCCTGCACAGGTACAAGTGACGTCTACAATGAACATGTCATTAGACAGAGACAACCTCTTACATACAGGACACGTTGACACTGACAGTAGTTGCCTGCACAGATACAAGTGACGTCTACAATGAACATGTCATTAGACAGAGACAACCTCTTACATACAGGACACGTTGACACTGACAGTAGTTGCCTGCACAGATACAAGTGACGTCTACAATGAACATGTCATTAGACAGAGACAACCTCTTACATACAGGACACGTTGACACTGACAGTAGTTGCCTGCACAGATACAAGTGACGTCTACAATGAACATGTCATTAGACAGAGACAACCTCTTACATACAGGACACGTTGACACTGACAGTAGTTGCCTGCACAGCTACAAGTGACGTCTACAATGAACATGTCAATAGACAGAGACAACCTCTTACATACAGGACACGTTGACACTGACAGTAGTTGCCTGCACAGGTACAAGTGACGTCTACAATGAACATGTCATTAGACAGAGACAACCTCTTACATACAGGACACGTTGACGCTGACAGTAGTTGCCTGCACAGGTACAAGTGACGTCTACAATGAACATGTCATTAGACAGAGACAACCTCTTTCATACAGGACACATTGACGCTGACAGTAGTTGCCTGCACAGATACAAGTGACGTCTACAATGAACATGTCATTAGACAGAGACAACCTCTTACATACAGGACACGTTGACACTGACAGTAGTTGCCTGCACAGATACAAGTGACGTCTACAATGAACATGTCAATAGACAGAGACAACCTCTTACATACAGGACACGTTGACACTGACAGTAGTTGCCTGCACAGGTACAAGTGACGTCTACAATGAACATGTCATTAGACAGAGACAACCTCTTACATACAGGACACGTTGACACTGACAGTAGTTGCCTGCACAGATACAAGTGACGGCTACAATGAACATGTCATTAGACAGAGACAACCTCTTACATACAGGACACGTTGACACTGACAGTAGTTGCCTGCACAGATACCAGTGACGTCTACAATGAACATGTCATTAGACAGAGACAACCTCTTACATACAGGACACGTTGACGCTGACAGTAGTTGCCTGCACAGGTACAAGTGACGTCTACAATGAACATGTCATTAGACAGAGAAAACCTCTTACATACAGGACACGTTGACGCTGACAGTAGTTGCCTGCACAGGTACAAGTGACGTCTACAATGAACATGTCATTAGACAGAGAAAACCTCTTACATACAGGACACGTTGACACTGACAGTAGTTGCCTGCACAGATACAAGTGACGTCTACAATGAACATGTCATTAGACAGAGACAACCTCTTACATACAGGACACGTTGACACTGACAGTAGTTGCCTGCACAGGTACAAGTGACGTCTACAATGAACATGTCATTAGACAGAGACAACCTCTTACATACAGGACACGTTGACACTGACAGTAGTTGCCTGCACAGTTACAAGTGACGTCTACAATGAACATGTCATTAGACAGAGACAACCTCTTACATACAGGACACGTTGACGCTGACAGTAGTTGCCTGCACAGATACCAGTGACGTCTACAATGAACATGTCATTAGACAGAGACAACCTCTTACATACAGGACACATTGACACTGACAGTAGTTGCCTGCACAGATACAAGTGACGCCTACAATGAACATGTCATTAGACAGAGACAACCTCTTACATACAGGACACGTTGACACTGACAGTAGTTGCCTGCACAGATACAAGTGACGTCTACAATGAACATGTCAATAGACAGAGACAACCTCTTACATACAGGACACGTTGACACTGACAGTAGTTGCCTGCACAGGTACAAGTGACGCCTACAATGAACATGTCATTAGACAGAGACAACCTCTTACATACAGGACACGTTGACACTGACAGTAGTTGCCTGCACAGATACAAGTGACGTCTACAATGAACATGTCATTAGACAGAGACAACCTCTTACATACAGGACACGTTGACACTGACAGTAGTTGCCTGCACAGATACCAGTGACGTCTACAATGAACATGTCATTAGACAGAGACAACCTCTTACATACAGGACACGTTGACGCTGACAGTAGTTGCCTGCACAGGTACATGTGACGTCTACAATGAACATGTCATTAGACAGAGACAACCTCTTACATACAGGACACGCTTGACACTGACAGTAGTTGCCTGCACAGATACAAGTGACGTCTACAATGAACATGTCATTAGACAGAGACAACCTCTTACATACAGGACACGCTTGACACTGACAGTAGTTGCCTGCACAGATACAAATGACGTCTACAATGAACATGTCATTAGACAGAGACAACCTCTTACATACAGGACAGGTCTACAATGAACATGTCATTAGACAGAGACAACCTCTTACATACAGGACACGTTGACACTGACAGTAGTTGCCTGCACAGATACAAGTGACGCTCTACAATGAACATGTCATTAGACAGAGACAACCTCTTACATACAGGACACGTTGACACTGACAGTAGTTGCCTGCACAGATACAAATGACGTCTACAATGAACATGTCATTAGACAGAGACAACCTCTTACATACAGGACACGTTGACACTGACAGTAGTTGCCTGCACAGATACAAGTGACGCCTACAATGAACATGTCAATAGACAGAGACAACCTCTTACATACAGGACACGTTGACACTGACAGTAGTTGCCTGCACAGGTACAAGTGGACGCCTACAATGAACATGTCATTAGACAGAGACAACCTCTTACATACAGGACACGCTTGACGCTGACAGTAGTTGCCTGCACAGGTACAAGTGACGTCTACAATGAACATGTCATTAGACAGAGACAACCTCTTTCATACAGGACACATTGACGCTGACAGTAGTTGCCTGCACAGATACAAGTGACGTCTACAATGAACATGTCATTAGACAGAGACAACCTCTTACATACAGGACACGTTGACACTGACAGTAGTTGCCTGCACAGATACAAATGACCAGGGTTGTTTGATTTAAATCATTTGATTTATTTAAATCATGATTTAAATCGCTCCAAAAAAATTATTGATTTATGATTTTTTTACTCCGGTTTTTTAACACTTGTGTAGTTGTATTGTCACCAGATAGCCTGATATTCAAATATTTTATGACATTGTGTATGTTTGAGCTATTCCTTTCTGAATGTAGTGAAGCCACACAAACTTGTCTTCCAGAAGAAGTATCTTTTCAACGTCCACTTATAGCTTGTGCTAGTTGTTACCAATTCAGTATGTTGACTCAGTTGTTTAATACTGTACCAGTTTGTATTCTGGTTAGATACCCTTAGAGTATACAGAGGCCTGGACAGGTGCTAATCCACCCTATAGGCAAACAATAATTACCACTGCTACAGCCACAGACACACAGCACGCTTTTCTTTCCAAGACAGATTATGCAACTACAGGGGATGAGGCCTTGTGGACATTGTCTAATACAATATAAGCAAAAATCATGTACCCTCTGTTAAGACAAGAACCCAAACATTGATGTTTGTTTGAAAGAGTTTACAAATTTAAACATCTACAGTATATAAATATCTATATACCAGATTTTTAAAAAATCAAAACAATCAAATAAATAAAAAAATCAAATAAATCCGATTTAAATAAAAAAATCCGATTTTTTTAAATTTTTAAAAATCATGATTTTTTCAACCCTGCAAGTGACGCCTCTACAATGAACATGTCATTAGACAGAGACAACCTCTTACATACAGGACACGTTGACGCTGACAGTAGTTGCCTGCACAGGTACAAGTGACGTCTACAATGAACATGTCATTAGACAGAGACAACCTCTTACATACAGGACACGTTGACACTGACAGTAGTTGCCTGCACAGATACAAGTGACGCCTACAATGAACATGTCATTAGACAGAGACAACCTCTTACATACAGGACACGTTGATGCTGACAGTAGTTGCCTGCACAGATACAAGTGACGCCTACAATGAACATGTCATTAGACAGAGACAACCTCTTACATACAGGACACGTTGACACTGACAGTAGTTGCCTGCACAGGTACAAGTGACGCCTACAATGAACATGTCATTAGACAGAGACAACCTCTTACATACAGTACACATTGATGCTGACAGTAGTTGCCTGCACAGATACAAGTGACGTCTACAATGAACATGTCATTAGACAGAGACAACCTCTTACATACAGGACACGCTTGACACTGACAGTAGTTGCCTGCACAGATACCAGTGACGTCTACAATGAACATGTCATTAGACAGAGACAACCTCTTACATACAGGACACGTTGACACTGACAGTAGTTGCCTGCAGATACAAGTGACGTCTACAATGAACATGTCATTAGACAGAGACAACCTCTTACATACAGGACACGTTGACACTGACAGTAGTTGCCTGCACAGATACAAGTGACGTCTACAATGAACATGTCAATAGACAGAGACAACCTCTTACATACAGGACACGTTGACACTGACAGTAGTTGCCTGCACAGGTACAAGTGACGCCTACAATGAACATGTCATTAGACAGAGACAACCTCTTACATACAGGACACGTTGACACTGACAGTAGTTGCCTGCACAGATACCAGTGACGTCTACAATGAACATGTCATTAGACAGAGACAACCTCTTACATACAGGACACGTTGACGCTGACAGTAGTTGCCTGCACAGGTACAAGTGACGTCTACAATGAACATGTCATTAGACAGAGACAACCTCTTACATACAGGACACGTTGACACTGACAGTAGTTGCCTGCACAGATACAAGTGACGTCTACAATGAACATGTCATTAGACAGAGACAACCTCTTACATACAGGACACGTTGATGCTGACAGTAGTTGCCTGCACAGATACAAGTGACGTCTACAATGAACATGTCATTAGACAGAGACAACCTCTTACATACAGGACACGTTGACACTGACAGTAGTTGCCTGCACAGGTACAAGTGACGTCTACAATGAACATGTCATTAGACAGAGACAACCTCTTACATACAGTACACATTGATGCTGACAGTAGTTGCCTGCACAGATACAAGTGACGTCTACAATGAACATGTCATTAGACAGAGACAAACTCTTACATACAGGACACGTTGACACTGACAGTAGTTGCCTGCACAGATACAAGTGACGTCTACAATGAACATGTCATTAGACAGAGACAACCTCTTACATACAGGACACGTTGACACTGACAGTAGTTGCCTGCACAGATACAAGTGACGTCTACAATGAACATGTCAATAGACAGAGACAACCTCTTACATACAGGACACGTTGACACTGACAGTAGTTGCCTGCACAGGTACAAGTGACGTCTACAATGAACATGTCATTAGACAGAGACAACCTCTTACATACAGGACACGTTGACACTGACAGTAGTTGCCTGCACAGGTACAAGTGACGCCTACAATGAACATGTCATTAGACAGAGACAACCTCTTTCATACAGGACACATTGACACTGACAGTAGTTGCCTGCACAGGTACAAGTGACGTCTACAATGAACATGTCATTAGACAGAGACAACCTCTTACATACAGGACACGTTGACACTGACAGTAGTTGCCTGCACAGATACAAGTGACGTCTACAATGAACATGTCATTAGACAGAGACAACCTCTTACATACAGGACACGTTGACACTGACAGTAGTTGCCTGCACAGGTACAAGTGACGTCTACAATGAACATGTCATTAGACAGAGACAACCTCTTACATACAGGACACGTTGACACTGACAGTAGTTGCCTGCACAGATACAAGTGACGCTACAATGAACATGTCATTAGACAGAGACAACCTCTTACATACAGGACACGTTGACACTGACAGTAGTTGCCTGCACAGATACAGTGACGCCTACAATGAACATGTCATTAGACAGAGACAACCTCTTACATACAGGACACGTTGACGCTGACAGTAGTTGCCTGCACAGGTACAAGTGACGCGTCTACAATGAACATGTCATTAGACAGAGACAACCTCTTACATACAGGACACGTTGACACTGACAGTAGTTGCCTGCACAGATACAAGTGACGTCTACAATGAACATGTCATTAGACAGAGACAACCTCTTACATACAGGACACGTTGACACTGACAGTAGTTGCCTGCACAGATACAAGTGACGTCTACAATGAACATGTCATTAGACAGAGACAACCTCTTACATACAGGACACGTTGACACTGACAGTAGTTGCCTGCACAGGTACAAGTGACGTCTACAATGAACATGTCATTAGACAGAGACAACCTCTTACATACAGGACACGTTGACACTGACAGTAGTTGCCTGCACAGATACAAGTGACGTCTACAATGAACATGTCATTAGACAGAGACAACCTCTTACATACAGGACACGTTGACACTGACAGTAGTTGCCTGCACAGATACAAATGACGTCTACAATGAACATGTCATTAGACAGAGACAACCTCTTACATACAGGACAGGTCTACAATGAACATGTCATTAGACAGAGACAACCTCTTACATACAGGACACGTTGACACTGACAGTAGTTGCCTGCACAGATACAAGTGACGTCTACAATGAACATGTCATTAGACAGAGACAACCTCTTACATACAGGACACGTTGACACTGACAGTAGTTGCCTGCACAGATACAAATGACGTCTACAATGAACATGTCATTAGACAGAGACAACCTCTTACATACAGGACACGTTGACACTGACAGTAGTTGCCTGCACAGATACAAGTGACGTCTACAATGAACATGTCAATAGACAGAGACAACCTCTTACATACAGGACACGTTGACACTGACAGTAGTTGCCTGCACAGGTACAAGTGACGTCTACAATGAACATGTCATTAGACAGAGACAACCTCTTACATACAGGACACGTTGACGCTGACAGTAGTTGCCTGCACAGGTACAAGTGACGTCTACAATGAACATGTCATTAGACAGAGACAACCTCTTTCATACAGGACACGTTGACGCTGACAGTAGTTGCCTGCACAGATACAAGTGACGTCTACAATGAACATGTCATTAGACAGAGACAACCTCTTACATACAGGACACGTTGACACTGACAGTAGTTGCCTGCACAGATACAAGTGACGTCTACAATGAACATGTCAATAGAAAGAGACAACCTCTTACATACAGGACACGTTGATACTGACAGTAGTTGCCTGCACAGGTACAAGTGACGTCTACAATGAACATGTCATTAGACAGAGACAACCTCTTACATACAGGACACGTTGACACTGACAGTAGTTGCCTGCACAGATACAAGTGACGGCTACAATGAACATGTCATTAGACAGAGACAACCTCTTACATACAGGACACGTTGACACTGACAGTAGTTGCCTGCACAGATACCAGTGACGTCTACAATGAACATGTCATTAGACAGAGACAACCTCTTACATACAGGACACGTTGACGCTGACAGTAGTTGCCTGCACAGGTACAAGTGACGTCTACAATGAACATGTCATTAGACAGAGACAACCTCTTACATACAGGACACGTTGACACTGACAGTAGTTGCCTGCACAGATACAAGTGACGTCTACAATGAACATGTCATTAGACAGAGACAACCTCTTACATACAGGACACGTTGACACTGACAGTAGTTGCCTGCACAGGTACAAGTGACGTCTACAATGAACATGTCATTAGACAGAGACAACCTCTTACATACAGGACACGTTGACACTGACAGTAGTTGCCTGCACAGATACAAGTGACGTCTACAATGAACATGTCATTAGACAGAGACAACCTCTTACATACAGGACACGTTGACACTGACAGTAGTTGCCTGCACAGATACCAGTGACGTCTACAATGAACATGTCATTAAACAGAGACAACCTCTTACATACAGGACACATTGACGCTGACAGTAGTTGCCTGCACAGATACAAGTGACGTCTACAATGAACATGTCATTAGACAGAGACAACCTCTTACATACAGGACACGTTGACACTGACAGTAGTTGCCTGCACAGATACAAGTGACGTCTACAATGAACATGTCAATAGACAGAGACAACCTCTTACATACAGGACACGTTGACACTGACAGTAGTTGCCTGCACAGGTACAAGTGACGTCTACAATGAACATGTCATTAGACAGAGACAACCTCTTACATACAGGACACGTTGACACTGACAGTAGTTGCCTGCACAGATACAAGTGACGTCTACAATGAACATGTCATTAGACAGAGACAACCTCTTACATACAGGACACGTTGACACTGACAGTAGTTGCCTGCACAGATACCAGTGACGTCTACAATGAACATGTCATTAGACAGAGACAACCTCTTACATACAGGACACGTTGACGCTGACAGTAGTTGCCTGCACAGGTACATGTGACGTCTACAATGAACATGTCATTAGACAGAGACAACCTCTTACATACAGGACACGTTGACACTGACAGTAGTTGCCTGCACAGATACAAGTGACGTCTACAATGAACATGTCATTAGACAGAGACAACCTCTTACATACAGGACACGTTGACACTGACAGTAGTTGCCTGCACAGATACAAATGACGTCTACAATGAACATGTCATTAGACAGAGACAACCTCTTACATACAGGACACATTGATGCTGACAGCAGGCTTGTGAACCAAACAAAACTATTAAAGTTGAATGATTGCAGTAGATGTTACATGACATGGCACAGTTCTAAGGACACACACATCACACGGACACAGTTCTAGGGACACACACGTCACACGGACACAGTTCTAGGGACACAGACATCACACGGACAGTTCTAGGGACACACACATCACACAGACACAGTTCTAGGGACACACACATCACACGGACACAGTTCTAGGGACACACACATCACACGGACACAGTTCTAGGGACACACACATCACACGGACACAGTTCTAGGGACACACACGTCACACGGACACAGTTCTAGGGACACACACGTCACACGGACGCAGTTCTAGGGACACACACGTCACACGGACACAGTTCTATGGACACACACGTCACACGGACGCAGTTCTAGGGACACACACGTCACACGGACGCAGTTCTAGGGACACACACGTCACACGGACGCAGTTCTAGGGACACACACGTCACACGGACGCAGTTCTAGGGACACACACGTCACACGGACGCAGTTCTAGGGACACACACGTCACACGGACGCAGTTCTAGGGACACACACGTCACACGGACGCAGTTCTAGGGACACACACGTCACACGGACGCAGTTCTAGGGACACACACGTCACACGGACACAGTTCTAGGGACACACACATCACACGGACACAGTTCTAGGGACACACACATCACACGGACACAGTTCTAGGGACACACACATCACACGGACACAGTTCTAGGGACACACACGTCACACGGACGCAGTTCTAGGGACACACACGTCACACAGACACAGTTATAGCATTGTGTGACATCTGTTGGACAGATCTCTAGCGACACTAACAGACCAGATTTCACAGACACTAACTGAGCAGAGTTCACAGACACTAATACAAAGTTAAAAAAATATGACTCCTGATATTTACTGGATGCATTATGTATATTAGTTACTGTTGGAAGTAATTTAGCATGTTTTTGATATTTTAAACTAAATTAAAAAGAAATTAAAGCAGCGTATACATACAGGGGTCCATGTATCACACTGAGAACAGTCTTAGATATGTTTCAATCATGTTGTAATAATGCTGTGAACACATAACTATTTATTTATTGTTAATATTTTTAATGCTGTAAATTTATATTTTAATTCTTCTGAAAATCAACCTGCTGGACAAATCATGTGACAGATCATGTGACTCACTGAGTTGGCCGGCCAATCTTGAGCATGTAGGCTGGGACGGGGCACCCAGCCTGCTGCATCACATTGGCGATGCTGCAAACAAGAGAACTCTCTACATGACAGACCAACTGTGGCTACAAGACAGTATGAGAAGCACCTGTTCTGGGTTCAAGACCCGGACCGGGCATGTTATGTTTGGTGTAAAAACCTGGCTGTTGCCATTGGAGAATGTATCCCTCGTGGCTCTAGAGATTATGTTAATGTTGGTCTGGTCTTGTTAATTGTAAAATATGTAAAAGAAAACAACCACTGAGGACGACGTGGCAGTGACCACCCTCAGCGCAAACATAGAAAGGTCGGCTTGGAGATAATGTTCTGAAAAAGGCCAAAAGGCCTCATAAGAACATCAGATTCTGTCTGGAGACAACCAGGACAACAGGTGAGTTAGACTGCTGTCTGGAGACAACCAGGACAACAGGTGAGTTAGACTGCTGTCTGGAGACAACCAGGACAACAGGTGAGTTAGACTGCTGTCTGGAGACAACCAGGACAACAGGTGAGTTAGACTGCTGTCTGGAGACAACCAGGACAACAGGTGAGTTAGACTGCTGTCTGGAGACAACCAGGACAACAGGTGAGTTAGACTGCTGTCTGGAGACAACCAGGACAACAGGTGAGTTAGACTGCTGTCTGGAGACAACCAGGACAACAGGTGAGTTAGACTGCTGTCTGGAGACAACCAGGACAATAGCAACTTTTACAACAACATGGAGCAATCATCATTACTTGAATATAGTGCATACTTCATGCTAGAGTCTCAATGGAGAGAGAGTGGGTTAGAAGTTGCTGGAGTCTCAATGGAGAGAGAGAGTGGGTTAGAAGTTGCTGGAGTCTCAATGGAGAGAGAGAGTGGGTTAGAAGTTGCTGGAGTCTCAATGGAGAGAGAGAGTGGGTTAGAAGTTGCTGGAGTCTCAATGGAGAGAGAGTGGGTTAGAAGTTGCTGGAGTCTCAATGGAGAGAGAGTGGGTTAGAAGTTGCTGGAGTCTCAATGGAGAGAGAGAGTGGGTTAGAAGTTGCTGGAGTCTCAATGGAGAGAGAGAGTGGGTTAGAAGTTGCTGGAGTCTCAATGGAGAGAGAGTGGGTTAGAAGTTGCTGGAGTCTCAATGGAGAGAGAGTGGGTTAGAAGTTGCTGGAGTCTCAATGGAGAGAGAGTGGGTTAGAAGTTGCTGGAGTCTCAATGGAGAGAGAGAGTGGGTTAGAAGTTGCTGGAGTCTCAATGGAGAGAGAGAGGGTTAGAAGTTGCTGGAGTCTCAATGGAGAGAGAGTGGGTTAGAAGTTGCTGGAGTCTCAATGGAGAGAGAGAGTGGGTTAGAAGTTGCTGGAGTCTCAATGGAGAGAGAGTGGGTTAGAAGTTGCTGGAGTCTCAATGGAGAGAGAGAGTGGGTTAGAAGTTGCTGGAGTCTCAATGGAGAGAGAGAGTGGGTTAGAAGTTGCTGGAGTCTCAATGGAGAGAGAGTGGGTTAGAAGTTGCTGGAGTCTCAATGGAGAGAGAGTGGGTTAGAAGTTGCTGGAGTCTCAATGGAGAGAGAGAGAGAGTGGGTTAGAAGATGCTGGAGTCTCAATGGAGAGAGAGAGTGGGTTAGAAGTTGCTGGAGTCTCAATGGAGAGAGAGAGTGGGTTAGAAGTTGCTGGAGTCTCAATGGAGAGAGAGAGTGGGTTAGAAGTTGCTGGAGTCTCAATGGAGAGAGAGTGGGTTAGAAGTTGCTGGAGTCTCAATGGAGAGAGAGTGGGTTAGAAGTTGCTGGAGTCTCAATGGAGAGAGAGTGGGTTAGAAGTTGCTGGAGTCTCAATGGAGAGAGAGAGAGAGTGGGTTAGAAGATGCTGGAGTCTCAATGGAGAGAGAGAGTGGGTTAGAAGTTGCTGGAGTCTCAATGGAGAGAGAGAGTGGGTTAGAAGTTGCTGGAGTCTCAATGGAGAGAGAGAGTGGGTTAGAAGTTGCTGGAGTCTCAATGGAGAGAGAGAGTGGGTTAGAAGTTGCTGGAGTCTCAATGGAGAGAGAGAGAGTGGGTTAGAAGTTGCTGGAGTCTCAATGGAGAGAGAGAGAGTGGATTAGAAGTTGCTAGAGTCTCAATGGAGAGAGAGTGGGTTAGAAGATGCTGGAGTCTCAGTGGAGAGAGAGAGTGGGTTAGAAGTTGCTGGAGTCTCAATGGAGAGTGGGTTAGAAGATGCTGGAGTCTCAACGGAGAGAGAGAGAGTGGGTTAGAAGTTGCTGGAGTCTCAACAGAGAGAGAGTGGGTTAGAAGTTGCTGGAGTCTCAATGGAGAGAGAGAGTGGATTAGAAGTTGCTGGAGTCTCAATGGAGAGAGAGAGAGTGGATTAGAAGTTGCTAGAGTCCCAATGGAGAGAGAGTGGGTTAGAAGTTGCTGGAGTCTCAATGGAGAGAGAGAGAGAGTGGGTTAGAAGATGCTGGAGTCTCAATGGAGAGAGAGTGGGTTAGAAGTTGCTGGAGTCTCAACAGAGAGACAGTGGGTTAGAAGTTGCTGGAGTCTCAATGGAGAGAGAGTGGGTTAGAAGTTGCTGGAGTCTCAATAGAAAGAGGGTGGGTTAGAAGTTGCTGGAGTCTCAACAGAGAAAGAGTGGGTTAGAAGTTGCTGGAGTCTCAATGGAGAGAGAGAGTGGGTTAGAAGTTGCTGGAGTCTCAACAGAAAGAGAGTGGGTTAGAAGTTGCTGGAATCTCAACAGAGAGAGAGAGAGAGTGGGTTAGAAGTTACTGGAGTCTCAACAGAGAGAGAGTGGGTTAGAAGTTGCTGGAGTCTCAATGGAAAGAGAGTGGGTTAGAAGTTGCTGGAGTCTCAATGGCGACAGAGAATGGGTTAGAAGTTGCTGGAGTCTCAACAGAAAGAGAGTTGGTTAGAAGTTGCTGGAGTCTCAACAGAGAGACAGAGAGTGGGTTAGAAGTTACTGGAGTCTCAACAGAGAGAGAGAGAGAGTGGGTTAGAAGTTGCTGGAGTCTCAACAGAGAGAGAGAGAGTGGGTTAGAAGTTACAGGAATCTCAACAGAGAGAGAGAGAGAGAGAGTGGGTTAGAAGTTACTGAAGTCTCAACAGAGAGAGAGTCGGTTAGAAGTTACAGGAGTCTCAACAGAGAGAGAGTGGGTTAGAAGTTGCTGGAGTCTCAACAGAGAGAGAGTGGGTTAGAAGTTACAGGAGTCTCAACAAAGAGAGAGTGGGTTAGAAGTTACAGGAGTCTCAACAGAGAGAGAGTGGGTTAGAAGTTGCTGGAGTCTCAATGGAGAGAGAGTGGGTTAGAAGTTACAGGAGTCTCAACAGAGAGAGAGAGAGTGGGTTAGAAGTTACAGGAGTCTCAACAGAGAGAGAGTGGGTTAGAAGTTGCTGGAGTCTCAATGGAGAGAGAGTGGGTTAGAAGTTACAGGAGTCTCAACAGAGAGAGAGAGAGTGGGTTAGAAGTTACAGGAGTCTCAACAGAGAGAGAGTGGGTTAGAAGTTGCTGGAGTCTCAATGAAGAGAGAGAGAGTGGGTCAGAAGTTACTGGAGTCTCAACAGAGAGAGAGTGGGTTAGAAGTTGCTGGAGTCTCAACAGAGATAGAGTTGGTTAGAAGTTACAGGAGTCTCAACAGAGAGAGAGGGTGGGTTAGAAGTTACTGGAGTCTCAACAGAGAGAGAGTGGGTTAGAAGTTACAGGAGTCTCAACAGAGAGAGAGTGGGTTAGAAGTTACTGGAGTCTCAACAGAGAGAGAGAGTGGGTTAGAAGTTACTGGAGTCTCAACAGAGAGAGAGTGGGTTAGAAGTTACTGGAGTCTCAACAGAGAGAGAGTGGGTTAGAAGTTACAGGAGTCTCAACAGAGAGAGAGTGGGTTAGAAGTTACAGGAGTCTCAACAGAGAGAGAGTGGGTTAGAAGTTACTGGAGTCTCAATGAAGAGAGAGAGTGGGTTAGAAGTTACTGGAGTCTCAACAGAGAGAGAGTGGGTTAGAAGTTACTGGAGTCTCAACAGAGAGAGAGTGGGTTAGAAGTTACAGGAGTCTCAACAGAGAGAGAAAGAGTGGGTTAGAAGTTACTGGAGTCTCAACAGAGAGACACAGCTATAGGGTGCATCCCTCCCACTGCAGCCACAGAACACAGCTACAGGGTGTATCCCCGCTACTGCAGCCACAGAACACAGTTACAGGGTGTATCCCCACGACTGCAGCCATAGACTAGAGTACACACCAGACAGATACAGGGTGTATCCCCACTACTGCAGCCATAGAATAGAGTACACACCAGACAGATAGAGGGTGTATCCCCACTACTGCAGCCATAGAATAGAGTACACACCAGACAGATACAGGATGTATCCCAACTACTGCAGCCATAGAATAGAGTACACACCACACAGATACAGGGTGTATCCCCACTACTGCAGCCATAGAATAGAGTACACACCAGACAGATACAGGGTGTATCCCCACTACTGCAGCCATAGAATAGAGTACACACCAGACAGATACAGGGTGTATCCCCGCTACTGCAGCCATAGAATAGAGTACACACCAGACAGATAGAGGGTGTATCCCCACTACTGCAGCCATAGGATAGAGTACACACCAGACAGATACAGGGTGTATCGCCACTACTGCAGCCATAGAATAGAGTACACACCACACAGATACAGGGTGTATCCCTGCTACTGCAGCCATAGAATAGAGTACACACCAGACAGATAGAGGGTGTATCCCCGCTACTGCAGCCATAGAATAGAGTACACACCAGACAGATACAGGGTGTATCCCCGCTACTGCAGCCATAGAATAGAGTACACACCAGACAGATAGAGGGTGTATCCCCACTACTGCAGCCATAGGATAGAGTACACACCAGACAGATACAGGGTGTATCCCCACTACTGCAGCCATAGAATAGAGTACACACCAGACAGATAAAGGGTGTATCCCCACTACTGCAGCCATAGAATAGAGTACACACCAGACAGATAAAGGGTGTATCCCCACTACTGCAGCCATAGAATAGAGTACACACCAGACAGATAAAGGGTGTATCCCCACTACTGCAGCCATAGAATAGAGTACACACCAGACAGATAGAGGGTGTATCCCCACTACTGCAGCCATAGAATAGAGTACACACCAGACAGATAGAGGGTGTATCCCCACTACTGCAGCCATAGGATAGAGTACACACCAGACAGATACAGGGTGTATCCCCACTACTGCAGCCATAGAATAGAGTACACACCAGACAGATAGAGGATGTATCCCCACTACTGCAGCCATAGAATAGAGTACACACCAGACAGATAGAGGGTGTATCCCAACTACTGCAGCCATAGAATAGAGTACACACCAGACAGATAGAGGGTGTATCCCCACTACTGCAGCCATAGAATAGAGTACACACCAGACAGATAAAGGGTGTATCCCCGCTACTGCAGCCATAGGATAGAGTACACACCACACAGATACAGGGTGTATCCCCACTACTGCAGCCATAGAATAGAGTACACACCAGACAGATAAAGGGTGTATCCCCGCTACTGCAGCCATAGAATAGAGTACACACCAGACAGATACATGGACAATGTCTCACCTTCTCAGGTTAAGGGCATCTTCCTCTGTGAAGAAGGTCACAGCCCGACCTTCTCTGCCCGCCCTCCCAGTGCGCCCTGCAACCGTCACATGACTGCAGTCACATGATGTGATCATATGACATCAGTTGCCCTGACAGAGAGCACTGGTCACTCAAGAAAGAAATGGTGTCTTACTCACATATTCTTGGCACAGCTGCATTAACATCTTACAAGTATAAGTGATTTGTAAACAATATGTACTATATAATGTTTCATAAGATAAATACCAGGTGAAAATTATTCAGTGTTTAAAAATATCTAAACATTACAAATCCTTTTCTACCAATTGTTTTTAGTTTAGGTGAATGATAATTTTTACATTTCACAATGTTAATATGGAATATATTTCTGATCTTATTAAACATAATTACCTGTGAAGAAACTTGGTATTCGATCTGAATGTTTCAACCGCATCTCACGATCTTCTTCAGGAGACTGACGTTACGGATGTGTCACATGACCAATGTCATGTGACACAAGCTGGAGCAGTTCAACGTAGGTTTCTGTGGATGTTAATCGCCTCCTTTATTTTCCTCCTGTGCCATTTCTCCTCATGGTCTAAAATTTTAACGTCCTTCATAGAACACTGATGGCCTGTGTTCTATGAAGGACGTTAAAATTCTAGACCATGAGAGCTGGCACAGGAGGAAGATAAAGGAGGCGATTAACATCCACAGAGAGAAAAACAATTAACATCCATAACTTCAGTCTGCTGAAGATGATTGCGAGATGCGATCAAAATATTCAGATCAAATACCAAGTTTCTTGAGAGGTAATTATGTTTAATATTAATAACCAAGAAACCGGATCATCCATTCAAGGATTTCTATCCAGTGTATGCAACTGTCTTACCTATTCTGTGGACGTAGCTGTCTTACCTATTCTATAGACATAGTTGTCTTACCTATTCTGTGGATGTAGCTGTCTTACCTATTCTGTGGACGTAGCTGTCTTACCTTTTCTACAGACATAGTTGTCTTACCTATTCTGTGGACGTAGCTGTCTTACCAATTCTGTGGATGTAGCTGTGTCACCTATCTTATGGACGTAGCTGTCTTACCTATTCTGTGGACGTAGCTGTCTTACCTATTCTGTGGATGTAGCTGTCTTATCTATTCTATGGATGTAGCTGTCTTACCTATTCTGTGGACATAGCTGTCTTACCTATCCTGTGGAGACTGGACGTAGTTGTCTTACCTATTCTATAGACATAGCTGTCTTACCTATCTTGTGGACATAGCTGTCTTACCTATTCTGTGGATGTAGCTGCCTTACCTATCTTATGGACGTAGCTGTCTTACCTAACCTGTGGAGATTGGACGTAGTTGTCTTACCTATTCTATCGACATAGCTGTCTTACCTATCTTGTGGATGTAGCTGTCTTACCTATCCTATGGATGTAGCTGACGGCACTATTGGGGAAGTCGTAGTTGACAACAAGGTTCACTCCTTTAAAGTCGATGCCTCTCCCCATCAGCTCCGTACAGATGAGAACCCAGATCTTCCCCAGTCGGAAACTTGTTACGACATTGTCTCGCTGTATCACCAGTTTATTTGTCAGCAGAAGAGTGTTATGAGAGGTACAGAACAGTGTTATAAAGGGCACAGAACAGTGTTATAAAGGTCACAGAAGTGTTATAAAGGGTACAGAACAGTGTTATAACGGGCACAGAACAGTGTTATAAAGGGTACAGAACAGTGTTATAAAGGGTACAGAACAGTGTTATAAAGGGCACAGAACAGTTTTATAAAGGGCACAGAACAGTGTTATAAAGGGTACAGAACAGTGTTATAAAGGGTACATAACAGTGTTATAAAAGGGCACAGAACAGTGTTATAAAGGGTACAGAACAGTGTTATAAAGGGCACAGAACAGTGTTATAAAGGGTACAGAACAGTGTTATAAAGGGTACAGAACAGTGTTATAAAGGGTACAGAACAGTGTTATAAAGGGCACAGAACAGTGTTATAAAGGGTACAGAACAGTGTTATAAAGGGCACAGAACAGTGTTATAAAGGGTACAGAACAGTGTTATAAAGGGTACAGAACAGTGTTATAAAGGGCACAGAACAGTGTTATAAAGGGCACAGAACAGTGTTATAAAGGGTACAGAACAGTGTTATAAAGGGTACAGAACAGTGTTATAAAGGGCACAGAACAGTGTTATAAAGGGTACAGAACAGTGTTATAAAGGCACAGAACAGTGTTATAAAGGGTACAGAACAGTGTTATAAAGGGTACAGAACAGTTTTATAAAGGGCACAGAACAGTGTTATAAAGGGTACAGAACAGTGTTATAAAGGGTACAGAACAGTGTTATAAAAGGGCACAGAACAGTGTTATAGAGGGTACAGAACAGTGTTATAAAGGGCACAGAACAGTGTTATAAAGGGTACAGAACAGTGTTATAAAGGGTACAGAACAGTGTTATAGAGGGCACAGAACAGTGTTATAAAGGGCACAGAACAGTTTTATAGAGGGCACAGAACAGTGTTATAAAGGGTACAGAACAGTGTTATAAAGGGCACAGAACAGTGTTATAAAGGGTACAGAACAGTGTTATAAAGGGCACAGAACAGTGTTATAAAGGGTACAGAACAGTGTTATAAAGGGCACAGAACAGTTTTATAAAGGGCACAGAACAGTGTTATAAAGGGTACAGAACAGTGTTATAAAGGGTACAGAACAGTGTTATAAAAGGGCACAGAACAGTGTTATAAAGGGTACAGAACAGTGTTACAAAGGGCACAGAACAGTGTTATAAAGGGTACAGAACAGTGTTATAAAGGGTACAGAACAGTGTTATAAAGGGTACAGAACACTGTTGTAATACATATTTTAAATATGATTTATAGGATACAGAACTTTCACAGGGAAATTAAACTGACTTGATATATCTGTTGTCAAATCACAACAACAAACTATGTGAAATGAATAGTTTGTTTTACATTTATATATGCACACCACATTTTATACACACATGTATGTATGCACGCACGCACACGCACACACACACTCTATATATATATATATATATAAATATATATATATATATATATATATATATATATATATAAATATATATATATATATATGCACACGCACGCATGCACACACATTACAGACACCACATATGTGCCACATGCAAACACACAATTGTAATATGTATATACATGTGCCTATATATACACACACCATAATTCAAACATATGCGTGCACGCACAGAAGATAATGTTTTACACTAGCTGCTTGTCCTGAGCCAGACCTGTAGTTGAGGTCTGTCTGCGTGGATCACATCAACGTTGATGTCATCATAAATGAGTTCATGGAACAGTTCCTTGGCTCGTTCCTTGGACTGCACAAACACCAGCACTGGCGGCTGAATGCCCTGCAACAGCAGTGGGGGGATATTTACAATTTAATGTTAGGACATTTCATGTTCTAGTAGATGTTATTTAAATTTTATTCATTGTCAGGGTTGAAAAAAGTCATGATTTTTTTTTAAATAAAAAAATCAGATTTTGTTTTAATATGGTATATAGACATTTATATAGATGTTTATATTTATAAACTCTTTCAAACATGTTCTATTCAAATCGATTTGGGTACTTGTCTTAACAGAGGGTAAATGATTTTTGCTTATATAAAGACATTAGGCAATGTCCACAAGGCCTCACCCCCTGTAGTTGCATAAGCATGCTGTGTGGCTGTAGCCCTGATAATTATTGTTTACTGAGAGGGTGGATTAGCACCTGTCCAGGGCTATGTGTACTCTATGGGTCTCCAACCAGACTGCAAACTGGTACAGTATTAAACAATTTGTCACCTTGACTGTCTCACTTGAATGAACATACTGAATCGGCAACAACTAGCACAAGCTCTAGGTGGACTTTAACTAAGGGCTTCTGACTTGAAAAGATACTTCCTCTGGAAGACAAGTTTGTGTGGCTTCACTGCATTCAGAAAGGGAATAGCTCAAACATACACAATGTCATAAAATATTTGCGTATCGGGCTATCTGGTGTCAATACAACTACACAAGTGTGTGCACATTGTGTTTTTGTATTAAAAAACATACAAAACTTTGTTGATCTCGATGCTTGTAAATAATTATTTGCGTTAAATCCATATAAATCAGCGATTAAAAAATCAGAAATAAAAAATCATTGTAATGCTGTGCCTTTTAAGAAACATAGTGACAGAACATAGTGACAGAACATAGTGACAGAACATAGTGACAGACACTATTTCAGTTTTAAACATGTCAGCCTCATTTTCCTTTGGGAACTTTGGGAAATCACCAAATTTGTGCCTTGCGAACATGACACTGATGAGTGTAGGAGAAATAACAGATGATGAGAGAGGGTAGCGACTTAAATAAGTTTTAGTGTGAAGCCCCAAAAACTGAAATATATTGCAATATTATGAGGCACAATGAATTGGAAAAGACACTGGAGGGAAGAGGGGCAAGAAAAGAGAAGCAGAGGCAAGCCATGACAAAGATGGGAGGAGGACTTCTCAGATGTCTCCAGAATAGAGACAGCAGTGGGTAGAATAGTGACAGAACAGTGACAGCAGTGGGTAGAATAGTGACAGAATAGTGACAGCAGTGGGTAGAATAGTGACAGCAGTGGGTAGAATAGTGACAGCAGTGGGTAGAATAGTGACAGCAGTGGGTAGAATAGTGACAGCAGTGGGTAGAATAGTGACAGCAGTGGGTAGAATAGTAACAGAATAGTGACAGCAGTGGGTAGAATAGCTGTCGAAAGAAGGAATTTTTTTTGGCAAAACGACATCCTGAATAGGATATGTGAAATGAATGTTTTTCGCAGGTTTACAGTTTGTTTGTTGACAAGATCACATTAAATACAATAGCATAAAGACCCACCTTCCTAATGATGTCTCTGATAGCTATCAACTTGCCGGCTTCAGAACCAACAAACACTAACTCCTGCTTCACCGAGTCAGCCGCCACATTCTTGGCACCAACATACACCTGGAAAATGTTAAAAGTAAAAGTCTTATTAATTTTATATAGCACGGTACCCAATCCATAAGACTGGCCACCCTGACCATATCTGTTTATACCAACACCAAATTGATTTCTCTGGGAAGCATTCAGCCATGCTGCAATTAATGTGTGAAGACATTTCATTCACATATTATGATATATCCACCACTGTCTGAGTGAACTGAAGCCACTTGGAGTGAATGGAACTGTCTAATGAACTGTCTAAACTTTGAAACACCAGCAGGAGGACTCAAACCCCAGGCCTCTGGGTCTCTTGGGCCTCTCAGCCCTAATGATTGAGTCCAACATTCTAATCTCTGTACTCCAGGGACCCATAACATGGGGCTACCTCTGTGCCACAGGGCCCCACAACATGGGGCTACCTCTGTGCCACAGGGCCCCACAACATGGGCTACCTCTGTGCCACGGGACCCCACAACATGGGGCTACCTCTGTGCCACAGGGCCCCACAACATGGGGCTACCTCTGTGCCACAGGGCCCCACAACATGGGGCTACCTCTGTGCCACGGGGCCCCACAACATGGGGCTAGTTCTCTGCCACAGGGCCCCACAACATGGGGCTACCTCTGTGCCATGGGGCCCCACAACATGGGGCTGATAATATGTGGTGTAACACAGTTTTGTCAACTACTTCTCAGAGTTCAGCTGCAATGACCAGATTACAATATGAGTGCAATAAACAATATTTTGTATATTTTAATATTTTACTTACTACATTAAAAAATTATATTTTCTGATGCAATTCATTCAATTGAATTCATTCACTCCCTCGTCCCTTGACCGGCCGATCATAGGGGTGCACGCTTGGAAGCTTCCACAGTGATCTTTTTCATCTGGGACGGTTGTGGGCAGCATTGCGTAATCCTGCGGCTGCAGACCCGGCCACTCTCCAATGTTGTCCAGGTACATTTTTTATGGTCTTCCTTGTTTTCTGCCGCCTTTGACTGTTCCTTTTAGCATTTCCTCGGCAAGTATGTCTCATTGTGTGACCGAACCATTTGAGTTTTCGGTGTTTTGCTGTGGCCAAAAGCAGTTCTTGTGGTCCTGCGGCTTCGGTGATGACTTACATTGCTGACATATTTGTTATGTGGTCTCTGTAAGAAATTTGCAGGATCCTTCTGAAAAATTTCATCTCAAATGTGGCTGTTCTTCTTTCGGATTCAGCTTTCAGGGTCCAGCTTCCGCATCCGTATGTCAGAACTGACACAACCAGGCTTTTATAGAGTCATATCTTTGTTGCCGTTTTGATGTTGTTGCTCCATATCTTCTTGAGTCCCAATTGAATTAAACAATCTAAACAATAGTTTGTTCACATTCATTGAATTTCAACCATAATTAATAATTTTTCAAGTGGACATAACTTGTGCCACACAACCAAAGTTTAGGTGACACTAAGTGTAACTTATGCCACACAGCCAAAGTTTAGGTGACACTAAGTGTAACTTGTGCCACACAGCCAAAGTTTAGGTGAAACTAAGTGTAACTTATGCCACACAGCCAAAGTTTAGGTAACACTAAGTGTAACTTATGCCACACAGCCAAAGTTTAGGTGAAACTAAGTGTAACTTATGCCACACAGCCAAAGTTTAGGTGAAACTAAGTGTAACTTATGCCACACAGCCAAAGTTTAGGTGAAACTAAGTGTAACTTATGCCACACAGCCAAAGTTTAGGTGACACTAAGTGTAACTTGTGCCACACAGCCAAAGTTTAGGTGACACCAAGTGTAACTTATACCACACAGCCAAAGTTTAGGTGACGCTAAGTGTAACTTGTGCCACACAGCCAAAGTTTAGGTAACACTAAGTGTAACTTATACCACACAGCCAAAGTTTAGGTGAC
Source organism: Lamellibrachia satsuma (assembly GCA_033239005.1). Taxonomy (NCBI): domain Eukaryota; kingdom Metazoa; phylum Annelida; class Polychaeta; order Sabellida; family Siboglinidae; genus Lamellibrachia; species Lamellibrachia satsuma. The sequence goes on along the minus strand of BSQZ01000125.1, from coordinate 783,404 downwards.
GCTAAGTGTAACTTGTGCCACATGGCCAAAGTTTAGGTGACACTAAGTGTAACTTATACCACACAGCCAAAGTTTAGGTGACGCTAAGTGTAACTTGTGCCACACAGCCAAAGTTTAGGTGACGCTAAGTGTAACTTGTGCCACATGGCCAAAGTTTAGGTGACACTAAGTGTAAATTGTGCCACACGGCCAAAGTTTAGGCAACACTAAGCGTAATTCATTGTCACAGTCAAGTTGATAGCTCTCACCTGAATCACGTTGTCTAGGTTCAGTTTGCACCACTCTTCTACGTCGTGTGCGAAAGTTGCACTGAACATTGCACGCCGCAGACACCCAGAGTCACATGACTTGTAGATGGTCGCAAGCTGACACAGAGGTCATAGCAAGGTCAAACACAGTTTAAGAGATTTTTTTGGAAGTTAATTGCCAATTTGTCTTCACTTTGTATGTCTAGTCCCTACCAGTGGTACACTGACACTAACTGTAAGTCTAGTCCATACCTGTGGTATACTGGCACTAAATGTAACTCTAGTCCCTACCAGTGGTACACTGGCACTAACTGTAAGTCTAGTCCCTACCAGTGGTATAATGGCACTAACTGTAAGTATAGTCCCTACCAGTGGTATACTGGCACTAACTGTAAGTCTAGTCCCTACTAGTGATATACTGGCACTAACTGTAAGTCTAGTCCATACCAGTGGTACACTGGCACTAACTGTAAGTCTAGTCCATACCAGTGGTACACTGGCACTAAATGTAAGTCTAGTCCCTACTAGTGATATACTGGCACTAACTGTAAGTCTAGTCCCTACCAGTGGTACACTGGCACTAACTGTAAGTCTAGTCCCTACTAGTGGTATACTGGCACTAACTGTAAGTCTAGTCCCTACCAGTGGTATACTGGAACTAACTGTAAGTCTAGTCCCTACCAGTACATTTGTAGACATGACGTAGAGAGTGCTAGATAACATGACATAGAGAGTGCTAGATAACATGATGTAGGGAGTGCTAGATAACATGATGTAGAGAGTGCTAGATAACATGACGTAGAGAGTGCTAGATAACATGACGTAGAGTGCTAGATAACATGATGTAGAGAGTGCTAGATAACATGACATAGAGTGCTAGATAACATGATGTAGAGAGTGCTAGATAACATGACACAGAGAGTGCTATATAACATGACGTAGAGAGTGCTAGAAAACATGATGTAGAGAGTGCTAGATAACATGACGTAGAGAGTGCTATATAACATGACGTAGAGAGTGCTAGAAAACATGATGAAGAGAGTGCTAGATAACATTACATAGAGAGTGCTAGATAACATGATGAAGAGAGTGCTAGATAACATTGCATAGAGAGTGCTAGATAACATGACGTAGGGAGTGCTAGATAACATGTGAACTGTTTTTTTATCTATTTAACAAGATCTAACAAGATTGCCATCCTAGGCAAAAGCCCACATGGTAAGTGGACAAGAACGCCATTGGCTTCCTGAGAGTCCAACATTTCTTCATCTATGTGTAACCCGCCTTCATCTATGTGTAACCCGCCTTCATCTATGTGTAACCCGCCTTCATCTATGTCTAACCCGCCTTCATCTATGTGTAACCCGCCTTCATCTATGTGTAACCCGCCTTCATCTATGTGTAACCCGCCCTTCTGGAATATGTGTCAACCTTATTTCTAAACATTATTCACGTTGCTAGCATTTATACAATCTGTAGATAATTTGTTCTATTAATTTATCTATCAAAAAATCCAATTGATAGGTTTGTTTAGAATGGATGACAAATAACACACCATAAGTGATTCTTCTTCTTGCGCAGGCCTCAGTCAGCTCGTTGGTGTCTCCTTGCAATCTCTCCAGCCACTTTGAGGCCACCTTCTGTGTAAGATATTATGAATGTGTGATTTACCTGGTCCCTGAATCCCGTCTTTCCTTCTTCAAACAGTTTGTCAGACTCGTCCACCACCAGCCACTCGACACTACAAATACAAACTGATTTCAGACACACACAGATGGATTAGTTCTCTAGTTCTAACCCACCATCTAGTTCTAACGCACCATCTAGTTCTAACGCACCATCTAGTTCTAACCCACCATCTAGTTCTAACTCACCATCTAGTTCTAACTCACCATCTAGTTCTAACCTACCATCTAGTTCGAACTCACCATCTAGTTCTAACCCACCATCTAGCTCTAACTCACCATCTAGTTCTAACCCACCATCTATTTCTAACCCACCATCTAGTTCTAACCCACCATCTAGTTCTAACCCACCATCTAGTTCTAACCCACCATCTGTTCACACAGTTGAAACATGACAGCTTTTATCATCTAGTTCTAACCAGACTTGGGGCCGAGTACATTTTCATGAGTAAAGTACGAGTACAAGTACATTCGTAATGGCTGAGTACAAGTACAAGTATGAGTACATTGCTCAAAGCTGAGTATGAGTACAAGTACGAGTACATTTCCACGAGTATGAGTACGAGTACCGGTACATCTTGTATGATATTATAGTAAATCTGCATAGTAATAACTTATTTTTAAAATAAACATTGTGAATTAATTTATATAATTCAGGAAGAGTTGACTATGCAGTGACAGTTGATCACACTTTTTTATGAGGAAAACTGTAAAAAAACCTTTACGTTTGGGTCCAAACTGGTGGTTGCATTCCATTCAAAAGTACAATTCGCATTCAAATGCAAATTTCTGGGTGTGCATTCAAATATGGGTTAAAATGTACTTAAATTGAAATACTTTTCAAAATACATTTCATAGCACAATATAACAAGAGAAAAGAAATAAAGAAATATAACCATTAAATATATATGATATATGAATCAATGAACACTGTTAGGCATGTTGTGGCTGACAGTGACCACAAGTCCACAACTAATGTTTGCTGAGAGGGTGGATTAGTACCTGCCAATGTCCAGGGCTCAATATCCCCTTTGTACTTTAACCACACTACACTGCTATTGGCACCAGACAATACTGGTGCAGGCTGTCTGACTTGAGTCACCAAACCTCTTCAGAAGAAGACTCAGCTAGCAGTACTGTCACTTGTGAGAGCAACAAAGGCATTTACAATACAATACAATAAAGAAGACTTCTATAAGCGCCACAATCCTCAGAAAACCGAGTTCAGCAGAGCACCAATATCAGTGTCAGGCGAACCTTAATCCAAATAAAATTCCGAATCGTCAACAGTGAACGAGTTAAGAAGGATCGGTCAAATAGGTAGGTTTTTAGATGACGCTGAAGTGTTGATTTTATGGCTTTTATGGCTGAATGATCCTTTCGTGGGCTTACTGGACTTCCTGGCTTAATTAAACAAACACAAGGATTATGGCCTGGACTGGTAACTAGTACAACTATAGATATGAACTAGGGGTTTCTGACTGCGATAAAAATCAAAAGATGCTGCCTCTTGAAGTGAAGCCTTTGTGGCTTCAGTGCAGAAAAGTGATTCACGGTGTGAATTTGTGAAAACTCATCAATACCAAGTAAAAATGAAACCAATCTACTAAATGTAACAATAATAATTATTACAAATCAGGGGCTATTACATTGCAATTAATATCATGGTTATTGCAATAGAATTTACATAATAAGTGTTTTTAATGATCCTGTATTAGAAAACATATATAACTCAGCTGAGATGCCTGCAAGAACATACAATTTTTTTTATTTAATTCATATACAGGTAATGCAATTCGCTACCAAACTTTTTGAAATTATTGCTGTATTTGTTAATGAGTTGATAATAAGAAATTAAATAATTTTCACAATATCATATTGAAAAAGTACTCGGATGTACTTGTAATGTACTCATAAAATCTGAGTACATTGAACACAAGAACAAGTATAAGTACATGACCATAATTTCTACGAGTACGAGTACTTCAAAAATGTACTTGAGTACACGAGTACCGAGTACTTCAGCCCCAGGTCTGGTTCTAACCCACCATCTAGTTCTAACCCACCATCTAGTTCAAACCCACCATCTAGTTCAAACCCACCATCTAGTTCTAGCCTACCATCTGTTCATACAATTGAAATAAACATTGCAACTAAGGCTTTCTCGACTGCCGCACAAACCCTTTGGAACTCACTGCCACTTGGTGTTAGGTCACCTGAAGACTGATCTGTTGATATGTGCTTTAGTTGCTTGACTGTTGATATGTGCTTTAGTTGCTTGACTGTTGATATGTGCTTTAGTTGCTTGACTGTTGATATGTGCTTTAGTTGCTTGACTGTTTATATGTGCTTTAGTTGCTTGACTGTTGATATGTGCTTTAGGAGCTTGACTGTTGATATGTGCTTTAGGAGCTTGACTGTTGATATGTGCTTTAGTTGCTTGACTGTTTATATGTGCTTTAGTTGCTTGACTGTTGCTATGTGCTTTAGGAGCTTGACTGTTGATATGTGCTTTAGGAGCTTGACTGTTGATATGTGCTTTAGGAGCTTGACTGTTTATATGTGCTTTAGTTGCTTGACTGTTGATATGTGCTTTAGGAGCTTGACTGTTGATATGTGCTTTAGGAGCTTGACTGTTGATATGTGCTTTAGTTGCTTGACTGTTGATATGTGCTTTAGGAGCTTGACTGTTGATATGTGCTTTAGGAGCTTGACTGTTGATATGTGCTTTAGTTGCTTGACTGTTTATATGTGCTTTAGTTGCTTGACTGTTGCTATGTGCTTTAGGAGCTTGACTGTTGATATGTGCTTTAGGAGCTTGACTGTTGATATGTGCTTTAGTTGCTTGACTGTTTATATGTGCTTTAGTTGCTTGACTGTTGATATGTGCTTTAGTTGCTTGACTGTTGATATGTGCTTTAGGAGCTTGACTGTTGATATGTGCTTTAGGAGCTTGACTGTTTATATGTGCTTTAGTTGCTTGACTGTTGCTATGTGCTTTAGGAGCTTGACTGTTGCTATGTGCTTTAGGAGCTTGACTGTTGATATGTGCTTTAGTTGCTTGACTGTTTATATGTGCTTTAGTTGCTTGACTGTTGATATGTGCTTTAGTTGCTTGACTGTTGATATGTGCTTTAGGAGCTTGACTGTTGATATGTGCTTTAGTTGCTTGACTGTTGATATGTGCTTTAGTTGCTTGACTGTTGATATGTGCTTTAGTTGCTTGACTGTTTATATGTGCTTTAGGAGCTTGACTGTTGATATGTGCTTTAGGAGCTTGACTGTTGATATGTGCTTTAGTTGCTTGACTGTTGATATGTGCTTTAGGAGCTTGACTGTTGATATGTGCTTTAGTTGCTTGACTGTTGATATGTGCTTTAGGAGCTTGACTGTTGATATGTACTTTAGTTGCTTGACTGTTGATATGTGCTTTAGGAGCTTGACTGTTGATATGTGCTTTAGTTGCTTGACTGTTGATATGTGCTTTAGGAGCTTGACTGTTGATATGTACTTTAGTTGCTTGACTGTTGATATGTGCTTTAGGAGCTTGACTGTTGATATGTGCTTTAGGAGCTTGACTGTTGATATGTGCTTTAGTTGCTTGACTGTTGATATGTGCTTTAGGAGCTTGACTGTTGATATGTACTTTAGTTGCTTGACTGTTGATATGTGCTTTAGGAGCTTGACTGTTGATATGTGCTTTAGTTGCTTGACTGTTGATATGTGCTTTAGGAGCTTGACTGTTGATATGTACTTTAGTTGCTTGACTGTTGATATGTGCTTTAGGAGCTTGACTGTTGATATGTGCTTTAGGAGCTTGACTGTTGATATATGTTCACTGTTGACGATTCGGAATTTTATTTGGATTAAAGTTCGCCTGACACTGATATTGGTGCTCTGCTGAACTCGGTTTTCTGAGGATTGTGGCGCTTATAGAAGTCTTCTTTATAGACTTCTGGGTAGATTTCCTCAAGTCTGGGTGCGAGAAGTCCTGGGCTGAGGTCCAGGCAGATAGTTTTAGTTTTGAGTGTAGGGGATGCGCAAGGATGAAGGAACTAGAGGTGGAGTTGGAAGAGCTGAGGCTGCTCGTTGTGGCAATGGTGGGAAGGGAACAGGGGAGTTGTGCCAGTAGTTCCGGTGAGGGAACAGTAGACGATAAAGTGGGGAAAGACACAAGAGATGCTAGGGAGAGCTCACCTCAGCCTGGGAGGAAGCTGAGAGGAGGGAAGGTGACAGGTCATAGGGAAACAGGACGTAAGGAGACGGGAAGGAAAGGAACGGGAGGGAAGACAACCGGGGTGAAGGAGAGGGGAGTAGCGGAGACAGGAGAGAAGGAGAAGGGAGTGGGGGAGACGGGAGGGAAGACAACCGGAGTGAAGGAGAGGGGAGTAGCGGAGACAGGAGGGAAGGAGAAGGGAGTGGTGGAGACGGGAGGGAAAACAACCGGAGTGAAGGAGAGGGGAGTAGGGGAGACAGGAGGGAAGGAGAAGGGAGTGGGGGAGACTGAAGGGAAGGGGTCAGGACAGAATGTGATGGAGGGGATCGAAAGGAAGAGTTATTCTGCAGCAGTGATAGAGGGGGTGAGGAAGAGAGCGAGGGTGTTTGTGGGGGATTCGATAGTTAGGAAGACCGACAGAGTCTTAAACAAGGGAGATGATGTGGTGGTCTGCTTGCCTGGAGCCAAAATAGAGGCGATAACTGAGAGGGTAAAAAACATCGTAGGCTCGGGTAAGGGTGGATCTGTTTTAGTACATGTAGGGACAAATAACGTAGAGAGGGAGGGTACAACTGCCATAGTTAGGAAATATAGGCAGTTGGTCAGAACACTAAAACAGACGCGGGTTGAGCAGGTAATACTGTCAGGGATTTTACCTGTAATGGGCAGGAGGGGTCATAAATATCGAAATTGTCGGGGGATGGCAATTAACATGTTAGTCCAGAGGCTGTGTAGGGAAGAGGAAGTTGGATTTGTGGATTTATGGGGAAGTTTTGTTGGGAGGGCTGATATGTACATGAAGGATGGGCTTCATTTAAGTGGAAAGGGGGCGGCAGTATTCGCGGACAAACTTTCAGCAGCAGTAGATAGCGACTTGGGTACAATGACAAATATTTTTGGAAGTAAACATTCTTTAAACTAGAAGTGCAGGGGGGTTACCTAGAGGTGTCTCAAGCAGAACAAGAGGCCACTAGCACAGATAAACCAATATCAAATCATCTGAAAAATACCTCTGAAAAAGGTTATAGATGCGTATGTTTAAATGCAAGGAGCATAGTAAATAAGAAAAACGAATTAAACATTATGGTAGAAGATATTGACCCTCACATAATTGGTATAACTGAATCATGGGCCAACATAGATATAACAGATGCTGAATTAGGACTGACAGGATACGTAATGTTTAGGAAAGATCGAATAGGAAGAAGGGGCGGGGGAGTTATTTTATATGTTAAAGAATCTATTCAGGCTTATGAAATAAAACTAGAAAGGGTAGCAGATTGCGATGAAGCTGTTTGGTGCAAAATTGTTTCAGGAAATTCAAAATTAACTATTGGATTAGTTTACCGAAGTCCAAACATAAACGAAGAGGACAACACAAAAATAAAAAACGCTATAAAGGAAGTTAGTAAAGGGGAATGTATCATAATGGGAGATTTTAACCATGGACACATACAATGGAATTCTCTAGAGAGCACAGGGATTGAGGATCAACAATTTCTATGTTTAATCCAGGATAGCTTTCTTACTCAGCACGTACTAGAACCAACCAGGGGAGAAAATGTATTAGATATAGTTTTGTCATCACAAAAAGAATTAGTGGACAATGTAAAAATATTTGAACCATTGGGTAATAGTGACCATAATCAAATACATTTTGACATCAATGTAAAATCAGAAAGTAAAAATAAGAAAACGTACAAGAGAAACTTCCACAAAGGTAACTACAAAGATATGAGAAAATACTTAGCAAAGCTAGATTGGAATAACATGCTGATGAATAAGACTGCAATTGAATGTTGGAATATTCTAAAATATGAAATTGAGAGTATCATCGATAAATTTGTTCCCTTCCGAAAACAAGGAAATCGGTGTAGAAAGAAACACTTGTCAAAAGAGGCAATTAGAAAAATAATGCTAAAACAAACTATGTGGAGGGTTTATAGGCGTACCAGAAAGGAAGAAGACTATGCAAAATACAAAGAGGCACTTAATGCAGCTACAACTGAAATCAGACAATCTAAAATAAGCTATGAGCAAAATCTGGCATGTAACATAAAAACTGACAGCAAGAGTTTTTATGCATATGTCAGGAGTAAACAAAACGTACAAGACAAGGTTGGACCTCTAGAAGACAGTGCTGGAAATATAATATCACAGGGGTTTTTAATGGCGGAAGACCTAAATGGTTACTTCAGTTCAGTGTTTACAAAAGAAGATATTAGTTCATTACCAGTTGCTGATGCTAAATTTCAGGGGGCTAAATCTGACTATTTAGGACCGTTAGTTGTAACTCCTGAATTGGTAGCTAGGAAAATAAAGGCAATGAAGGATAACAAATCACCGGGAGTGGATGGGATTCCTCCAAAATTACTAATGGAAACAGTAGATCAAATCAGTATACCACTTGCAAGAGTATTCAACTTGTCATTAAAAGAGGGAGTTGTTCCGTTTGAATGGAAAGAAGCAAACATCATACCATTATTTAAAAAGGGTTCGAGAAATAAGTCAGAGAATTACAGACCAGTGAGTTTAACGTCAGTGATTTGTAAATTATTAGAAAGGTTAATTAAAGACCATATGGTGGACTTCCTCGTTAAGCATAAATTATTAAATTCATCTCAACATGGATTCCTTAAAGCGAGGTCATGCTTAACAAATATGTTATGTTTTTTGGAAGAAATCACTAAGTGGATAGACGTGGGATCGCCAGTAGATATTATCTACTTAGATTTTCAGAAAGCTTTTGACAAAGTGCCACATCAAAGATTGCTACTTAAATTAAAAGCCCATGGTATCGGGGATAGCATAACTGACTGGATAGAACAATGGCTGACTGACAGAAGACAACGAGTTGTAGTAGATGGTGAAGTTTCAAATTGGAAATCGGTTTTGAGTGGGGTACCTCAAGGATCAGTATTAGGACCTATATTATTCTTAATTTATATCAATGACTTGGACGACAGTATAACAAGTAACGTACTGAAATTTGCGGACGACACAAAACTGTTTAGAAAGGTTAATACTGATGGTGATAAACAACATTTACAAAACGATCTAGACAGATTAGTGAAATGGTCTGAGAAATGGCAGATGCTGTTCAATTTTGGGAAATGTAAATGCCTACATACAGGACATGGGAACTTGAATGTAAACTATAAAATGGGAGCTACTGTTCTTGGTACTACTGTAAAAGAAAAGGACTTAGGAGTTACAATAAGCGCTGATATGAAAGTTTCAGAGCAGTGTGGTATTGCAGCTTCAAAGGGTAATCAAATTCTTGGATTGATTAGAAGAAACATAACATACAAGGGAAAAAAGTTAATTATACCTCTTTATAAAGCAATAGTTAGACCTCATTTAGAATACTGTATACAAGCATGGAGACCATATCGTAAGAAGGATATATATACGCTTGAACGCATACAAAGGAGAGCAACTAAAATGATTCCAGAACTTAGAGACCTTAGTTATGAAGAACGCCTGAAAGAATGTGGTTTAACAACTCTAGAGACAAGGAGGTTACGAGGAGATCAGATTGAAGTTTTTAAGATATTGAATGGGTATGAAAATATTGATAGAAATATGTTTTTCTCACTCAAGAAGGATAGCAGAACTAGAGGACATGAGGTAAAATTAGTAAAGGATCAATGTAGATTGGACATCAGGAAGCACTCGTTCTCACAGAGGACAATAAATGAATGGAACAAACTGTCTACAGATTGTGTAACTGCTAGCAGCATGAATATGTTTAAAAACAAGGTTGACACATATATGAGGAGGGCGGGTTATAAATAGGTGAACATTGTTGGACTCTCGATAAGCCAATGGCTTCCTTGTCCACTTGCCATCTGGGCCTTTGGCTTGGATGGCAAATCTTGTTAAATGTGCTTTAGGAGCTTGACTGTTGATATGTGCTTTAGGAGCTTGACTGTTGATATGTGCTTTAGGAGCTTGACTGTTGATATGTGCTTTAGGAGCTTGACTGTTGATATGTGCTTTAGGAACTTGACTGTTGATATGTGCTTTAGGAACTTGACTGTTGATATGTGCTTTAGTTGCTTGACTGTTGATATGTGCTTTAGGAACTTGACTGTTGATATGTGCTTTAGGAACTTGACTGTTGATATGTGCTTGCCTCCGTAGTTCCCCAGGGCAGTCATCCATCAGTTGACAACTTTAACATTCTATACCAATTTCCAGATGGCCTGTCTGTTTGATGAGTCGGGGTTCCAAGAATTTAGGTGCGACAGAAGTTTTTGTATTATTATTAACTTTGTAGATAACATTTACTTGTTGAACGAGAGACAGATGACATGATCTACATAGAAAATACTTATTAGCTGAGAGAGATACATATCTATGCCATGATTTGTGTAGATAACACTGACTTGCTGAATGTGAGATACAGATCTATGCCATGATCTATGTAGATAACACTAACTTGCTGAGAGAGATAAGTGGGGGTTCTTGCTTCAGAAGATACACGAGGCGGCTTGGTGTCGACACTAAGATATCTGAAAACATAGAAATATGCATTCCGTACACAACGTGTCCACGTCACATGCCGTATGTAATCAGATTTCTCATATGTAACCAAACTGAAGGGATTGCTACGATGTCGCAGTACAAGACTTTCAGAGCTGGTGACCGCTACTACACGGTAGATGACTACTAAACTGTAGACGACTACTACACTGTAGATGACTACTACACTGTAGACGACTACTAAATTGTAGACAACTACTACACTGTAGACAACTACTACACGGTAGACGACTACTAAACTGTAGACGACTACTACACCGTAGATGACTACTACACCGTAGACGACTACTACGCTGTAGTCGAACCTCTGTGTTGTTTCTAATAGACATGAGTGCACAATTAGTAGTTCTCAAAAGTGGCACAAGCTAATTATAATGCAATGAACAATGTGTGCAGCCAATGTGCACAGCCAATACACCAGTGCGCACAGCCAATATACCAATGTGCACAGCCAATACACTAATGTGCAAAGCCAATACACCAATACGTAAAGTCAATAGACCAATACGTAAAGTCAATACACCAATGTGCACAGCCAATACACCAATGTGCACAGCCAATACACCAATGTGCACAGCCAATACACTAATGTGCACAGCCAATACACCAATACGTAAAGTCAATACACCAATGTATCCACCAGTAATTCCAAGTCAATGTTAATGTAAATTAATAATTGTGCACAAAGACAGCGACTTAACATTCTGACTGTTGATGTCTGAGTATTTCAGTTTCTGTGTCTAGGCTAAGGGACATCAATGACCCCAAAGGGTGCAAATGCGTATCCTATTATGGGCTAAGGGATGTCAATGACCCCAAAGGGTGTAAATGCCTATCCTACCATGGGCTAAGGGATGTCATTGACCCCAAAGGGGCTAAATGCGTATCCTACCATGGGCTAAGGGATGTCATTGACCCCAAAGGATGTAAATGCCTATCCTACCATGGGCTAAGGGATGTCATTGACCCCAAAGGGGTTAAATGCGTATCCTACCATGGGCTAAGGGATGTCATTGACCCCAAAGGGTGTAAATGCGTATCCTATTATGGGCTAAGGGATGTCAATGACCCCAAAGGGGGTAAATGCGTATCCTACCATGGGCTAAGGTATGTCATTGACCCCAAAGGGTGTAAATGCATATCCTATTATGGGCTAAGGGATGTCAATGACCCCAAAGGGTGTAAATGCGTATCCTATTATGGGCTAAGGGATGTCAGTGACCCCAAATGGTGTAAATGCGTATACTATTATGGGCTAAGGGATGTCAGTGACCCCAAATGGTGTAAATGCGTATCCTACCATGGGCTAAGGGATGTCGATGACCCCAAAGGGTGTAAATGCGTATCCTATTATGGGCTAAGGGATGTCGATGACCCCAAAGGGTGTAAATGCGTATCCTACCATGGGCTAAGGGATGTCGATGACCCCAAAGGTTGTAAATGCCTATCCTATTATGGGCTAAGGGATGTCATTGACCCCAAAGGGGGTAAATGCGTATCCTACCATGGGCTAAGGGATGTCAATTACCCCAAAGGGTGTAAATGCGTATCCTACCATGGGCTAAGGGATGTCAGTGACCCCAAAGGGTGTAAATGCGTATCCTACCATGGGCTAAGGGATGTCAGTGACCCCAAAGGGTGTAAATGCGTATCCTACCATGGGCTAAGGGATGTCATTGAACCCAAAGGGGGTAAATGCATATCCTATTATGGGCTAAGGGATGTCGATGACCCCAAAGGGTGTAAATGCGTATCCTACCATGGGCTAAGGGATGTCATTGACCCCAAAGGGGGTAAATGCCTATCCTATCATGGGCTAAGGGATGTCATTGACCCCAAAGGGGGTAAATGCGTATCCTACCATGGGCTAAGGGATGTCATTGACCCCAAAGGGTGTAAATGCGTATCCTACCATGGGCTAAGGGATGTCATTGACCCCAAAGGGGGTAAATGCGTATCCTATCATGGGCTACGGGATGTCATTGACCCCAAAGGGGGTAAATGCCTATCCTATCATGGGCTAAGGGATGTCATTGACCCCAAAGGGTGTAAATGTGTATCCTACCATGGGCTAAGGGATGTCAGTGACCCCAAAGGGTGTAAATGCGTATCCTATCATGGGCTAAGGGATGTCGATGACCCCAAAGGGTGTAAATGCGTATCCTACCATGGGCTAAGGGATGTCATTGACCCCAAAGGGGGTAAATGCCTATCCTATCATGGGCTAAGGGATGTCATTGACCCCAAAGGGTGTAAATGCGTATCCTACCATGGGCTAAGGGATGTCATTGACCCCAAAGGGTGTAAATGCGTATCCTATTATGGGCTAAGGGATGTCATTGACCCCAAAGGGGGTAAATGCGTATCCTACCATGGGCTAAGGGATGTCGATGACCCCAAAGGGTGTAAATGCGTATCCTACCATGGGCTAAGGGATGTCGATGACCCCAAAGGGTGTAAATGCGTATCCTACCATGGGCTAAGGGATGTCAGTGACCCCAAAGGGTGTAAATGCGTATCCTACCATGGGCTAAGGGATGTCGATGACCCTAAAGGGTGTAAATGCGTATCCTACCATGGGCTAAGGGATGTCATTGACCCCAAAGGGTGTAAATGCGTATCCTACCATGGGCTAAGGGATGTCGATGACCCCAAAGGGTGTAAATGTGTATCCTACCATGGGCTAAGGGATGTCATTGACCCCAAAGGGGGTAAATGCCTATCCTATCATGGGCTAAGGGATGTCATTGACCCCAAAGGGTGTAAATGTGTATCCTACCATGGGCTAAGGGATGTCAGTGACCCCAAAGGGTGTAAATGCGTATCCTACCATGGGCTAAGGGATGTCGATGACCCCAAAGGGTGTAAATGCGTATCCTACCATGGGCTAAGGGATGTCATTGACCCCAAAGGGGGTAAATGCCTATCCTATCATGGGCTAAGGGATGTCATTGACCCCAAAGGGTGTAAATGCGTATCCTACCATGGGCTAAGGGATGTCATTGACCCCAAAGGGTGTAAATGCGTATCCTACCATGGGCTAAGGGATGTCATTGACCCCAAAGGGTGTAAATGCGTATCCTATCATGGGCTAAGGGATGTCATTGACCCCAAAGGGTGTAAATGCGTATCCTACCATGGGCTAAGGGATGTCGATGACCCCAAAGGGTGTAAATGCGTATCCTACCATGGGCTAAGGGATGTCGATGACCCCAAAGGGTGTAAATGCGTATCCTACCATGGGCTAAGGGATGTCATTGACCCCAAAGGGTGTAAATGCATATCCTACCATGGGCTAAGGGATGTCGATGACCCCAAAGGGTGTAAATGCGTATCCTACCATGGGCTAAGGTATGTCATTGACCCCAAAGGGTGTAAATGTGTATCCTACCATGGGCTAAGGGATGTCGATGACCCCAAAGGGTGTAAATGCGTATCCTACCATGGGCTAAGGGATGCCGATGACCCCAAAGGGTGTAAATGTGTATCCTACCATGGGCTAAGGGATGTCATTGACCCCAAAGGGGGTAAATACCTATCCTATCATGGGCTAAGGGATGTCATTGACCCCAAAGGGTGGAAATGCCTATCCTACCATGGGCTAAGGGATGTCATTGACCCCAAAGGGTGTAAATACGTATCCTACCATGGGCTAAGGGATGTCATTGACCCCAAAGGGGGTAAATGCCTATCCTATCATGGGCTCACACAGCTGGTGGTCTGTATCTGTAAATGCACTAATAGGTAGAAAACACTCCTGTGTTAGCTCTGGAGAATAGCTCTTTGGAGGACACATATCATAAAATATACACCTTCAAGTAGGATAGACACATGCCCTGCTTCTTACAATCTACATCAACATTTATCCCATACCTGCAACATAATCACTAAAAATAAACACTCATATGTATGTCATAAACGAGTGACATCGGCATGTCCCATGATGCAACACAATATTGCGGTCCATGCCACCTGCTGGCCAGAGCCTAGAATCAAACTGACCAAATTTTTTAGACGAATTGGGACCAAACTTCTTTGCGGCAGTTTTGGATTTCTCAATGATGTGTATACGAAATCCACGTCCCTCGGCCAAATGACAGAACTCCCGCTGTGTCTACAAGCAACATCATTGTGACAATTTAGTCGATAGTACAATAGAAACACGCAGAAATACATAATGATCATGTCAAACAAACTATTGTAAGAAACCAACATTTTATGTAAATTAATTAATTAGTTAATTTACAAATGCTGGTTACTTAAGACTATTGTGAAACTATGATTATAAATGTACTTTGACATGGAAAGAATGTTATTGTTGTTGTTGCTGGAATAAACTGTTCAGAAGAAGCATGAGATGCCCAGCTGACGCCCAGCTGACGCCCAGCTGACGCCCAGCTGATGCCCAGCTGATGCCCAGCTGCCAATACATGGTGAGAAAGCAAAAACTAACGATCACATTTGTTTACAAATAATCACATCTGTTTACCAATGATCACATTTGTTTACCAATTATCACATTTTGAAAAAACTGAAAGATCAATTGAGTTGTGAGATTAAGTAACAAGTGAGTGGAGTGACCAGTACCTGTTTCGCCAGCTCCCTAGTAGGGGAGAGAACCAGGGCCCTAAACCCACAGTTCTGGGGTTGCTTCAAGGTGTGTAGAATGGGAAGAATGAAGGCAGCGGTCTTCCCAGAGCCCGTGGGAGCACAGGCCAACAACTCCCGACCCTGTCAGGGAGGAAGTCACTTTCATCCACAAGTACAGTTGAAACTCAACACAGCAATAGTCTTAGATGACGGGTATATTAAATAAACAGTTTATGATACAGGGGCAGCAAGAGGGTTCAATGCTACATGGGAGGTACCACATGGGTGGTGCTACATGGGAGGTACCACATGGGTGGTGCTATATGGGAGGTACCACATGGTGCTACATGGGAGTTACCACATGGTGCTACATGTGAGGTACCACATGGGTGGTGCTACATGGGAGGTACTACATGGGTGGTGCTACATGGGAGGTACCACATGGTGCTACATGGGAGGTACCACATGGTGCTACATGGGAGGTACCACATGGGTGGTGCTACATGGGAGGTACCACATGGGTGGTGCTATATGGGAGGTACCACATGGTGCTACATGGGAGGTACCACATGGTGCTACATGGGAGGTACCACATGGGTGGTGCTATATGGGAGGTACCACATGGTGCTACATGGGAGGTACCACATGGGAGGTATCACATGGTGCTACATGGGAGGTACCACATTGGAGGTACCACATGCCACAGATAATAAAACTACTCTAGTGTCTAAATCCTCAGGAACCTGATTCCCGAGGTGCAATAAACCAGAAGCATTAAGTAGGATGATATCATGAACAGGGACGTACAAAAGTCAGCAGCAGAGAGAGCGACTGCGAGAGTAGAAAGTAGAAATGCAAAATGCAACAAATAACTATAATTATCTTCAGGTTTCTTCAGAAGGAAGCTATAACCTCAGATGATTTAAAGTGGTTGGGAGTTAGTTCCACGTTTTAAAGTGGTTGGGAGTTAGTTCCACGTTTTAAAGTTGTTGAGAGTTAGTTCCACTTTTAAAGTGGTTGGGAGTTAGTTCCACTTTTAAAGTGGTTGGAAGTTAGTTCCACTTTTAAAGTGGTTGGAAGTTAGTTCCACTTTTAAAGTGGTTGGAAGTTAGTTCCACTTTTAAAGTGGTTGGGAGTTTGTTCCACTTTTAAAGTGGTTGGGAGTTAGTTCCACGTTTTAAAGTGGTTGGGAGTTAGTTCCACTTTTAAAGTGGTTGGAAGTTAGTTCCACTTTTAAAGTTGTTGAGAGTTAGTTGGGAGTTAGTTCCACTTTTAAAGTGGTTGGGAGTTAGTTCCACGTTTTAAAGTGGTTGAGAGTTAGTCCCACGTTTTAAAGCGGTTGGAAGTTAGTTCCACTTTTAAAGTGGTTGGAAGTTAGTTCCACTTTTAAAGTTGTTGGAAGTTAGTTCCACTTTTAAAGTTGTTGAGAGTTAGTTCCACTTTTAAAGTGGTTGGGAGTTAGTTCCACTTTTAAAGTGGTTGGAAGTTAGTTCCACTTTCAAAGTGGTTGGGAGTTAGTTCCACGTTTTAAAGTGGTTGAGAGTTAGTTCCACGTTTTAAAGTGGTTGGAAGTTAGTTCCACTTTTAAAGTGGTTGGGAGTTAGTTCCACTTTTAAAGTTGTTGAGAGTTAGTTCCACTTTTAAAGTGGTTGGGAGTTAGTTCCACTTTTAAAGTTGTTGAGAGTTAGTTCCACGTTTTAAAGTGGTTGGGAGTTAGTTCCACATTTTAAGTGGTTGGGAGTTAGTTCCACTTTTAAAGTGGTTGGGAGTTAGTTCCACTTTTAAAGTGGTTGGGAGTTAGTTCCACGTTTTAAGTGGTTGGGAGTTAGTTCCACGTTTCAAAGTGGTTGCGAGTTAGTTCCACGTTTCAAAGTGGTTGCGAGTTAGTTCCACGTTTCAAAGTGGTTGCGAGTTAGTTCCACGTTTCAAAGTAGTTGCGAGTTAGTTCCACATTAATGGCACAGCTACAGAGAAAGAGTTACATCTCTCAGCATCCCACCTGTAGCATCCCAGGGATGGCCTGCATCTGGATGGGAGTGGGTGCGTCGAACCCCAGGGCAGCCACATTCCGCATCAGCTGGGGATGAACGTGGTACTCCTCCATCAGCTGTTGGAAGCTGCTCACGGGATCTGGGATGTCAGAGCCATGGACGTGGATGTGGTGTTGGCGGCGCAAGTAGCTCATCTGCACAGTGGAAGGAAATTATCATGGTGGGTTTATTTTTGAAATGTTTTCAAACATATCAGACGCATAATGATTAGTGGAAAAGTCGACAGTAAACACTGCAACAGACCTGCCATATTATTTGGTTGAAATTCACATTTTACTTGAAATTCTGTATAAAGCTGAATAAATCTTTATAATATTTTTATTGGTTAATCAACCTGTAGCTGGGGTCGGCAACTTGGTAGACTCAAACCTTTTCCTTATATTACTGAACATTCTTCAGGATAGTTCATTTTCAAATCAAATAACTTTCACCTTGGATATGTAAAATGAAAGTTATTTGATTTCAAACCTTTTCCATTGCCATTCAGCAGATGATGGAGTGGGCCCTAAAGAACTTCACTCTGACACTTGGTAGTCTCAAACCTTTTCCATCGCCATTCAGCAGATGATGGAGTCGGCCCTAAAGAACTTCACTCTGACACTTGGTAGACTCAAACCTTTTCCATCGCCATTCAGCAGATGATGGAGTCGGCCCTAAAGAACTTCACTCTGACACTTGGTAGTCTCAAACCTTTTCCACTGCCATTCAGCAGATGATGGAGTCGGCCCTAAAGAACTTCACTCTGACACTTGGTAGACTCAAACCTTTTCCATCGCCATTCAGCAGATGATGGAGTGAGCCCTAAAGAACTTCACCCTGACACTTGATAGTCTCAAACCTTTTCCACTGCCATTCAGCAGATGATGGAGTCGGCCCTAAAGAACTTCACTCTGACACTTGGTAGACTCAAACCTTTTCCATCGCCATTCAGCAGATGATGGAGTGAGCCCTAAAGAACTTCACCCTGATACTTGATAGTCTCAAACCTTTTCCATCGCCATTCAGCAGATGATGGAGTGAGCCCTAAAGAGCTTCACCCTGACACTTGGTAGTCTCAAACCTTTTCCATCGCCATTCAGCAGATGATGGAGTGAGCCCTAAAGAGCTTCACCCTGACACTTGATAGTCTCAAACCTTTTCCATCGCCATTCAGCAGATGATGGAGTGAGCCCTAAAGAGCTTCACCCTGACACTTGGTAGACTCAAACCTTTTCCATCGCCATTCAGCAGATGATGGAGTGAGCCCTAAAGAGCTTCACTCTGACACTTGGTAGACTCAAACCTTTTCCATCGCCATTCAGCAGATGATGGAGTGAGCCCTAAAGAGCTTCACCCTGACACTTGGTAGACTCAAACCTTTTCCATCGCCATTCAGCAGATGATGGAGTGAGCCCTAAAGAGCTTCACCCTGACACTTGGTAGACTCAAACCTTTTCCATCGCCATTCAGCAGATGATGGAGTGAGCCCTAAAGAGCTTCACCCTGACACTTGGTAGTCTCAAACCTTTTCCATCGCCATTCAGCAGATGATGGAGTGGGCATAAACAGCTTCACCTTGACACTTGCGTAGTCTCGAACCTTTTCCACTGCCATTCAGCAGATGATGAACAGTAATCAAAACAACATATTATCACTCAAACACAAAAAAGGTAGCATGTCTGCATATGTAAAAGCAAATTAAACTTTAAAAGGAAAGTGAAACAATATATTTGACATGTTTATCATGTGAAAATAATATAACTGAATTGTAGGATGCGATCTGTCTACAAAAGTCTAGGCAGGATGTAATCTACTACTTATTTATTTTATATATCCAGATCACAAACCACTTTATGCACAAACTCGCTGTCAGTCCGCAGACCACGTGAAATAGCTCTGTGTGCCATAATTGGCCCGCAAGCCGCCAACCCATGACCTATAGCATTCCTATTCTGATGGAGTGTCGTCATCTAGAAGGCTATGAGACACAAATACATCAAACCAAATCTGCTCATTTTGCCTGAAAATATGTACTTTAAGACCATATTCTGTGCAAGTCTGAGCACATATTTGGTAAATGCCACATAATTCAACCGTGACATAAGTGTGTCTATAATATATGAGTGACATATTTTTTGAAAAGGTGTTTACATTAAAATATGTTTTATTTCTTTTCTTCATGTTTTATTCTTTTTTCTATGTTTACTCCTTTTCTACAATGTTTTGTTCCTTTTCTTCAATGTTTTATTCCTTTTGTTATGTTTTATTCTCTTTTCTTAATATAATCTATCTTAGTAAAGTACCTGATCCACAGTGTTCACAAAGTACCTGATCCACAGTGTTCACAAAGTACCTGGTCCACAGTGTTCACAAAGTACCTGATCCACAGTGTTCACAAAGTACCTGATCCACAGTGTTCACAAAGTACCTGATCCACAGTGTTCACAAAGTCTTAAAATAGTAGATCTGATAACAGATTAAGTATGTCTTCATCAGATCTGGTATGAGTAATTTGACCAGTCGTAACAATAACTTAACAAATTCCCGGCTATAATATTGCAAAGCTAGTGTAAATTATTAAAAAAAGGTTAATTAATTATCATATGATGAATTGCAAGTTCTGAAACAAAAAAGGTTAGTGTCAATAAAAGTCACATGATTGTGATGTCAGCGTTATGTCTGTGTGAGTGTGATGTCAGTGTCACCAGGTGTCACCTGTTCTCTTTTCATCTGAGCCAGTTTCTGGACCGTCCTCTTCTCTTTCTTCCTCTTCTTCCTTCGTGGTCCATCCCTGTCACCATGACAACCAGCTTGCAGCAGCCGTACTGAGCCCTCATCATCTTCCGACAAGTCACTCTTGTCAATGCTACTAGTGTCATCTTCTGTGTGGAGATGGCACCACCAGTACTTTTTAACAGTTCAAATTCAGTTTTCCTTTCAATTCTAAAGTAAATAAACACATTTCTAAAATGTAAATGTCAAGTAAACAATCACAATCAGTGATTAGAAAAGTTTCATTTTCACACAACAATCTAGTACAGATACAAAACATAATTTTTTTATTAACAATTACTATATTCACCATTATTAACTAGAAAAATATTTAATATGTAAATAATGTAATCATAGAGCAAATTGGAATGTATTATTTGTATATCAGGAGCTGCAAAGCCAAAACACAGAACATAGAACTATTGTTAATTAGAATAACATTCTCCCTCAAAGTCAATTTGCAAATAGATGACGGATAATTTCATGGCACCCAAAGTTCTGAGAGTAACATAAAAATGTCTGTGTTTTCAAAAAAGTGTTTTAAACCAAAACTATCTAGCAAACTGCCACAATAACGCACCTTTTATCTTCTCTGAGGGTGACTGTTTTGCAGGACCATTGTGTACTGTGGCTCCCTCTCTTGACAGTGTATTGAAGAAGTCAAGGACACTTTTGCCTGACTCTCCTTCTTGCTTCTGTTTTGGCTGAATTATCTATGTAACAAAAACATAATATTATATTGCTGGGCAAATTGAAGAAGATTGCCATCCAAAGTCACAAGCTCCAGGTGGCAAGTGGCTAAGGCTGCCATCTAAAGTCACAAGCTCCAGGTGGCAAGTGGCTAAGGCTGCCATCCAAAGTCACAAGCTCCAGATGGCAAGTAGCTAGGGCTGCCATCCAAAGTCACAAGCTCCAGGTGGCAAGTGGTTAAGACTGCCATCCAAAGCCACAAGCTCCATGTGGCAGGTGGCTAAGGCCGCCATCCAAAGTCACAAGCTCCAGGTGGCAAGTGGCTAAGGCTGCAATCCAAAGCCACAAGCTCCAGGCAAGTGGGCAAGGAAGCTATTGTATATTGAGAGTCCAACCATTTGTTCATTTAAGTGTAGCCCGCCCTTATCAGATATCTTGGAATTTTTTTCATAGTTCATACTGCTAGTTGGAATCAGCCATTGCCACATATGCGATTCCGTGTTGGCTGTGCATTGTTGAAATTCCAATAATTGACCAGTCCAAGTTGAGAACATTCTAAAAATGTCCCCATTCCCAAAATGGCCATAACATATATATTGGCATACTGATTCATTTGTATATATTTTATGTTTAATAAAACAATTTAATTCTTAACGCATCTGTATGTTTTTCAGGAATAGTTAGAATTAATTAATTGTTAAACTCTAAAAATGCAATATTTCAAAACTCTAAGCTTAAACTCTAAAAATGCAATGTTTCATGGCAATGTAGCTTCTTATACAAACAAACCTGTGAATATGCCTGCTCAATTGTACTTATGTCACATCATATCAATGTGAATTGCTTAATTTCACATATCACAGTTTAATACGCCGTACATTCGTGTGAAACCATAAATAGGAAGTTCAACTGTGGTCTGTCTCCTCAAGACTAGTAGTACAGTATCACGAAGTATGCGTGAACGTGAGCGATAATAAAGGACAACGGGGTTAAGGGACGATCACTGCTAAAGTTGGCTCATAACACAAGTTAAAAATACAAAACATAAAAACTAGATCAAACCTTTAATCTTTCCGCGTCACTTCTGAACCGTTTAAAATTGAACTTAGCCCCTGCGCCGAGTTTACGGAATAACTCCAGGCCCTCCATCATCACACACGCACTAAACGTGTTTGTCCGTATTAGTCTTGATAAAAATAACGAGTTTAGCTTAGCTTAAAAATAAAAGTTACCCATAGATAAATTAATACAATAAAATTAATGTATGCCCTGTACATATTCTCTCCTTAAACTGCATTTTGATATTTTCCATTTCCCATTTAGAAAATATCACGTGACCAATTTCTGGCGCACGCTTGCGCGATTTAGAAAATAAAATTTCGTTAATTGTTGCAACACTTCATCAAGATGTCCTTGATTTGTGCAAGTGAGTATTTACTGCATTTTGTTTAAGTTCTTTAAACAAACGAACCACTGCACTGTAATAATATCGTTAAATTGCATGCTTTATACTGCATTTACGGCTTCTAATGTCGCTACTCGGCTGAACGATAATATGGCATTGTTAAATAAGCTTGCATTGCAGCGTTGTCCCCCAAACACTGCAACTGCTTTTTGTTACACCTGCATTACATTATGCAATGGCATAAACGGCATATTTTTTAGTAAGATGATATGTAATTTTTTCAAATTAACCCAATTTGTACCAGCATGAAACTTTACAGTTTACTTATTTCATCAGATTACCCAAGTAATGTGAATTTGCAAGGCTACTGATAGGCATTTTATAATATTGACTACTTATAAACCTTTTACATTTTTGTATAAATACAAATATTTATTATAAAATCAACTCGCTTTTCAATATCGTGCAAAATCCACAGAAATGTCATGAAATTGCACATTTAGTTATATACATACATATACATATCCTCTTCAGTCTTCAGGCAAAATCTGCCTATGTACCGCTCTTAGTTAGTCTTAGTGTGGCTTTGTAGTCATATTTGACTGTCTGGTTTCGCCAGTATTTGTCTAGTCGATTTTTAAGTGTATTTACTGACGGTGCAGTGACGACAGTGTCCGGAAGTGAATTCCAAATATTAATGACTCTCTGGCTAAAGAAATGCCTCCTTAATTCCCGTTTACTTCGGTCCTTGAACAACTTTAGAGAATGTTGGGATTTAGATTGAATGATGGCCTAGATGCGTGACAATTATTTTAGAATACATTGTATCTCAATAAAACTGATACCACTGGAAAGAACTTGGAAACACCTTTAACATGGTTTCTAGATATTTGTTCTATGGTGAATATTAAGAAAGTTATGTCAATTTGAATGTCAGAAATTATGTCTAAATTTCGTCCCTTTGATTTACAGTAAAACATAGGCAAACGTGTGACCAGTAATCAAGTTTTTGCACTTCAAAATGTCATAACTTTCTTAATATTAATATTATTAAGATAACATTTTTAGTGCATAATTCCTATGAACAACTATTTATAATGATGTAGTTTTCATTACATTGTGATGCTAATTTAGTTCTTAGATTAATAATTAATTACTCAAACGAATGATTTCATGAAATCATTTTTTTTATATAAATTCATTCATATGCCATATATTTTAATGTTCAGTGAGATCACACCACAAAATAACATACAAACCAGTGATTGGAAAGTAATGTGTCTGTCCATAGTATTTCTCCAATCACACATCATTAATTACTTCCCGAATCACTAATTAACCAACTTATTGGATTCATAAATTTCTTTAAAATGTCATTCATAATTAACATATTTCAATGACATACACACAAAAAGACTACTAGGGAGTAGAGAAACTGGACATGTCAGGTACATATCACAATTTGAGTAGATATCCCATTTCAAATCTGACCAGTATGAAACAATAGTGTGAGATATAATTCATCAATTGGTCACCACACACAATAAAAAAGAAGAAAATTATAATTATGAATCAACTTTAGTTGAAGTTAAAACTGCTTCCTCAACTGATTTAGCCTATCACGGCTCATTGGGATCCTCCAAGTATGTAGTGTGTGAGTAGTTTATGTAACATCTGATTTAGCCTATCACGGTTCATTGGGATCCTCCAAGTATGTAGTGTGTGAGTAGTTTATGTAACATCTGATTTAGCCTATCACGGCTCATTGGGATCCTCCAAGTATGTAGTGTATGAATAGTTTATGTAACAACTGATTTAGCCTATCACGGCTCATTGGGATCCTCCAAGTATGTAGTGTGTGAGTAGTTTATGTAACAACTGATTTAGCCTATCACGGCTCATTGGGATCCTCCAAGTATGTAGTGTGTGAGTAGTTTATGTAACAACTGATTTAGCCTATCACGGCTCATTGGGATCCTCCAAGTATGTAGTGTGTGAGTAGTTTATGTAACATCTGATTTAGCCTATCATGGTTCATTGGGATCCTCCAAGTATGTAGTGTGTGAGTAGTTTATGTAACATCTGATTTAGCCTATCACGTTTCATTGGGATCCTCCAAGTATGTAGTGTGTGAGTAGTTTATGTAACATCTGATTTAGCCTATCACGGCTCATTGGGATCCTCCAAGTATGTAGTGTGTGAGTAGTTTATGTAACATCTGATTTAGCCTATCATGGTTCATTGGGATCCTCCAAGTATGTAGTGTGTGAGTAGTTTATGTAACATCTGATTTAGCCTATCACGGTTCATTGGGATCCTCCAAGTATGTAGTGTGTGAGTAGTTTATGTAACATCTGATTTAGCCTATCATGGTTCATTGGGATCCTCCAAGTATGTAGTGTGTGAGTAGTTTATGTAACATCTGATTTAGCCTATCATGGTTCATTGGGATCCTCCATGTATGTAGTGTGTGAGTAGTTTATGTAACATCTGCAGTTGATTTAATAAAAAAATGCCTTTTTTTTCAAATTATCGAAAGAATTGACTTTAGTCGTTAGATCTGGTAAAATACTGGATATCAAACAATGTGTTAAGCACGGGGGGGGTGAATGTTGATCATGGGCGTGAGTTCCATCCTCTCTTCGATCACATAAC
The DNA here is from genome assembly GCA_033239005.1 of Lamellibrachia satsuma. Classification (NCBI taxonomy): domain Eukaryota; kingdom Metazoa; phylum Annelida; class Polychaeta; order Sabellida; family Siboglinidae; genus Lamellibrachia; species Lamellibrachia satsuma. Next base: position 758,565 of record BSQZ01000125.1, on the reverse strand, counting down.
AAAGTTAAAAAATTTCACCAAGGAAGAAAATCGTGATTTTTCAGCGATTATATTTCCATTTCAGTTAATGCTTGAACAAGCATTAGCTAATTTAAATCGTTTATCTGATGATTTTGCAAAAACTATATAAAAAAGTTGTACAAACGAGTTAGCATGTTTAGTGTATACTAGAAGTAGGTTTTTTTTTTTGCAAAATTAATTTGAAATGAGACTTTAAAAAATCGAATTGATTAAGCACCTTAATGTTAACTGTTTGCCAAGTATGTAGGCTAGAAGCAACAATATGTTATGTTCTTACCGTAATCTGATGGTTTAGTGAGATCATTAGAGGTGTCATCAGTCACAACATTAGAGGTGTCATCTGTCACAACATTAGAGGTGTCATCAGTCGCAACCAAATAAATGACTGTACATTGCAAATGCTCAGTGTGTGATTATTACTAATAATAATATATTTATTTGTACTACAATGTGTACAATTCAGTTAAAACAATGTTCACTGGGCACATAAAACAATGTTCACTGGGCACATAAAACAATGTTTACTGGGTACATAAAACAATGTTCACTGGGTACATAAAACAATGTTCACTGGACACATAAAACGATGTTCACTGGGCACATAAAACAATGTTCACTTTGCACATAAAACAATATTCACTGGGCACATAAAACAATGTTCACTTGGCACATAAAACAATGTTCACTGGGCACATAAAACAATGTTCACTGGGTACATAAAACAATATTCACTGGGTACATAAAACAATGTTCACTGGGTACATAAAACAATGTTTACTGGGTACATAAAACAGAGTAATGAAACTCGTCTCTGACTAAAAAAGACGTGCTACATGAATTCTCTATATTATACAACACATCCTTTACAAATGTAACTTTGTTTAGTGGTTTTTCGTACAGCCCGTCTTGATAGTGATTTTGAATCAGATCATAAAATAATTTTAAAGTAATGTTAAAGAAGACCGTGGCTATCTATCTTCGTGGCTATGATATCTTCATTGGCTTTGTAGTTGTGTTGTATGTTTAAAGGTACTTAATTCGTTTTTTTGCTAGTCTCATTTAAAATAAATTTTGCAAAAAACAAGCCTACCTCTAGTATCCATTACAACATGCTAGCTCGTTTGTGCAACTTTTGTATGGAGTTTTTGTGAAATCACCAGACAAACTATTACATTAGTTAATGCTTGTTCAAGCATTAACTGAACTGAAAATAAAATTGCTGAAAGAATCACGATTTTCTTCCTTGTTGAAATTTTGTAACTTTGTCATGTGATCGACGAGAGGATGGAAGTCACGCCCATGATCAGCACTGATCCACACAGTGTTTACCATTTTAGATATCTACTATTTTGATCCTTACCAGATCTAATGACTAAAGTCAATTCTTTCGATGATTTGAGCAAAAATAGGCATTTTTTATTCTATCAACTGCGGATGTTACATAAACTATTCACACACTACATACTTGGACTCCATTTAACTGGATTTACTATAGGCTAAATAATTTGAGGAGGCAATTTTAAATTTGTTATCACATCTGTCACATTTTTGGAATGATCTTATGAGAATTGCTCATATACATATAGTAACATAGAATGTGTGAACTTGTGTTGTAGTTAGCAACGAGGTGCCAGAGCATCCAGTCGTCTCTCCCGTCTCCGGCTGTATCTATGAGAGACGTCTCATTGAGAAGTACATCACAGAGAACGCCACGGACCCGTTCAATGGAGAGAAGTTGGAGATAGAGCAACTTGTCGACCTGAAAGGTATCCACATTCTACATTTACGCAAACACAGTATTTTATTAATTTTTTAAATAACTATTAACACTAGTAATGTATTTTTATACTGTATAAGTATTCATGTTGACATCGTTTTGTGGCAATATTATGTGGATTTGAAACTGGGATGCCATTTTAAATGTTTTCTAGCTGTGTCCCATGGGTGCTGTTTTATGACATTATGTTTAGGCCTGAGGCTGGTTATCTGTATTTACAAATAAATCCAGCAGTAATTCAAATTAAATTGTCAAATTCTACTATACTATGCAAGCATGTTTCAGGGATAAAAATAACTGAAATATCTGGTAGCCCGCAGATATATCTGGTAGCCCGCAGATATATCTGGTAGCCCGCAGATATATCTGGTAGCCCGCAGATATATCTGGTAGTCCGCAGATATATCTGGTAGCCCGCAGATATATCTGGTAGTCCGCAGATATATCTGGTAGCCCGCAGATATATCTGGTAGCCCGCAGATATATCTGGTAGCCCGCAGATATATCTGGTAGCCCGCAGATATATCTGGTAGCCTACATGTAGGACTTAAACAAAAACCACATTGCAACTTTGTTGGTCAATATGCCTTTGACATTAATTATTATATTATTATTATTATATCGGAATTTATATAGCACCCGAATCCAATTAAGATAAAATGCTCTCAGGCGATTTACATGAAACTGCATCAATTAACCCATTAGACCCCGCACATTGAATTACGCGTGTGCTGCTTTTCCCCGGGCAACTGAGGCAGATTTTGAAAATTATGGGTGCTTGTAGTTTTTAAGCTGTAGTTTCAAAAGTATTGATATCTTATAATTGCAAGTTATGTTTATTTTGAAGCAAATTGAATTATCTATGCAATGGTGTAACTGTGGTGTATATAAGCCTGTTATATGTTGTCATTCTGAGGTGTGGAACTTCGGAAATAATTTTTTAAAACAAATATTGAGTGAAGTTTGACATGATAGTCACATTTTATTACAATAACATCACCAACTGCTGGCTCCACACAAGGAAATGTTCTTCCTATGCATGATACTGAACAAAGAATCCAATTTTGCACAAATGCACATTGCATGTCAGACATCCAAAGCATGTCTCAATTGCACGTCCAGATGGCCGTTTCACTCCGTTTTTGCGACACAACTGATAAGCTCATTTTTTATGACAATGAGTTGTTGGAGTTCTCATCAGGGATGTCATCACTACTATTACTTGCCACCTGAAACAAACAAACAGCTACAGTAATGAAAACAGAATAAGAATAAAATTTTGTATGCATTTGTCACATGTCATATCAATTACAACAATGTAAAATTATCATTTTTACAAGCAGCCAATAATTACAAGACTTTTTTAAATTGACAAATATCTGAAATATAGATAAATATAATTAATTACAAAGACCACTGACACCGTCATTATAATAAAATTGTCAACAATGTCCAAAGGCAAAGCAACAACACCACCCATCCAGGCACCGCCCATCCAGATTCCAGGGGCCGGGCTTGACTGTTTACATGCTCGTCGGGCCAGATTTTTCTGTTTTATTTACTCATTTGCTTTATAATTCATTATATAACAACATGCACAACTAACAATGTAATCTAAGCCAAGTAAATGGCACAAAACACACAATGTCAGCGTTGAAACAGTCGACAAGGTGAATAAAACAGTGACCAGGCTACTCTTGGACGAAGAAAACCAACCGACGCCATCTTCAATTTATCGCTCACTCAGTCAAAGATCGAGCCACATATAAATCTTACCTCCACATCCATCTCAGAAGCACTTTCTTCCGAAGATTCATCTCTAAAATCGCGCGAACTTCATCTGCAATGAACGTATCTGTTCTACGAGAAACGGCCATTTTTAAAGCCCACCAGTGCTCGACTTAAAATGCGATTATCTTCGAAACTTTCAATACGACCATATGTTAATTTTACCCACAATTCATAGCTAAGATATGTAGAATTCCGCTAGTTTTAGTTTCATATCAATCCACCCGATGACGCCACCTCCACAGCCTTTTTCCCCAGCGGACGCTTTCGGGCGCCGTGGGGAAAACAAGGTCGGACGCTTTCGGACGCGTGGGGTCTAATGGGTTAAATAACACTATAAAATACACACTTTACATAAAACTGCATAAATTAAATAAAACTATAAAATATAGATTATTTTAAAAGTAGCTAGTGTAAGGAGCTGATTTAACCCATTTCATTCTGACAGCTAGTTAGTTGGCCACATTGCTCAGATCTGAAGAAAATCCCAAATTTACAGTTGTAGTAAATTATTGTGACGGTCGGGTTACATATCTATTTTTTATAAAATAATGGTTGAAGAAAAGTATATAAACCCTTACATTTCTGGAATCGGGAGAGAATTGCCTACATGATGACATTGAACATGTTTATGTAGCATGTACATGGATGAAGTGGTTTCAAGGTGAAGAAGAAGAAGGAAAAGTAATAAAAAAAAAAACATTGCGCATCCGACTTTGGCCTTGTTTTACCTACAGACAGCCACTCAGGAAGGTCATACATCCAATGGGAGAAATCTCCCAAATTCATTTGTTCACACAGTGGTAAAAGTTTCATGTAAATATCTTTTCTCAGTCTGGTGCTACACATTTTTGAATGAAAGTTGTCGGATACATGAAAAGATAACTTTCCCGACAGGAATTTACAAATATTTCTATTATTTTTTTTTAGGCAGCTGTTGAATAAAAGTGTATAAACCCATATATTTCTGGACTCAGAAGAGAATTGCCTGCATGATGATGTTGACATTGTTTGTGTAGAGTGTGCATGGTGGAAGTAGTCTCAAGTTGAAGAAGAATGTAAAGAAATAAAAGAATAAAAAAACGTGTGTCTATCAACTTTAGACTTGTTTTACATGTATATAGCCACTCAGAATGGTCATACATCCAGTGACATAAACCTCCCAAATTCATTTCTTCAACCAGTGGTAAAAAAATTATGTAAATATGATACATCAATCAAAAGTTATAGTTTTTTGAATGGAAGTCATCATGTAAACTAAATGAATAATTTCCTTACATGTATATTCACTCTCAATACAGATGCAGTCTCTAATGCAAAGGAATTACAACATTCAAGACAATGTACACAATAAAATTTAATATGAAACAGCAAACATTCACTTGACTGGTGCAATAACATTCACGAGTCGAGACACTGGCCATGTCACTGTTCACAGCACTGGTCACGCCAATGACAACTCACAGGTTGTATAATCTGTGGAAATGTGTGCACACACACTCTAAGTGCACTGGCTGTTGACACTGTCGACACCCGTGTTTGGTCGTGCCGCGTCGTTCACCTGCTGCTGCTCCCAGGGAACACTCGATACATGTCCTCTTTCTCTCGTACATCTTGACGATGTCATGTCTTCCTGCACCGGGGACAGGACGTGGGTTGGCAGCAGGGTCCCGTCGCGAACGAATGTCCCCTACCAGCCACAGGATGATCTCCTCCAGGAAATCCTGGAAGTTGGGCCACTCGGACTCGACCATCTCCGGGTTGGTATCTCGCGCCACAACATACGCATTGTGTGCGGAGGCCATCATCAGGTAGTGGAAGATGCGCCTCCACCACTTCTTGGACCGGTGATGGATGATGTAATAACCCACCATCTGGTCCATAAGGTCAACCCCTTTCATGTGTTTCTGGTAGTCGGCCACGGCTGCAGGGACTGCCACCTGTTGGGAATCACCACCCACACGCACGCGTCCGCGACACGGCTCCCACTGCTGTCGGGTCGTGGAAGTTCGACAGGACACACACTGGCTTTGTGTCCTGCCACACTACAAAGGACAGCTCGTCCTTCTGTGCCACCTTGTACTGGTGCTTCTCCAGTCTCACATTCTTCGGCAGCAAGGCAGTCGGCAAGTTCTTGCGATTACTCCGGACTGTGCCACACGCATACACCTGTCGAACATGCAGGTACGTCAGCAAGTCAGTGCTTGTGTAGAAGTTGTCGGTACACCTGCGTGTACTGCCCGTACAGGTGGTCGACAAGGTCTGTCACAACACGGTGTGTCAGACCACGTTCCTGTCCTCCCGGTGCCCTGCCGGTGTACACCTGGAACTTCGACAGGTAACCAGTGTCGCTTTCTGCAAGGACCCACACCTTGATGCCCCACTTGATCGGTTTGGCTGGCAGGTACTGGCGAAATCCAAGTCGGCCCTTGAACTGGATCATGCTTTCATCGACCGTGCGCTTCCATACGGCACGTACACAGACTGAAACTGTTCGTTGAGAAAGTCAACAAACCACCGTATCTTTACGAGCTTGTCTCCTTCGGCACCTGGGGCGTCATTGTTGGCCAGGTGGAGGTAGCGCCAAATCAAATTGAATTTGTCCCTGGCCATCACCCTGCCAAAGTTCGTCTTTAGCAGCCAGTTGCTCATACGCCAATAGTCATTCCTGGATGGTAGACGTAACACACCCATGGCAAAGCACAAGCCAACGAACGCCTGATCTCGTCGACAGTGACAGGCATCCAGATAGGGGCTGATGGCGGCGGTGGATTTCGCTGCCTCTCCTGGTCGGCGTAGCGGTTGGTTTCAACAGTCAGTTGAGTCCACATTTCGGCGGTCCAAAACTGGTCGAAGTACATCCCCGGGTTTGCTTCTGGTGGATGTAGGACCGACGCCCCACCGATTCCGCGAAAGGCCATGGTGACACGGTGGGCGAAATCGCGCTCCTTCCAGATGCCCTGGAAGCCGCCGAAGTCCGAGTCGTCGGAGTCGTCTTCAGCGAACAGATTGCGAACCCACTGTTCTCTCACAGCACGTCGTTCGTCTAGGTCGCTTTCGGGTGAAATACTGCCCAAAGAACTTCCCGTATTACTCCCGATTTCGCTGCCTTCGTAGTCAATGTCACTACCATCGCTAACTGCGCCATCATCCGCCATTTTTAAATACCAAAAACCTCCAAAACAAAACAAATCGAACTTCTCTCTATACTCTGACAAAAAACGCGGTTGAAAAATTGCAAATGGCTTCCAACCGGTAGTGTGGTCCTACTGCATCATGGGGAAAATGGTAAAAGCTGGACATGATGCACACAGTTTGTGTAAATACCAGATAAGGCCGTCACGTGTGTTGACTACGCCTGCAGGCGTATCCCGAATGAAAAGGTCAACTACGCCCGCAGGCGTATCCCGAATGAAATGAGTTAAACATTAAAAAATAAATAAACATATATATTACACTTATAGTAAACACATTAATAAAACATAACGAATAAGTCATTGGTATATAGCAATGTCATTAAAACGAGAGCGTGACTCAATCACGTCAGTCGTAAGCCAGTTTAAAAAGATGTGTTTTAAGTGTCTCTTGAAAGAGCTGAGAGTGTTCAGTTGTTTAATGTTCTCAGGCAAGTCGTTCCACAGTATGGCCGCATGTCGGCTGAAACAATGTTCACCATAAGTTGCAGTCCGTAGTACAGGTACGACGAGAAGTGACTTCTCCGTTGATCTTAAACTACGCGTTGGTTGATATTTCTGCACAATGTCACTCATGTATGCCAGTGCCAATCCGTTGAGCACTTTATATGTGAAGGTGTTAACCTTAAAGCAGAGCCGGTATTTCACCGGAAGCCAATGTAGCTCATTAATAATGGAAATAAAATTGTAACAAATGTTGTCTTTCGCACAGATGCTCATAATGTTTGGTGCAACAAACAGTTGGAACATTTGTGAGTTTGCAACAAACAGAACATTTGTGAGTTTGCAACAAACTGAACATTTGTGAGTTTGCAACAAACAGAACATTTGTGAGTTTGCAACAAACTGAACATTTGTGAGTTTGCAACAAACAGAACATTTGTGAGTTTGCAAATATTGTTGAGGAAAGACACCTGAACAATTGAAATTGTCATTAATTTATGAAGCCTGTAGTACCTGCACAGTGTCACACTCGCAGTCCCTTGTCACGAAGCCTGTAGTACCTGCACAGTGTCACACCCGCAGTCCCTTGTCACGAAGCCTGTAGTACCTGTGCAGTGTCACACTCCCAGTCCCTTGTCACGAAGCCTGTAGTACCTGCACAGTGTCACACTCGCAGTCCCTTGTCACGAAGCCTGTACGATAGATGGCGCTGGTGAGGTGGCACATGCTTGAATAGTTGCTCTGAGTTGTTCCAACGGATACTCCTGTTTCTAAAAGTGGAACTGACGCCAAAGTGTATGTATACCACAAATGAAGTGTTCACAACAAGATACTGACATTGAATGGACTGACCGTTAGAAATTGGTGGCATAAATCGAGGGTCAACTTGTCTTGGCTGGTCGAACTGACCCACGGCTGCGCAGCTTGACCTACATTACGATTAAGACCATTGTCCATTGCTGTCATTGTTTACATTCGAGTGAAGCAGACAGCCGCATTGATGGGCAAGCGTGGCAAGAAAGGACAAGAGCCAGTTTTGCGCAGTGCTACTAAACCTGGTGATAAGAAAAATACAGAACCGGATTCTGATTCAGATTCCGACAGTGACCAACTGCAGGCAACTGGTAAGAAGATTGTCTCTAAAAGCCTGACACATGTGACTAGCGGCAGCAGCGGCTTAGGCGTGAGCACCCAGGAAAATATTGATGTACAGGCTCTGATACAGCAGCTGATGCCAGTGATAGTGGGTGCTGTCACGGCAGCAGTGACCGAGGCGGTTAGCAGAGCAATGGAAAAATCAGTATCAATGATGGAGAAACGATTTGAAAATGCCCAGAAACAGGTATTACTGCTACGATTCCAACACGATGAAATGGAACAGTATTCCAGGAGAGAATCAGTCAGAGTCTTCGGAGTTGAAGGTGATACAGCCGAAGAATCCGAGGTCGATCTGATAAGAAAAATCATATCGATCGCAAAGAGTGTCGACATCATTATACAATCAAGTGATATATCTGTGGCCCACAGAGTGGGAAAGTCGGGAGGTCGAGCAAGACCCGTGCTGGTGAAGTTTGTGTCCAGGCAATTGATAAAACAACTGACGATGAACAAAAAGAAACTTAAGACTGTAAGCGCCAACACTGATGCAAAGGTGTTCATTACGGAAGACCTAACGCCGCTAAGATACAAACTTCTGATGATAGCCAAGCACGCAGACGCGGTTGACTATGCATACACACGCGACGGGCGCAGCATCAAAGGCAACAAGATCACAATCCAGTCGCCTGATGATTTGTTTAAAGTTGGAATTGATCAACCAGATCTCAAGGCACTGGGACTTGGGTCCTACGTTCTCGGTGTAGAATAGGACGGGGAAGGAAGATCCTCTTGTGAAGACGTAGGAACTAAGAGTTTAATTACAGAGCAGAACTCTGCTTTGCAACCTGCTGTAACTAATATCAAATGTCTTCTACTTAATGTTTGTGGCTTAATGACCAGGCTGAGATCGCCTGACTTTGATTTCTTTATTTCAGAATATGATTTAATATTTCTAACAGAAACAAAACTGGATGATCTTGACATAATTGATATAGATGGCTTTGATTGCCATACAATGAATAGAAAAAAATTTAAATCTAAATCCGGAGGAGTAGCATTACTGATTAAGAACTCTCTGTCTAACACTATTGAAATTGTACATGGAGATACAAATTGTGTACTATGGTTCAAATCAAATGTTTATTTGCTTGGGTATGAAGCATTATGGGGAATAGTTTATATTCCGCCAGAGAATTCTATTTATTCATCAGCTAGCCTGTTTGATGATATAGAAAATGACATTGTAAACCTGAGGAATGACTTAAACAGCCCATTGTATTTAGTTGGTGACTTTAATGCCCGAACTGGTAATTTATGTGATTTTATTGAGTTTAACGATCGAAATATGATGTTGAATGACTTTGACGAAGATATAATGCAACAGTTAATGGGAAAAAATAATTCAGATAATGTAGGCATACCACTGGATAGAAATTCAATAGATAAAAAGACAAATAATTATGGACACAGGTTAATCACATTGTGTAAAAGTCTAAATGTCCATATTGTTAATGGCAGGATTGGTGTTGATAGGGACAGAGGTGCAACTACATACAAAAATGTAAGCACTCTTGATTATATTCTTGTTTCTCCACAATCATTTAATAATATAATGGAATTTGAGGTTTTGGAATTTGATGAATTGTTATCTGATGCTCACAACCCTGTTAAAATGGGCTTTAAATGTACCATGCAACACCCAATTGTTCCAACAATAAGGGAGGATGAGATGACTGAGAATGATGATACTGCCCAATTTAACAAACCAAAATGGGTTAAGGATTGTGAATCGAGCTTTAAACGTAGTATTAATTTGAAGGATGTTGTAGATATAGAGAAAGATCTTGACAATTTAATGTGTAATGATATTGATGAGGCTTCAGTAAATGATATAGTAAATCGCATTAATGATATATTAAAAAGTGCTGCTAAAACGGTTGGTTGTATGAAGGATAACTACAGACCTACAATGAAGGGTAAAAGCATTGACAAAAAAGCTAACAGTAAACCATGGTTTAACCAAGCCTGTACAGAAAGGAGAAAACATTACTTTCAAGCCAAAGCAGTGTACTGTAAAGATAAAACTGATGTTAATAGAAATGCCAAACATATTGCAAGTAGGAACTATAAAAAGGAAATTAACAAGCAGCACAAATTGTATTTTAAGGATTTTGCAAATAAATTAAGAAATATGAAGAGTAAGAATCCAAAGGACTACTGGAAAATTATTAATGAGTCGAAAGGTGACAAAGGTAAAGAAATCAATACAGTTAATACTAACACTTTTTTTGAACACTTTAAGAAGTTAAGTTTTAGTGAGGAGGAGGATCAGAATGACTATGATTATGAAAATTTTGCAAACAATAATAATAATATTTTTTTAAATAGTATGTTTACAGCTGAGGAAGTAAGAAATGGTATACATAAGTTAAAAAACAACAAAGCGTGTGGGTTGGACCTAATCCTAAATGAGTTCCTAAAACATTCTGAGGATTATATGATCTCTGTATATGTTAAATTGTTTAATGTCATACTAAAATCTGGCCATATTCCTAAAGATTGGGCCATGGGTATTATTTTGCCAATTTATAAAAATAAGGGTCCTGTAACTAACCCAGATAACTACAGAGGGATCACACTGCTCAGTTGCTTTTGCAAATTATTCACCTGTGTTTTGAATAATAGGTTAACTGAATATATTGATGAATTGGGAATAATGGGGAGGAACAAACTGGATTTCGGCATGATTATTCCACAATGGATCATGTATTTGTCTTGAAAAATTTAATCGATTTATACTTAAATAAAAGGAAGCGCTTATACTGTGCCTTTGTAGACTACAGAAAGGCTTTTGACACTGTAAACAGAACATTCCTATGGTTGAAATTATTATCAAATAATATTGATGGAAACATTTTCACTGTGATATTTAACTTATATAAGGAAGCCAAATCATGTATTATGAATACATTTACAAAACATTTGTCACCTTTCTTCCCATGCAATATTGGAGTTCGACAAGGCGAAAATTTGTCACCACTAATGTTTGCATTATTTTTGAATGATCTTGAAACACATCTGTCAAATGCATATGGGGGTTTAACCTACATTTCTAGTCTAATGGAAAATTGTTTTGAAAAAGAGGACATTGTTGTGTATCTAAAGCTTTTTGTGTTGCTGTATGCTGATGATACAATTGTATTAGCAGAGTCACCTACTCAGTTACAATCTGCACTTGACGCCCTATTTAACTATTGCAAAACTTGGAAATTGCATGTTAATACTGCCAAAACTAAGGTGTTAGTATTCTCAAGGGGGAAGATTAGAAAATTGCCAGAATTTAAATTTGGACCAAATAAGCTTGCCATTGTAGATAAGTATAACTATCTAGGAATTAATTTTAACTATAATGGTAGATTCTCTAAAGCAATCAGACATTTATATGAACAGGCAAACCGAGCAATGTTATGTTTAATTTCTAAAGCTAGGAAGCTAAAACTCCCTGTTGATATCCAGTTAGAACTATTTGATTCCCTTATATGCCCAATATTGTTATATGGATGTGAAGTATGGGGATGTGAAAATATTATGTTAATTGAAAAGCTACATAGGAAATTTTGTAAAATTTTACTTGGGGTAAACAATAGAACACATACTTCCATGGTTTATGGAGAACTTGGGCAATTTCCACTAAATATTAAAATAAGCAGTAGATTGTTGAATTTTTGGGGGAAACTATTGATGGGAAAGGAATCTAAACTGTCTTGCATTATGTATAAATTATTATATCAATTATATGTTAAAAATATCTTTGAATCCCCTTGGATTACTCATGTTAAATACATTTTAAATAACACTGGCCTATCTAACTTGCCTATTCAGCAAGGCAGGTATAGTGGAATCGATAGGCAAGAGAGATTTTGTACTCTGTGTGATTGTAATGATATTGGAGATGAGTTTCATTATTTGTTTAAATGTACTTTTTTTCAAGAAGCTAGAATTAAATTTATTTCTAGATATTATTTTGTGAGACCAAACACTTTAAAAATGGACCAGTTGTTTAATTTGACAAGCCATGCAAAGCTAATTAAATTATGTAAATTCGTACAGGAGATTTTAAATAGCTTTAAGTTGTAAGTAGATCTTCCTGTGATACTTTTGTGTTTTGTATTTTGGTAAAACCATTTACCAATGTAATTTATAAGTATTATTGAAGCCTGGATTACATACACTTATAGCCATCTCACATTGTAACAGTATGCAACATTGTGATTCTCATGTAACCTAATAAGGTTTTTGAGAATAAAGTTGAAGTTGAAGTTGTAGTACCTGCACGGTGTCACACTCGCTGTCCCTTGTCAAGAAGCCTGTAGTACCTGCACAGTGTCACACTCGCAGTCCCTTGTCATGAAGCCTGTAGTACCTGCGCAGTGTCACACTCGCAGTCCCTTGTCACGAAGCCTGTAGTACCTGCGCAGTGTCACACTCGCAGTCCCTTGTCACGAAGCCTGTAGTACCTGCACAGTGTCACACTCGCAGTCCCTTGTCACGAAGCCTGTAGTACCTGCACAGTGTCACACTCGCAGTCCCTTGTCACGAAGCCTGTAGTACCTGTGCAGTGTCACACTCGCAGTCCCTTGTCACGAAGCCTGTAGTACCTGCACGGTGTCACACTCGCAGTCCCTTGTCACGAAGCCTGTAGTACCTGCGCAGTGTCACACTCGCAGTCCCTTGTCACGAAGCCTGTAGTACCTGCACAGTGTCACACTCGCAGTCCCTTGTCACGAAGCCTGTAGTACCTGCACGGTGTCACACTCGCAGTCCCTTGTCACGAAGCCTGTAGTACTTGTGCAGTGTCACACTCGCAGTCCCTTGTCACGAAGCCTGTAGTACCTGCACGGTGTCACACTCGCAGTCCCTTGTCACGCAGCCTGTAGTACCTGTGCAGTGTCACACTCGCTGTCCCTTGTCACGAAGCCTGTAGTACCTGCACGGTGTCACACTCGCAGTCCCTTGTCACGAAGCCTGTAGTACCTGCGCAGTGTCACACTCGCAGTCCCTTGTCACGAAGCCTGTAGTACCTGCACAGTGTCACACTCCCAGTCCCTTGTCAAGAAGCCTGTAGTACCTGCACAGTGTCACACTCCCAGTCCCTTGTCATGAAGCCTGTAGTACCTGCACAGTGTCACACTTGCAGTCCCTTGTCATGAAGCCTGTAGTACCTGCACAGTGTCACACTTGCAGTCCCTTGTCGTGAAGCCTGTAGTGTCTGTACAGTGCATATACAGCAAACTCTGCTTAACTCTTTCTATCCCAACTACGACTTTTTGTGTAGTTATAGTGTAGGCCTATCGAATTATCTCGAGTACACGTATTCGTATGATGTCACAAAATGTGTGTATGTGTTCTGGCCCAGGTCACTTCCGGTTGTTATACACTGTTTTGTTTAAATCTTCGACAGCGATTTTGAGCGTAGTAAATTACTAAATAAAGTGTTTATTTTCGTTGTTATCACAAAATGGCTGATGCCATTCATGCCGTGCACGATGGCAGCAATGTTGAGGCCATTCACGCCGTGCGCGATGGCAACGATGTTGATGCATTCTCAGATGACTCAGATGTTATTTTAAATAATGCAGTTTTTTAACCAATCAATTGGCACAAGTTGATGATAACTGGACGCAACGTTGGCTAATAGAGGACTCAGAAACCGACTGTGATTTTGAGGGTTTCCAACAGAGGATGGGTTTTCAACAATTTTACGCATAGAGACGCTCTCGAATGTGGTATGGATGGCAGTCAAAGAATAACTGTTTTCAAATTGTGTTTTGTTACCTGAAAAATAAATGAGCGTTATACACATCTCGTGCTTGTGTGGTGACTAAACGACACTACTACTATAATAAGTATTCAAGTTAAAATTTGCAATAAATTTTGCTATCGTTCTTTTAAAACTGATATTTTTCAAAGTGAAGAAAAATTGGTGATATGTTTGGTGATTTTTGGTCATTACCTTATTTGATAAAATATACCGTAACTTTGTTATGGATAATCTTTTTTTTTACTTTTATTACCATTTGAATCAGAACTTAATTCTGAAGGTTTAATTCACTGATACTTGTTGTTAAAAAATAATTAATCGTTGTCATTATGTCATCTGAAGTCAACTATAGTTATAAATTTTTTTTATGAACTCAAATATTAAAAATATGTGTATATATATATATATATATATATGGTAAAGTTAAAATGGACCTACATTTATAAAAATCATACCGTTCAAAAGATAATTTAATTTGGTTTCATTTTATATATATATATAGTTTATGGTACATGAATAAAGCACAACAAATACAACATGAACATAAAGCATAACAAATACAACATGAACATAAAGCACAACAAATACAACATGAACATAAAGCACAACAAATACAACATGAACATAAAGCACAACAAATACAACATGAACATAAAGCACAACAAATACAACATGAACATAAAGCACAACAAATACAACATGAACATAAAGCATAACAAATACAACATGAACATAAAGCACAACAAATACAACATGAACATAAAGCACAACAAATACAACATGAACATAAAGCACAACAAATACAACATGAACATAAAGCACAACAAATACAACATGAACATAAAGCACAACAAATACAACATGAACATAAAGCACAACAAATACAACATGAACAAGGAATGCTCAGACAAAAACATGAAATCTGTGCGAAAACAAATTTGCTTGGGAACTAGAAGGCTGGTTTTGGGTGGACCTCTGGGATAGGAGGCTTGTTTTGGATGGACCTCTGGGATAAAAAGAGTTAATAGAATCATTTCGGGTCAGTGAAGTTTGATTGTATTAAGTGACTAATTCATTTAAACGGCACATTTTAGCACAGCAAGAATAGGGGGTGATTCTGTCTGAGCCTGTAGATTTGATTCTACTAAATGGTTGATTCTTTTATCTTTGATTCTATTAAACAGTGTGCACTGTATAGATAGTCATGGTAGAATGTTTATTTCATAACATCGCAGTGACAGATATCATGTGTTTGCAGCAAGTCCGCTAGTGAAGCCCCGACCGCCGTCTGCCACAAGCATCCCTGCCATCCTGAAGGCCCTACAGGACGAGTGGGTCTGTAGTCTCATGTCTTATTAGAGTTACGCTCCAAGACGAGTGGGTCTGTAGTCTCATGTCTTATTAGAGTTACGCTCCAGGACAAGTGGGTCTGTAGTCTCATGTCTTATTAGAGTTACGCTCCAGGACGAGTGGGTCTGTAGTCTCAAGTCTTATTAGAGTTACGCTCCAGGACGAGTGGGTCTGTAGTCTCAAGTCTTATTAGAGTTACGCTCCAGGACGAGTGGGTCTGTAGTCTCAAGTCTTATTAGAGTTACGCTCCAGGACAAGTGGGTCTGTAGTCTCATGTCTTATTAGAGTTACGCTCCAGGACGAGTGGGTCTGTAGTCTCAAGTCTTATTAGAGTTACGCTCCAGGACGAGTGGGTCTGTAGTCTCATGTCTTACACAGAGTTAACTTCTAGTGTAGTTCAGTTGCTGTTGGAACTCATCATTGTGCACTAAGCTGCCCGCCATGTATTGATGTCATTTTATTAAACAGCTAATCTTAGTAATGGCTTATAGTGGCCCACCCTTAATTTAACTTTTTAATGACTTATTCTAGTGGCCCACCCTCAATTTTACTTTTTGATGACTTATTCTAGTGGCCCACCCTCAATTTAACTCTAGTGAATACATTATTATTAGAAGTATTAAAAGTGGTAGTACTAGACAATCTGCCAGTAGTTGTGCACATGAAGTGCACATTTGTATTATTATTAATTATTAATAAAGTGCAGGTTTTCACATCATTCAGTTCTAAGATCTCAAAAAATATAAAAACTGCATTTTGATTGTTTGTATAAAATGTTGAAGTTCACCTTTAGCCTGTGATACAACAACCACACTTGATGAAGTGATGAGTTCACCTTTACCCTGTGATACAACAACCACACTTGATGAAGTGATGAGTTCACCTTTACCCTGTGATACAACAACCACACTTGATGAAGTGATGAGAGTTGTGATGCCCGTCTTTGACGTTGTTGTTGTGTTGTTGCAGGATGCTGTCATGTTGCACAGTTTCACCCTGCGTCAGCAACTGCAAACTGCGCGACAAGGTGGGTAACCCCAGCGGGGTAACAACCGTCACCTCTTTTACAGGGCAGTTTCTGGGGTGTTGCGGTCTTAAATGAACTGGATGTGACAAGGACTCACATGAAACATTGTTACACTAGAAAATACACATCAAGAGCAAGAAATGTACGTTTGAGATGTTACTGATATGTGTATGCTGATATATATCATGAAAATGTCACTAAAATAATAATATTTGCTAAGTTTTGTTCTGAGGCTGTATACATTGAGAAATGTGACTGTCTAATGTCGCGTGTCTCTGACGCTGTAGAGTTGTCCCATGCCCTCTACCAGCATGATGCGGCATGTCGTGTCATCGCTCGTCTAACGAAGGAAGTGACAGCCGCTCGGGAAGGTACGTCACACTTGTCTGTGTCTCCTTGTTCTTTCTCACCCTCAAACTTTACTTGTCTCACCCTTGTTCTTTCACATCCCTCTATCTTCACTTTTCTCACCCTTGTTCTTTCACACCCTCTACCTTCACTTATCTCACCCTTGTTCTTTCACATCCCTCTATCTTCACTTTTCTCACCCTTGTTCTTTCACACCCTCTACCTTCACTTATCTCACCCTTGTTCTTTCACACCCTCTATCTTCACTTTTCTCACCCTTGTTCTTTCACACCCTCTACCTTCACTTATCTCACCCTTGTTCTTTCTCACCCTCAAACTTTACTTGTCTCATCCTTGTTCTTTCACATCCCTCTACCTTCACTTTTCTCACCCTTGTTCTTTCACACCCTCTACCTTCACTTATCTCACCCTTGTTCTTTCTCACCCTCAAACTTTACTTGTCTCACCCTTGTTCTTTTACATCCCTCTATCTTCACTTTTCTCACCCTTGTTCTTTCACACCCTCTACCTTCACTTATCTCACCCTTGTTCTTTCACATCCCTCTATCTTCACTTTTCTCACCCTTGTTCTTTCACACCCTCTACCTTCACTTATCTCACCCTTGTTCTTTCACACCCTCTATCTTCACTTTTCTCACCCTTGTTCTTTCACACCCTCTACCTTCACTTATCTCACCCTTGTTCTTTCTCACCCTCAAACTTTACTTGTCTCACCCTTGTTCTTTTACATCCCTCTATCTTCACTTTTCTCACCCTTGTTCTTTCACACCCTCTACCTTCACTTATCTCACCCTTGTTCTTTCACATCCCTCTATCTTCACTTTTCTCACCCTTGTTCTTTCACACCCTCTACCTTCACTTATCTCACCCTTGTTCTTTCACACCCTCTATCTTCACTTTTCTCACCCTTGTTCTTTCACACCCTCTACCTTCACTTATCTCACCCTTGTTCTTTCTCACCCTCAAACTTTACTTGTCTCATCCTTGTTCTTTCACATCCCTCTACCTTCACTTTTCTCACCCTTGTTCTTTCACACCCTCTACCTTCACTTATCTCACCCTTGTTCTTTCTCACCCTCAAACTTTACTTGTCTCACCCTTGTTCTTTCTCACCCTCAAACTTTACTTGTCTCACCCTTGTTCTTTCACATCCCTCTATCTTCACTTTTCTCACCCTTGTTCTTTCTCACCCTCAAACTTTACTTGTCTCATCCTTGTTCTTTCACATCCCTCTACCTTCACTTTTCTCACCCTTGTTCTTTCACACCCTCTACCTTCACTTATCTCACCCTTGTTCTTTCTCACCCTCAAACTTTACTTGTCTCACCCTTGTTCTTTTACATCCCTCTATCTTCACTTTTCTCACCCTTGTTCTTTCACACCCTCTACCTTCACTTATCTCACCCTTGTTCTTTCACATCCCTCTATCTTCACTTTTCTCACCCTTGTTCTTTCACACCCTCTACCTTCACTTATCTCACCCTTGTTCTTTCACACCCTCTATCTTCACTTTTCTCACCCTTGTTCTTTCACACCCTCTACCTTCACTTATCTCACCCTTGTTCTTTCTCACCCTCAAACTTTACTTGTCTCATCCTTGTTCTTTCACATCCCTCTACCTTCACTTTTCTCACCCTTGTTCTTTCACACCCTCTACCTTCACTTATCTCACCCTTGTTCTTTCTCACCCTCAAACTTTACTTGTCTCACCCTTGTTCTTTCTCACCCTCAAACTTTACTTGTCTCACCCTTGTTCTTTCACATCCCTCTACCTTCACTTATCTCACCCTTGTTCTTTCACACCCTCTATCTTCACTTTTCCCACACTTGTTCTTTCAGAGCATCTACCTTCACTTATCTCACCCTTGTTCTTTCACACCCTCTACCTTCACTTATCTCACCCTTGTTCTTTCACACCCTCTATCTTCACTTTTCCCACACTTGTTCTCTCACATCCCTCTACCTTCACTTATCTCACCCTTGTTCTTTCTCACCCTCAAACTTTACTTGTCTCACCCTTGTTCTTTCACATCCCTCTACCTTTACTTTTCTCACCCGTATTCTTTCACACCCTCTACCTTCATTTATCTCACCCTTGTTCTTTCACACCCTCTATCTTCACTTTTCCCACACTTGTTCTTTCACACCCTCTACCTTCACTTTTCTCACCCTTGTTCTTTCAGAGCATCTATCTTCACTTATCTCACCCTTTTTCTTTCAGAGCATTTACCTTCACTTATCTCACCCTTGTTCTTTCACACCCTCTGCCTTCACTTATCTCACCCTTGTTCTTTCAGAGCATCTACCTTCAATTATCTCACCCTTTTTCTTTCAGAGCATTTACCTTCACTTATCTCACCCTTGTTCTTTCACACCCTCTGCCTTCACTTATCTCACCCTTGTTCTTTCAGAGCATCTACCTTCAATTATCTCACCCTTTTTCTTTCAGAGCATTTACCTTCACTTATCTCACCCTTGTTCTTTCACACCATCTACTTTCACTTATCTCACCCTTGTTCTTTCACACCCTCTACCTTCACTTTTCTCACCCTTGTTCTTTCAGAGCATCTACCTTCACTTATCTCACCCTTGTTCTTTCACTCCTTCTACCTTTGCTCACCTCCCTTCTCCCCTCAACTCTCCCTTTAGCCTAATTATATCACATTCCCAATTTCTTCACCCTCATTCTCCTACCTCACTTTACCCTCATTCTCCCACCTCACATTACCCTCATTCTCCCAACTCATATTACCCTCATTCTCCCACCCCACATAACCCTCATTCTCCAACTCCACATTATCCTCATTCTCCCACCCCACATTACCCTCATTATCCCACCTCACATTACCCTCATTCTCCCACCTCACATTACCCTCATTCTCCTACCTCACTTTACCCTCATTCTCCTACCTCACATTACCCTCATTATCCCACCTCACATTACCCTCATTCTCCCACCTCACTTTACCCTCATTCTCCTACCTCACTTTACCCTCATTCTCCCACCTCACATTACCCTCATTCTCCCAACTCATTACCCTCATTCTCCCACCCCACATAACCCTCATTCTCCAACTCCACATTATCCTCATTCTCCCACCCCACATTACCCTCGTTCTCCCACCTCACATTACCCTCATTCTCCCACCTCACTTTACCCTCATTCTCCCACCTCACATTACCCTCATTCTCCCAACTCATATTACCCTCATTCTCCCACCCCACATAACCCTCATTCTCCAACTCCACATTATCCTCATTCTCCCACCCCACATTACCCTCGTTCTCCCACCTCACATTACCCTCATTCTCCAAATGTCCTTCTTTATTTTCTGTTGTCTCATTTTCTAACATCCTCTCTTTTTCTCCCAACCCCTTTTTGCCTCACATCCTCACACCCTCCCCACCTCATTTTTTCCGCCCTTGTTTATCCGCACACTTTGGTTCCCAAAGGTTGTGGGTGGATTAACGCAGCGAGTTGATTGGTGAATCATCAACTAATGAAGCAGTTTATGTCGAGATTGTGGAATAAAACGTGTAATTGAAGGATGAAGTAAGAAAGGTTGTGTCAGAGGAACTTATGAAACCTGATGAGTTGTCTAAATAATCAGAAGTGTCTCCTAAAGCATGGGTAGCAATATCAGGGCACAATACTGACTGACTTGGGTCTTGTTTCAGCCCTGGCGACTCTGAAACCCCAGGCTGGAGTGGGAGGCCAGGCCGCAGTGGGAGGAGCAGCCCTTCCCCAACCCGTAAGTTGCTCCCTTCTTCCCAAGTGCACTGCCTGTCAGTTTGGGAGACTATTGTGGGATCTGAGTAAAGCATTGTCTTTCTTTGCACAGGGTTTTCTAGGTTAAAATGTGTTTTCTACTTTACCCCAAAAACAGAATGTATCATTAATCATAGTTGTGTTTATTCCTAGAAGAAATGTTTAGTACACGTTGTAATCTGCAATTTGCGTCTGGTTCAGTGAAGGAAATTTGAAGTACAGTGCAACATGCTTATAACGAACACGGATACAACACGCTTATAACGAACACGGATACAACACACTTATAACGAACATGGATACAACACGCTTATAACGAACACGGATACAATGAATTGACGGATATAACAAAACAATTTCTTAAGTACGGATTTTTTCGATCGCAAATACTTCCCGCCCGTGACCTGGAAACCAAGCTGTGGCCGCGCAGAGCGCCAGTGACTAAGTAATTAGGTCAATGAGGGAAATCATCAAAGGTGATTGTTAGATAACAGTTCATCCGTAACAGGGCTACACAGTCAGAGGAAGCTGCAGCGCACTGTGACTGGCTTAAGGATTTCCTTTTGTCTGCATATAATGAATTCACGGATATAACGAACTTGTTAGCTACCCACAAAGTAGTTCGTTATAAGCGTGTTGCACTGTACAAGAAACAATAAATTTACGTACTATTTCTCGAAAAGACCTGCCTTGAGTGAAGGTTCTTCTTATTTTGTGAAGGACAGAGTAACCACAAGGACGGGGTAGTCGTAGTGAGGACAGAGTAACCACACCAAGGACGGGGTAGTCGTAGTGAGGACAGAGTAACCACAACAAGGACGTGGTAGTTGTAGTGAGGACAGAGTAACCACAACAAGGACGGGGTAGTCGTAGTGAGGACAGAGTAACCACAACAAGGACGTGGTAGTCGTAGTGAGGACAGAGTAACCACAACAAGGACGGGGTAGTCGTAGTGAGGACAGAGTAACCACAACAAGGACGTGGTAGTTGTAGTGAGGACAGAGTAACCACAACAAGGACGGGGTAGTCGTAGTGAGGACAGAGTAACCACAACAAGGACGTGGTAGTCGTAGTGAGGACAGAGTAACCACAACAAGGATGGGGTAGTCGTAGTGAGGACAGAGTAACCACAACAAGGACGGGGTAGTTGTAGTGAGGACAGAGTAACCACAACAAGGATGTGGTAGTCGTAGTGAGGACAGAGTAACCACAACAAGGACAGGGTAGTTGTAGTGAGGACAGAGTAACCACAACAAGGATGTGGTAGTTGTAGTGAGGACAGAGTAACCACAACAAGCGCGGGATAGTCATAGTGAGGGTAGTCTTGATGTACCACAGTGCAGTCCTGTCCACTGTTGCAGGCGTATGGAGCAGAGGCCGGGCCTGAGACGGCTGATCAACCCATGGAGGAGGCTGGCATGACGGATGAGATACTGCAGAAGGTTGGTCACCCCCATAGATCCCCCATCCCGTTATTACTTGAAGCACATACGTACTTGGAATATTCTGTCAGTTCCCAGTAACTCCCACTCACTGCTGATGTTAATTCCTCTTGTTAATATATAACAGTAATATAAAAATTAATGTGTAAAAAAAATTGTCACTGAATACATCCATTGATCGGGACAAGCAGATGGCCATTTCCACTGTCTTTGCCAGATTATTACATGTATAATGTATAATGCTACTGTTGTTTCTATGACATTGTCTCTGTTCAGTATTAATAGATGGCACGTTATGTTGCTGGAAAGCTGATAAATCCACACAAAGATTCAGATATTTATCCATACAAATAAATATGTGAAACAATAAATGAAATAAAGTTTTAAGTTTTCTTTATAACTGAAGAATATTTTAAGCTGTATAAATTGTGAGGCCACAGAATGAATAAAGATGCGTGTGTTTGTAGCTGCAAGAGAAGGCTACTTTACTAACGGCCGAGCGCAAGAAACGTGGCAAGACTATCCCAGAAGGCCTTGTCACGTCAGACGACATTCGTGGCTTCAGACAGCTCGCCTCACATGTGGTAGGTACCTCTAGTCAGGGCGAGTTGGTTCCTCTAGTCAGGGCGAGTAGGTTCCTCTACTCAGGGCGAGTAGGTTCCTCTACTCAGAGCGAGTAGGTTCCTCTACTCAGAGCGAGTATCTAGTCAGGGCAAGTAGGTTCTTCTACTCAGGGCGAGTAGGTTCCTTTAGTCAGGGCGAATAGGTTCCTCTAGTCAGGGCGAATAGGTTCCTCTAATCAGGGCGAGTAGGTTCCTTTAGTCAGGGCGAGTAGGTTCCTCTAGTCAGGGCGAGTAGGTTCCTCTAGTAAGTGCGAGTAGGTTCTTCTACTCAGGGCGAGTAGGTTCCTCTTGTCAGGGCGAGTAGGTTCCTCTAGTCAGGGCGAGTAGGTTCCTCTAGTCAGGGCGAGTAGGTTCCTCTACTCAGGGCGAGTAGGTTCCTCTACTCAGAGCGAGTAGGTTCCTCTACTCAGAGCGAGTAGGTTCCTCTAGTCAGGGCGAGTAGGTTCCTCTAATCAGGGCGAGTAGGTTCCTTTAGTCAGGGCGAGTAGGTTCCTCTAGTCAGGGCGAGTAGGTTCCTCTAGTCAGGGCAAGTAGGTTCTTCTACTCAGGGCGAGTAGGTTCCTTTAGTCAGGGCGAATAGGTTCCTCTAGTCAGGGCGAGTAGGTTCCTCTAGTAAGGGCGAGTAGGTTCTTCTACTCAGGGCGAGTAGGTTCGTCTTGTCAGGGCGAGTAGGTTCCTCTAGTCAGGGCGAGTAGGTTCCTCTAGTCAGGGCGAGTAGGTTCCTCTACTCAGGGCGAGTAGGTTCCTCTACTTAGAGCGAGTAGGTTCCTCTTGTCAGGGCGAGTAGGTTCCTCTAGTCAGGGCGAGTAGGTTCCTCTAGTCAGGGCGAGTAGGTTCCTCTAGTCAGGGGAAGACATTTACTGTATAACAGGGCCACCAGCTGTAAATAGCTGTCGTCCTGCAAAGGTGGTGGATTTCATGAACTGAAGATAACTTTGTAATATTAAACTTGGAACACAGAATATGCACTGCCAGTAATAAACATGATTAACATTGTAATGTGGTCTTATTTTCCTGGTATGAGAAATGTGTGTACAGTTCAAGCTCATTATTCCAGACACCTTTGTTCCCAGTGTATTCCAGACACCTTGGTTCCCAGTGTATTCCAGACACCTTTGTTCCCAGTGTATGTGTTTGCATTAACAAATCATGTAATTAACAGGTTATATTAGCATATGGAAAGACTGTTCTCGTGAAATGATGTCCAGATGCCAAGGATTCTGGATCATTGTCACCCAGATTACTGAGGTTCCACTGTATAATTTTTGGAATGTTGCCTTTTTTGGCTTGTTACTATTTTTATTCAATATGTAATATGTGCTTGGTTTTTTACCAAACGTACATATTTCTCTGGTGGCATAGTCGGCTGATGGTTTGTGTTGAGTGTAGTAAATTGACACCAGGGTGTGCTTTTGCAGGGCATCCACAGCGCGAGTATGCCGGGAATCCTCGCTCTCGACATTTGTCTTCGAGACACCTCCAAGATTATCACAGGCAAGTGAACCTCTAAAACATCATGCCCTTTTTCTAACACCCTTTCAGTAAAACACCTTCCCTTTTTTTAACACCCCTTCTCTAAAACACCTGCCCTTTTTCTAACACCCCTTCTCTAAAACACCTGCCTTTTTTGGCACCCCTTCAGTAAAACATCTGCTCTTTTTCTAACACCCCTTCTTTGTAACATGCCTTCATCATAATAATGGTTTTAATCGATATTGAGACAATGGCGGAGGAGCACAAATAATCATATGAGATGATGGCGGAGGAGCACAAATAATCATATCGGAGGAGCACAAATAATCATATGAGATGATGGCGGAGGAGCACAAATAATCATATGAGATGATGGCGGAGGAGCACAAATAATCATATGAGATGATGGCGGAGGAGCACAAATAATCATATGAGATGATGGCGGAGGAGCACAAATAATCATATGAGACGATGGCGGAGGAGCACAAATAATCATATGAGATGATGGCGGAGGAGCACAAATAATCATATGAGATGATGGCGGAGGAGCACAAATAATCATATGAGATGATGGCGGAGGAGCACAAATAATCATATGAGACGATGGCGGAGGAGCACAAATAAATCATATGAGACGATGGCGGAGGAGCACAAATAATCATATGAGATGATGGCGGAGGAGCACAAATAATCATATGAGACGATGGCGGAGGAGCACAAATAATCATATGAGATGATGGCGGAGGAGCACAAATAAATCATATGAGATGATGGCGGAGGAGCACAAATAATCATATGAGACGATGGCGGAGGAGCACAAATAATCATATGAGATGATGGCGGAGGAGCACAAATAATCATATGAGATGATGGCGGAGGAGCACAAATAATCATATGAGATGATGGCGGAGGAGCACAAATAAATCATATGAGACGATGCCTGATTTTAGCTGTTAGGAAGTTGGGTACAGTGTTCTCATTTGTCATAGTCGGTTGTCATAATAGTTCCATCGTAATCTCACACGTCCAATTATGAAATCATAACTGCACCCCTTTTTGATAGAGCATATTGAATGTGTGTAAATACATGCTGGAACATTATCGTGTGACACAGTCTTGTCATTGTTTGTAACCCATGTTGACACATTGTCACACTGCTGTTGTCAGGTGGCAGTGACAAGAACGTAGTCTTGTCATTGTTTGTAGCCCATGTTGACACATTGTCACACTGCTGTTGCCAGGTGGCAGTGACAAGAATGCAGTTGTGTTCAACAAGGACACAGAGCAGGTGATTGCCAGTCTACAGGGCCACACCAAGAAGGTGACCGGAGTCCTATACCACCCTGAGGAGGTAGGGCAAATATCATAAGTACAGTTTACTCAAGTTCTTTTTTATTAATCAAGAACTTATATTGTCTGAGTCAAGTTTGTGTTTTGTGTTGTCTGAGCCAAGTTTGTGTTTTGTGTTGACCAGGAGCTTGTGTTCACGGCATCGCTGGACAGCACGATCCGTGTGTGGGGCGTGCAGCAGACTGCGCCGTGTGCACATGTAGTGCGTGCGCATGACGGCCCAGTCACGGGCATCAGTCTCCATGCGACCGGCGACTATCTACTGAGTTGTTCAACTGACTCGGTACGTTGTCACTTGTTGTTATTTGTTACTTTACATTGTTGTCACTTTACATTGTTGTCACTTTACATTTCACTAATTATATACATTTTGGCTTCCCGTATACATAGTAGAAAGCAGACAACCAACTTGGGGAAAGGAGGCATTTTGTAGTAAGATAGTATGTATAAAATGGTTTGTTATTTGTGAATATGCATGGATGTGATGTGGCGTGGAGGAGACGCGGAGGTGGCATGGAATGTGTAAGATATCAAGTTTGTACAAGGTGTTTCTGTTTCTAGAACTGGGCTTTCTCTGATGTGCGTCAAGGTCGTGTCCTCACCAAGGTCCCCGACAGCTCGTCACAAGGTATTGATTCAGCTCATAACAACATGTTCTTACTATGACAGCTCATAACAACATGTTCTTCCTATGACAGCTCAACCTGGCCAAGCACTTACTTTGTAACTACATCCAAAACCTCGACCAAACTCTCTGTCACTATAAATTATCTGAAACTAGCTACCTTCTGTAAAAATCTCAAAACAATTTTTTTTTTAAATGCTTTCCACCGTAAATCCTTGCTGGCCCCTCGCTGTAACGATGACTTTGTGTCACTTGGGTGGTCAGGATGTGATGATGACTATGTGTCACTCAAATCAAATTTATTGTAACTCTTTACAATACATACAAATCAAACCAAGGTAAACACTATATAATAATGTAAAAAGAACATTATACAATGTTATACTCCCTAGTATATAGTTCAATACATATATCATAGTATTAAACACAAAAATAGCATGCAGGTGTAGAAAACGAACAAATTGTGATTGTGATACATGTTATATATTGACATCATTGTGTAATATAAATTGCTTAAGTATACATTTGTAGTTTATTATTGAATAAGAAGTAAACTTGAGTCTTGTGTTAAAAAATTTCAAATTATAGCACCCTTAATTCTTACAGAACGAAGTCTTATTTCTAAAGTTGCCAAGGATATGTGTATTTGTGTAGATTGTCTTGTATTGTAACTATGAACATCTTGATTCAGTTTAAACATATAAAAAATTGTAGGTAGAAGACCACTGTTGTATTTATACATAAATATTTGTATTGAGTATACATATAGTTGTCTAAACATTAAGATGTTTAGTAGTTTAAAGATAGGTTTTGTATGAGCTGATATATTAGCTGAGACAAGCATTCTCACCGTTTTCTTTTGAACCTTTATAATACTTGAACAATATGAGTCAAATGCACCACCCCACACTTCAATGCAGTAGGTCAAATGAGGGAATAAAAACTAGTAATATAAGGTGACCAAGCATGGTCTAGTTAATAATCTTGGCTTTATTGATAATGCCTACCCCTTTAGAGATTTTACATTTAACTTTGTTAATACGTTCAGCCCAATTAAGTTTGTTATCAATAGTAACGCCAAGAAATGTTGTAGAGGATACATTAATTTCAAGTTTTGTCGGTTTGATATGTTTTTTGTTGGATGTTCTAAATATCATGTATTGGGTCTTATCAATGTTTAGAGATAATTTGTTAGCATTTAACCAAGCTACAAGTTTTTTAGTTCAAGATTCATTTTGTTAGCTATACCATCCAATTGATCACCCTGTATAAATACACTAGTGTCATCGGCAAATAATAAGGAGAAAAGAATATCTGAGTCATCATCACATCATGACACTCGGGTGGTCAGGATGTGATGATGACTTTGTGTCACTCGGGTGGTCAGGATGTGATGATGACTTTGTCACTCGGGTGGTCAGGATGTGATGATGACTTTGTCACTCGGGTGGTCAGGATGTGATGATGACTTTGACACTTGGGGTGTCAGGATGTGATGATGACTTTGTTTTACTCGGGTGGTCAGGATGTGATGATGACTTTGTCACTCGGGTGGTCAGGATGTGATGATGACTTTGTCACTCGGGTGGTCAGGATGTGATGATGACTTTGTGTCACTCGGGTGGTCAGGATGTGATGATGACTTTGTCACACAGGTGATCAAGATGTGATAATGACTTTGTCACTTGGGTGGTCAGGATGTGATGATGACTTTGTGTTACTATGGTGGTCAGGATGTGATGATGACTGTGTCACACGGGTGGTTAGGATGAGATGATGACTTTGTGTCACTCGGGTGGTCAGGATGTGATGATGACTTTGTGTCACTCGGGTGGTCAGGATGAGATGATGACTTTGTGTCACTCGGGTGGTCAGGATGTGATGATGACTTTGTGTCACTCGGGTGGTCAGGATGTGATGATGACTTTGTGTCACTCGGGTGGTCAGGATGTGATGATGACTTTGTGTCACTCGGGTGGTCAGGATGTGATGATGACTTTGTGTCACTCGGGTGGTCAGGATGTGATGATGACTTTGTGTCACTCGGGTGGTCAGGATGAGATGATGACTTTGTGTCACACGGGTGGTTAGGATGAGATGATGACTTTGTGTCACTCGGGTGGTTAGGATGAGATGATGACTTTGTGTCACTCGGGTGGTTAGGATGAGATGATGACTTTGTGTCACTCGGGTGGTCAGGATGTGATGATGACTTTGTGTCACTCGGGTGGTCAGGATGTGTGAACATATGTAGTTTATATGTGATTTTATGTTAAAACAATCAAACTTTGTCCAATTGAAGCCAGTAATATCATATGTCATAGCTCTTGTCTCCCGTAGCACTGACCTGTGCCCAGTTCCATCCGGACGGCCTCATCTTTGGCACGGGAACGAAGGATTCGGTCATCAAGATCTGGGATCTGAAGGAGAGAACGAATGTGGCCAACTTCCAAGGTCACTCTGGGGCCATCACCAGCATCTCTTTCTCTGAGAATGGTACGGTTGTGTCACACTAGAGAGACTTCGTTCTTCCTCGATAGCAGATAATTACCCATAACCCATTGTATGCAAGCCATTGTGGGTGTCAATAATAACATGGCAGAGTTCAACATTTCTTGTGTATAGTACCTTATTGTACATTGATATGGCCATCGACATACCCAGGGTTGTTTGATTTAAATCATTTGATTTAAATCATTATTTAAATCACTCCAAAAAAATCATAGATTTATGATTTTTTTTACTTCAGATTTTTTTTATCGCTGATTTATATGAATTTAACACAAATAATTGTTTACAAGCATCGAGATGAACGAAGTTTTGTATGTTTTTTAATACAAAAGCACAAAGTGCGCACACTTGTGTAGTTGTATTGTCATCAGATAGCCTGACAGTCAAATATTTTATGACATTGTGTATGTGTTGAATGCAGTGAAAACACACAAACCTTTCTTCCAGAGAAAGTATCTTTTCAAGTCAGAAGCCCTGAGTTAAAGTTCACTTAGAGCTTGTGCTAGTTGTTACCAATTCAGTATGTTGACTCAAGTGAGACAGTCTGGGCTACAATTGTTTAATACTGCACCAGTTTGCAGTCTGGTTGGAGACCCATAGAGTACACAGAGCCCTGGACAGGTGCTAATCCATCCTCTCAGCAAACAATAATTAGCACTGGTACAGCCTCAGACACACAGCATGCTTTCCTTTCCAAGACAGATTATGCATTATGCAACTACAGGGGGTGAGGCCTTGTGGACATTGTCTAATGTCTTTATATAAGCAAAAATCATGTAATCTCTGTTAAGACAAGTACCCAAATCGATTTGAATAGAACACATTTGAAAGAGTTTATAAATATGGTCAGGTGCTAAACCACTAAATATATATATATATATATATATATATATATATATATATATATATATATATATATATATATTAAATGTCTATATACCAGATTTCAAACAAATCCTATTTAAATCAAATAAATTAAAAAAACATTTTAAATCATGATTTTTTTCAACCCTGGACATACCCACCGTTCCTGCACAGACATTGACATACCCACCGTTCCTGCACAGACATGACATACCCACCCCTCCTGCTCTAGCCTCTCACACACGACACAGACACTTCACACCAACTCACCTGTCTTTGTCAATCACAGTCAGGGGTGAAATACTTCCATGGATTCGTGGAAATCCAAAAAGTTTGCCGCGATTTTGGTGGCCTTTGAATTTGATGTGAATTCAATGAGATCTCAAAATGCTACATATAGGGGGATTTGGATATAAACTTAGTATTTCTTAAAATACTTTGATGTTTTCAACTGTTTACGATGACTGTAATCATTGAAATAAAAATAATTTTAATCACGTGCCTCTACGATATTGTCTCTATTCACTTTCAGTGCGACAATCTTAATTTGTAATGTGACAACACAGTTTATGAATCGGTGACATGTGATCAGTTTCACCCTACAGCACTAGACTGTGGCCTACAGCACTAGACTGTGGCCTACAGCACTAGACTGTGACCTACAGCACTAGACTGTGGCCTACAGCACTAGACTGTGGCCTACAGCACTAGACTGTGACCTACAGCACTAGACTGTGGCCTACAGCACTAGACTGTGGCCTACAGCACTAGACTGTGGCCTACAGCACTAGACTGTGGCCCACTCCACCTTGTGGCACCACTTTTGGTGTTTTTTAAATATCATGTTTCATGTATTGTGATTGACTGAAATGGATGAGCTGTTTGGTGAACGACTAGCGTGCATTGTTGGCGATGAGCGCAATGATATGGCATCCGTAAAGATGAGAAATTATTTTATTCTGGAAACGGAGGTACTCTGTGCTTGAGTTCTTGACAAAAAGACGTGTATGAGGGATGCATGGTGTTGGGGGGGTTGTTGTTGCAAGAGGAAGAACTGGAGCAGTATGACAGGGTTGTCTGTTGTTGACATGAGATCTCAAGCATAAGATATGGATCAAAGACAGAGTATTGATGAGTACTATACAGCTGTAGTCTTCCAGGATGGTACCAGGCCAATGCTGGGTTGAACTGAGCTTCAGCGTGATGAAGACAGTGATGAAGAAAGAAATCATCCGTGCCAACAGTTAACACATTCACTGCCATCCAGAGTATCCCACTCACAGCTGCCAATCAATCTTCTGCTGAATTCTTCTGGAAAGCAGACCATATCTACAACCACCCTGACAGGGACATGTGTGTGAACCTGAGAGCAGCTTGTTCTGTGCATGACAAGCTGCTGCAGCAGGCAGCAGATGCTAGAGGTGAGAAGAAAAAAAATTGGAGGTGTGTGCACCGAAGCTGGCATCTGAGGCAACAACCAAAGAAATGGCCAAAGCTGCTGCTAAGAAGGCCCTGCTAAGAAAGCCCTGTGAGACCATCACCTTGTCCAGCTCAAACAAGAAGCATTGAGCCTGTGACTATTCAACAAATGAACATTAGGACTCCTGCTTATGGCCAGTATTATATAATCAGTATTATTTGTGTTTCAGGCATTGGATAATTAAATATGCATTTAGTAAATGATTCATGGTAAAAAAAATTATTGATCTCGCTAGAAAAATTCAGAAATGTGCTGGTACATATGGCAAAAACAAAAGTCTCAGATGGTTCCAAAATGCAACAAGGCACAATTATTTTCAAAAACAGTTCCCCTGTTCTCCGAGGGGGAATTCCCTACGGATTCCCCATCATCAAAAAAATTAAGTGGATTTTTCTGTTCCTCACTTTCTTCCCTGCAAAGTGGACAACCGATGACCTGTCAGTGGACAGCTGATGACCTGTCAGTGGACAGCCGATGACCTGTCCATGTGCTATATTTTGATCCTTGACCAACAGCAACCATTATGCTTTTTGTATAAAACTCCCAAACTATGACTTTGTAGTTCTAAATATAGCATCAACACAATATCTTTTAAGATCAACATCTTTTAAAATGTCTTTATCTTTGCGTTTTTAACTCAAGCTATATTATAAAAGTTAAGAATGGGTTCTATATATATTCTAGTGTTGTTAGCCTAGTTAGCTCTTGTTGCACTATACTTCTACTGGTCCCATTAGTGACTAAGTTTAGTTAGTGTTCAGTTGATTGTGTCTCTTTCCAGGCTACTATCTCGCGACGTCAGCGGATGACTCCGTTGTGAAACTGTGGGATTTGCGTAAACTCAAGAACTTCAAGACCATAACGATGGACGACAAATACGAGGTGAGTTGATGCAACTTCTTGTGTCTACCATCTCTGATGTCCACTATCTCTGATGTCCACAATCTCTGATGTCCACAATCTCTGATGTCCACTATCTCTGATGTCCACAATCTCTGATGTACACAATCTCTGATGTACACAATCTCTGATGTCCACAATCTCTTATGTCCACAATCTCTTATGTCCACAATCTCTGATGTCCACCATCTCTGATGTCCACCATCCCTGATGTCCACCATCCCTGATGTCCACTATCTCTGATGTCCACAATCTCTGATGTACACAATATCTGATGTCCACCATCTCTGATGTCCACCATCTCTGATGTCCACAATCTCTTATGTCCACCATCTCTGATGTCCACCATCCCTGATGTCCACAATCTCTGATGTCCACCATCCCTGATGTCCATCATCTCTGATGTCCACCATCTCTGATGTCCACCATCTCTTATGTCCACCTTCTCTTATGTCCACCATCTCTGATGTCCACCATCTCTGATGTCCACAATCTCTTATGTCATGTATCTATCCTCTTTGTAGCTTCGTTGGTGCCTAAGGCCACATGGTAACATCTGCCAGAACAAAATTGTTACTTCAACCTCCGCCATTCCATTCCTGCCATCTCTGGCTGCATTCTCTGTGATCTCTAGCAGCAATGTCAGGCTGTCATGTCCTGGGTTCTAAGTGCCGTAGTCAGGCTGTCATGTCCTGGGTTCTAAGTGCCGTAGTCAGGCTGTCATGTCCTGGGTTCTAAGTGTCGTAGTCAGGCTGTCATGTCCTGGGTTCTACGTGCAGTAGTCAGGCTGTCATGTCCTGGGTTCTGTGTGCCGAAGTCAGGCTGTCATGTCCTGGGTTCTGTGTGCCGTAGTCAGGCTGTCATGTCCTGGGTTCTAAGTGCCGTAGTCAGGCTGTCATGTCCTGGGTTCTAAGTGCCGTAGTCAGGCTGTCATGTCCTGGGTTCTAAGTGCCGTAGTCAGGCTGTCATGTCCTGGGTTCTAAGTGCCGTAGTCAGGCTGTCATGTCCTGGGTTATAAGTGCAGTAGTCAGGCTGTAGGGTCCTGGGTTCTATCAATCTATGTGCAGTAGTCAGGCTGTCATGTCCTGGGTTCTAAGTGCCGTAGTCAGGCTGTAGGGTCCTGGGTTCAATCAATCTATGTGCAGTAGTCAGGCTGTCATGTCCTGGGTTCTAAGTGCCGTAGTCAGGCTGTAGGGTCCTGGGTCCTGTGTGCCGTAGTCAGGCTGTAGGGTCCTGGGTTATAAGTGCCGTAGTCAGGCTGTAGGGTCCTTGGTTCTATGTGCTGTAGTCAGGCTGTAGGGTCCTGGGTTCTATATGCTGTAGTCAGGCTGTAGGGTCCTGGGTTCTATCAATCTATGTGCAGTAGTCAGGCTGTAGGGTCCTGGGTTCTAAGTGGCGTAGTCAGGCTGTAGGGTCCTGGGTTCTA
Organism: Lamellibrachia satsuma; assembly: GCA_033239005.1. Taxonomy (NCBI): domain Eukaryota; kingdom Metazoa; phylum Annelida; class Polychaeta; order Sabellida; family Siboglinidae; genus Lamellibrachia; species Lamellibrachia satsuma. Next base: position 725,213 of record BSQZ01000125.1, on the reverse strand, counting down.
AGTGCCGTAGTCAGGCTGTAGGGTCCAGGGTTCTAAGTGGCGTAGTCAGGCTGTAGGGTCCTGGGTTCTATGTGCTGTAGTCAGGCTGTATGGTCCTGTGTTCTATGTGCTGTAGTCAGGCTGTAGGGTCCTGGGTTCTATGTGCTGTAGGTTCCTGTGTCCTGGGTTCTACGTGACGTAGTCAGGTTGTAGGGTCCTGTGTTCTATGTGCTGTAGTCAGGCTGTAGGGTCCTGTGTTGTATGTGCTGTAGTCAGGCTGTAGGGTCCTGTGTTGTGTGTGCTGTAGTCAGGCTGTAGGGTCCTGGGTTCTAAGTGCTGTAGTCAGGCTGTAGGGTCCTGTGTTGTATGTGCTGTAGTCAGGCTGTAGGGTCCTGTGTTCTATGTGCTGTAGTCAGGCTGTAGGGTCCTTGGTTCTATGTGCTGTAGTGTCCTGGGTTCTAAGTGCTGTAGTCAGGCTGTAGGGTCCTGTGTTCTATGTGCTGTAGTCAGGCTGTAGGGTCCTGGGTTCTATGTGCTGTAGGGTCCTGGGTTCTAAGTGCTGTAGTCAGGCTGTAGGGTCCTGTGTTGTGTGTGCTGTAGTCAGGCTGTAGGGTCCTGGGTTCTAAGTGCTGTAGTCAGGCTGTAGGGTCCTGTGTTGTATGTGCTGTAGTCAGGCTGTAGGGTCCTGTGTTCTATGTGCTGTAGTCAGGCTGTAGGGTCCTGGGTTCTAAGTGCTGTAGTCAGGCTGTAGGGTCCTGTGTTGTGTGTGCTGTAGTCAGGCTGTAGGGTCCTGGGTTCTATGTGCTGTAGTCAGGCTGTAGGGTCCTTGGTTCTATGTGCTGTAGTGTCCTGGGTTCTAAGTGCTGTAGTCAGGCTGTAGGGTCCTGTGTTGTATGTGCTGTAGTCAGGCTGTAGGGTCCTGTGTTCTATGTGCTGTAGTCAGACTGTAGGGTCCTGTGTTCTATGTGCTGTAGTCAGGCTGTATGGTCCTGTGTTCTATGTGCTGTAGTCAGGCTGTAGGGTCCTGGGTTCTATGTGCTGTAGGGTCCTGGGTTCTAAGTGCAGTAGTCAGGCTGTAGGGTCCTGTGTTGTATGTGCTGTAGTCAGGCTGTAGGGTCCTGTGTTCTATGTGCTGTAGTCAGGCTGTAGGGTCCTGTGTTCTATGTGATGTAGTCAGGCTGTAGGGTCCTGTGTTCTATGTGCTGTAGTCAGGCTGTAGGCTCCTGCGTTCTATGTGCTGTAGTGTCCTGGGTTCTAAGTGCTGTAGTCAGGCTGTAGGGTCCTGTGTTGTATGTGCTGTAGTCAGGCTGTAGGGTCCTGTGTTGTATGTGCTGTAGTCAGGCTGTAGGGTCCTGTGTTCTATGTGCTGTAGTCAGGCTGTAGGGTCCTGTGTTCTATGTGATGTAGTCAGGCTGTAGGGTCCTGTGTTCTATGTGCTGTAGTCAGGCTGTAGGCTCCTGCGTTCTATGTGCTGTAGTGTCCTGGGTTCTAAGTGCTGTAGTCAGGCTGTAGGGTCCTGTGTTGTATGTGCTGTAGTCAGGCTGTAGGGTCCTGTGTTCTATGTGCTGTAGTCAGGCTGTAGGGTCCTGTGTTCTATGTGCTGTAGTCAGGCTGTAGGGTCCTGTGTTCTATGTGCTGTAGTCAGGCTGTAGGCTCCTGGGTTCTATGTGCTGTAGTGTCCTGGGTTCTAAGTGCTGTAGTCAGGCTGTAGGGTCCTGTGTTGTATGTGCTGTAGTCAGGCTGTAGGGTCCTGTGTTCTATGTGCTGTAGTCAGACTGTAGGGTCCTGTGTTCTATGTGCTGTAGTCAGGCTGTAGGGTCCTGTGTTCTATGTGCTGTAGTCAGGCTGTAGGGTCCTGGGTTCTATGTGCTGTAGGGTCCTGGGTTCTAAGTGCTGTAGTCAGGCTGTAGGGTCCTGTGTTGTATGTGCTGTAGTCAGGCTGTAGGGTCCTGTGTTCTATGTGCTGTAGTCAGGCTGTAGGGTCCTGTGTTCTATGTGCTGTAGTCAGGCTGTAGGGTCCTGTGTTCTATGTGCTGTAGTCAGGCTGTAGGGTCCTGTGTTCTATGTGCTGTAGTCAGGCTGTAGGGTCCTGTGTTCTATGTGCTGTAGTCAGGCTGTAGGGTCCTGTGTTCTATGTGCTGTCAGTCAGGCTGTAGGCTCCTGTGTTCTATGTTCTGTAGTCAGCTGTGCTGTTCTATTGCTGTAGTGTCCTGGGTTCTAAGTGCTGTAGTCAGGCTGTAGGGTCCTGTGTTGTATGTGCTGTAGTCAGGCTGTAGGGTCCTGTGTTCTATGTGCTGTAGTCAGACTGTAGGGTCCTGTGTTCTATTTGCTGTAGTCAGGCTGTAGGGTCCTGTGTTCTATGTGCTGTAGTCAGGCTGTAGGGTCCTGGGTTCTATGTGCTGTAGGGTCCTGGGTTCTAAGTGCTGTAGTCAGGCTGTAGGGTCCTGTGTTCTATGTGCTGTAGTCAGGCTGTAGGGTCCTGTGTTCTATGTGCTGTAGTCAGGCTGTAGGGTCCTGTGTTCTATGTGCTGTAGTCAGGCTGTAGGGTCCTGTGTTCTATGTGCTGTAGTCAGGCTGTAGGCTCCTGGGTTCTATGTGCTGTAGTGTCCTGGGTTCTAAGTGCTGTAGTCAGGCTGTAGGGTCCTGTGTTGTATGTGCTGTAGTCAGGCTGTAGGGTCCTGTGTTCTATGTGCTGTAGTCAGACTGTAGGGTCCTGTGTTCTATGTGCTGTAGTCAGGCTGTAGGGTCCTGTGTTCTATGTGCTGTAGTCAGGCTGTAGGGTCCTGTGTTGCATGTGCTGTAGTCAGGCTGTAGGGTCCCGTGTTCTATGTGCTGTAGTCAGGCAGTAGGGTCCTATGTTCTATGTGCTGTAGGGTCCTGGGTTCTAAGTGCTGTAGTCAGGCTGTAGGGTCCTGTGTTGTATGTGCTGTAGTCAGGCTGTAGGGTCCTGTGTTCTATGTGCTGTAGTCAGGCTGTAGGGTCCTGTGTTCTATGTGCTGTAGTCAGGCTGTAGGGTCCTGTGTTCTATGTGCTGTAGTCAGGCTGTAGGCTCCTGCGTTCTATGTGCTGTAGTGTCCTGGGTTCTAAGTGCTGTAGTCAGGCTGTAGGGTCCTGTGTTGTATGTGCTGTAGTCAGGCTGTAGGGTCCTGTGTTCTATGTGCTGTAGTCAGGCTGTAGGGTCCTGTGTTCTATGTGCTGTAGTCAGGCTGTAGGGTCCTGTGTTCTATGTGCTGTAGTCAGGCTGTAGGGTCCTGGGTTCTATGTGCTGTAGGGTCCTGGGTTCTAAGTGCTGTAGTCAGGCTGTAGGGTCCTGTGTTGTATGTGCTGTAGTCAGGCTGTAGGGTCCTGTGTTCTATGTGCTGTAGTCAGACTGTAGGGTCCTGTGTTCTATGTGCTGTAGTCAGGCTGTAGGGTCCTGTGTTCTATGTGCTGTAGTCAGGCTGTAGGGTCCTGGGTTCTATGTGCTGTAGTCAGGCTGTAGGGTCCTGGGTTCTAAGTGCTGTAGTCAGGCTGTAGGGTCCTGTGTTGTATGTGCTGTAGTCAGGCTGTAGGGTCCTGTGTTCTATGTGCTGTAGTCAGGCTGTAGGGTCCTGTGTTCTATGTGATGTAGTCAGGCTGTAGGGTCCTGTGTTCTATGTGCTGTAGTCAGGCTGTAGGCTCCTGCGTTCTATGTGCTGTAGTGTCCTGGGTTCTAAGTGCTGTAGTCAGGCTGTAGGGTCCTGTGTTGTATGTGCTGTAGTCAGGCTGTAGGGTCCTGTGTTCTATGTGCTGTAGTCAGACTGTAGGGTCCTGTGTTCTATGTGCTGTAGTCAGGCTGTAGGGTCCTGTGTTCTATGTGCTGTAGTCAGGCTGTAGGGTCCTGTGTTGCATGTGCTGTAGTCAGGCTGTAGGGTCCTGTGTTCTATGTGCTGTAGTCAGGCTGTAGGGTCCTGTGTTCTATGTGCTGTAGTCAGGCTGTAGGGTCCTGTGTTCTATGTGCTGTAGTCAGGCTGTAGGGTCCTGGGTTCTATGTGCTGTAGTCAGGCTGTAGGGTCCTGGGTTCTATGTGCGGTAGTCAGGCTGTAGGGTCCTGTGTTCTATGTGCTGTAGTCAGGCTGTAGGGTCCTGTGTTCTATGTGCTGTAGTCAGGCTGTAGGGTCCTGTGTTCTATGTGCTGTAGTCAGGCTGTAGGGTCCTGTGTTCTATGTGCTGTAGTCAGGCTGTAGGGTCCTGTGTTCTATGTGCTGTAGTCAGGCTGTAGGGTCCTGGGTTCTATGTGCTGTAGTCAGGCTGTAGGGTCCTGGGTTCTATGTGCTGTAGTCAGGCTGTAGGGTCCTGTGTTCTATGTGCTGTAGTCAGGCTGTAGGGTCCTATGTGCTGTAGTCCGGCTGTAGGGTCCTGTGTTCTATGTGCTGTAGTCAGGCTGTAGGGTCCTGTGTTCTATGTGCTGTAGTCAGGCTGTAGGGTCCTGTGTTCTATGTGCTGTAGTCAGGCTGTAGGGTCCTGTGTCCTGGGTTTTATGTGCCGTAGTCAGGCTGTAGGGTCCTGTGTTCTATGTGCTGTAGTCAGACTGTAGGGTCCTGTGTTCTATGTGCTGTAGTCAGGCTGTACGGTCCTGGGTTCTATGTGCTGTAGGGTCCTGGGTTCTAAGTGCTGTAGTCAGGCTGTAGGGTCCTGTGTTCTATGTGCTGTAGTCAGGATGTAGGGTCCTGTGTTTTATGTGCTGTAGTCAGGCTGTAGGGTCCTGTGTTCTATGTGCTGTAGTCAGGCTGTAGGGTCCTGTGTTCTATGTGCTGTAGTCAGGCTGTAGGGTCCTGGGTTCTATGTGCTGTAGGGTCCTGGGTTCTAAGTGCTGTAGTCAGGCTGTAGGGTCCTGTGTTGTATGTGCTGTAGTCAGGCTGTAGGGTCCTGTGTTCTATGTGCTGTAGTCAGGCTGTAGGGTCCTGGGTTCTATGTGCTGTAGGGTCCTGGGTTCTAAGTGCTGTAGTCAGGCTGTAGGGTCCTGTGTTGTGTGTGCTGTAGTCAGGCTGTAGGGTCCTGGGTTCTATGTGCTGTAGTCAGGCTGTAGGGTCCTTGGTTCTATGTGCTGTAGTGTCCTGGGTTCTAAGTGCTGTAGTCAGGCTGTAGGGTCCTGTGTTGTATGTGCTGTAGTCAGGCTGTAGGGTCCTGTGTTCTATGTGTTGTAGTCAGACTGTAGGGTCCTGTGTTCTATGTGCTGTAGTCAGGCTGTATGGTCCTGTGTTCTATGTGCTGTAGTCAGGCTGTAGGGTCCTGGGTTCTATGTGCTGTAGGGTCCTGGGTTCTAAGTGCTGTAGTCAGGCTGTAGGGTCCTGTGTTCTATGTGCTGTAGTCAGGCTGTAGGCTCCTGGGTTCTATGTGCTGTAGTGTCCTGGGTTCTAAGTGCTGTAGTCAGGCTGTAGGGTCCTGTGTTGTATGTGCTGTAGTCAGGCTGTAGGGTCCTGTGTTCTATGTGCTGTAGTCAGACTGTAGGGTCCTGTGTTCTATGTGCTGTAGTCAGGCTGTAGGGTCCTGTGTTCTATGTGCTGTAGTCAGGCTGTAGGGTCCTGGGTTCTATGTGCTGTAGGGTCCTGGGTTCTAAGTGCTGTAGTCAGGCTGTAGGGTCCTGTGTTGTATGTGCTGTAGTCAGGCTGTAGGGTCCTGGGTTCTATGTGCTGTAGGTTCCTGTGTCCTGGGTTCTATGTGACGTAGTCAGGTTGTAGGGTCCTGTGTTCTATGTGCTGTAGTCAGGCTGTAGGGTCCTGTGTTGTATGTGCTGTAGTCAGGCTGTAGGGTCCTGTGTTCTATGTGCTGTAGTCAGGCAGTAGGGTCCTGTGTTCTATGTGCTGTAGTCAGGCTGTAGGGTCCTGTGTTCTATGTGCTGTAGTCAGGCTGTAGGGTCCTGGGTTCTATGTGCTGTAGGTTCCTGTGTCCTGGGTTCTATGTGACGTAGTCAGGTTGTAGGGTCCTGTGTTCTATGTGCTGTAGTCAGGCTGTAGGGTCCTGTGTTCTATGTGCTGTAGTCCGGCTGTAGGGTCCTGTGTTCTATGTGCTGTAGTCAGGCTGTAGGGTCCTGTGTTCTATGTGCTGTAGTCAGGCTGTAGGGTCCTGTGTTCTATGTGCTGTAGTCAGGCTGTAGGGTCCTGTGTCCTGGGTTTTATGTGCCGTAGTCAGGCTGTAGGGTCCTGTGTTCTATGTGCTGTAGTCAGACTGTAGGGTCCTGTGTTCTATGTGCTGTAGTCAGGCTGTAGGGTCCTGGGTTCTATGTGCTGTAGGGTCCTGGGTTCTAAGTGCTGTAGTCAGGCTGTAGGGTCCTGTGTTGTATGTGCTGTAGTCAGGATGTAGGGTCCTGTGTTTTATGTGCTGTAGTCAGGCTGTAGGGTCCTGTGTTCTATGTGCTGTAGTCAGGCTGTAGGGTCCTGTGTTCTATGTGCTGTAGTCAGGCTGTAGGGTCCTGGGTTCTATGTGCTGTAGGGTCCTGGGTTCTAAGTGCTGTAGTCAGGCTGTAGGGTCCTGTGTTGTATGTGCTGTAGTCAGGCTGTAGGGTCCTGTGTTCTATGTGCTGTAGTCAGGCTGTAGGGTCCTGGGTTCTATGTGCTGTAGGGTCCTGGGTTCTAAGTGCTGTAGTCAGGCTGTAGGGTCCTGTGTTGTGTGTGCTGTAGACAGGCTGTAGGGTCCTGGGTTCTATGTGCTGTAGTCAGGCTGTAGGGTCCTTGGTTCTATGTGCTGTAGTGTCCTGGGTTCTAAGTGCTGTAGTCAGGCTGTAGGGTCCTGTGTTGTATGTGCTGTAGTCAGGCTGTAGGGTCCTGTGTTCTATGTGCTGTAGTCAGACTGTAGGGTCCTGTGTTCTATGTGCTGTAGTCAGGCTGTATGGTCCTGTGTTCTATGTGCTGTAGTCAGGCTGTAGGGTCCTGGGTTCTATGTGCTGTAGGGTCCTGGGTTCTAAGTGCTGTAGTCAGGCTGTAGGGTCCTGTGTTCTATGTGCTGTAGTCAGGCTGTAGGCTCCTGGGTTCTATGTGCTGTAGTGTCCTGGGTTCTAAGTGCTGTAGTCAGGCTGTAGGGTCCTGTGTTGTATGTGCTGTAGTCAGGCTGTAGGGTCCTGTGTTCTATGTGCTGTAGTCAGACTGTAGGGTCCTGTGTTCTATGTGCTGTAGTCAGGCTGTAGGGTCCTGTGTTCTATGTGCTGTAGGGTCCTGGGTTCTAAGTGCTGTAGTCAGGCTGTAGGGTCCTGTGTTGTATGTGCTGTAGTCAGGCTGTAGGGTCCTGTGTTCTATGTGCTGTAGTCAGGCTGTAGGGTCCTGTGTTCTATGTGATGTAGTCAGGCTGTAGGGTCCTGTGTTCTATGTGCTGTAGTCAGGCTGTAGGCTCCTGGGTTCTATGTGCTGTAGGGTCCTGGGTTCTAAGTGCTGTAGTCAGGCTGTAGGGTCCTGTGTTGTATGTGCTGTAGTCAGGCTGTAGGGTCCTGGGTTCTAAGTGCTGTAGTCAGGCTGTAGGGTCCTGTGTTGTATGTGCTGTAGTCAGGCTGTAGGGTCCTGGGTTCTAAGTGCTGTAGTCAGGCTGTAGGGTCCTGTGTTGTATGTGCTGTAGTCAGGCTGTAGGGTCCTGGGTTCTAAGTGACCTTACATGCAGTCCACTAAGGTATGTTATCTGTGCCAGGTGCGGTCTCTCTGCTTTGACCACAGTGGAACCTACCTTGCTGTGGCAGGAACAGACGTCAGGTAAGATTAGTATGTCACTGCTGGTGAGACAGCGGGGGGCAATTAATCTCCTAGAGTAACTAGTATTTTGAAAGTTAACTAGTTAGATTAATATTAACCTAAGTAAGTTAATTGTTGTTGAATGGTAAATTCATAAATTAAATTATAAATTACTGAGCCATGTTAATATTACTTAATAAACAGTGTAAATAACAAACCTATTTATCTGCCTGTCTCAGGGTTTACCTGTGCTTACTGTTTAAAACATCTCACTGGTTAATAATAATATCCCTACAAGACGTGTTACTGTCATCATCTTTCATCTAATATTTCCAAACATACATGATTTGATGATGTAATAAATAGTAAGCAATTAGTTGATAAGTTACTGAGCCATGTTAATAAACCATGTCAATAACAACCATATTGATCTGTCTCAGGGTCTACCTGTGCAATAACAACCATATTGATCTGTCTTAGGGTCTACCTGTGAAATAACAACCACATTGATCTGTCTCAGGGTCCACCTGTGCAATAACAGCCATATTGATCTGTCTCAGGGTCTACCTGTGTAATAACCAGATTGATCTGTCTCAGGGTCTACCTGTGCAATAACAACCATATTGATCTGTCTCAGGGTCTACCTGTGTAATAACAACCACATTGATCTGTATCAGGGTCTACCTGTGTAATAACAACCATGTTGATCTGTCTCAGGGTCTACCTGTGTAATAACAACCATGTTGATCTGTCTCAGGGTCTACCTGTGCAATAACAACCATATTGATCTGTCTCAGGGTCTACCTGTGTAATGACAACCACATTGATCTGTTTCAGGGTCTACCTGTGTAATAACAACCACATTGATCTGTCTCAGGGTCTACCTGTGTAATAACAACCACATTGATCTGTATCAGGGTCTATCTGTGTAATAACAACCACATTGATCGTCTCAGGGTCTGCCTATGCAATAACAACCACATTGATCTGTCTCAGGGTCTTCCTGTGTAATAACAACCATGTTGATCTGTCTCAGGGTCTACCTGTGTAGTAACAACCACATTGATCTGTCTCAGGGTCTACCTGTGTAATAACAACCATGTTGATCTGTCTCAGGGTCTACCTGTGTAATAACAACCACATTGATCTGTCTCAGGATCTACCTGTGCAATAACAACCATGTTGATCTGTCTCAGGGTCTACCTGTGCAATAACAACCATATTGATCTGTCTCAGGGTCTACCTGTGCAAGCAATGGCAGGAGCTGAAAGTCTTCAATGACCACACAGCTATGGCAACTGGTGTCCGGTTTGGTCAGAATGCTACGTTTGTGGCGTCCACCAGCATGGACCGGTCACTCAAGATCTTTGGCATGTGAGAGGCACTGGACACTGAAGATTTACTGATGGAGGATCTACAGGACAATAGGAAGGCTTCCCAAGTTGAATATCCATTGTCAGCCAGTGGTATTGTCTGTCGGTGGTATTGTCTGCAGGTGGTATCGTCTGCAGGTGGTATCGTCTGCAGGTGGTATCGTCTGCCGGTGGTATCGTCTGCCGGTGGTATTGTCTGCAGGTGGTATTGTCTGCAGGTGGTATTGTCTGCAGGTGGTATTGTCTGCAGGTGGTATCGTCTGCCGGTGGTATCGTCTGCCGGTGGTATCGTCTGCAGGTGGTATTGTCTGTCGGTGGTATTGTCTGCCGGTGGTATTGTCTGCCAGTGGTATTGTCTGCCGGTGGTATTGTCTGCCGGTGGTATTGTCTGTCGGTGGTATTGTCTGCAGGTGGTATTGTCCAGTTACCCACAGTTGTAGACAGGCCGTCTGTCAGGATTAATGGTTTACACAAGCAATTTGTGCTCTGACTGGTCGTGGTACACCGCATCGCATGCAAATGTGCACCTATTTAGTGTATGTGTTTAGACACGGCTTCCTAGATATTGACTCGTGCCACTCCCAAACTTGTTGTCAGTCACTCATTGGCCACTCCCTAACCTGTTGTCAGTCACTCATTGGCCACTCCCTAACCTGTTGTCAGTCACTCATTGGCCACTCCCTAACCTGTTGTCAGTCACTCATTGGCCACTCCCTAACCTGTTGTCAGTCACTCATTGGCCTCTCCCTAACCTGTTGTCAGTCACTAATTGGCCACTCCCTAACCTGTTGTCAGTCACTCATTGGCCACTCCCTAACCTGTTGTCAGTCACTCATTGGCCACTCCCTAAACTGCTGTCAATCACTCATTGGCCACTCCCTAAACTGCTGTCAATCACTCATTGGCCACTCCCTAAACTGCTGTCAATCACTCATTGGCCACTCCCTAACCTGTTGTCAATCACTCATTGGCCACTCCCTAACCTGTTGTCAGTCACTCATTGGCCACTCCCTAACATGTTGTCAATCACTAATTGGTCACTCCCTAAACTGTTGTCAATCACTAATTGGCCACTCCCTAACCTGTTGTCAGTCACTCATTGGCCACTCCCTAAACTGCTGTCAATCACTCATTGGCCACTCCCTAAACTGCTGTCAATCACTCATTGGCCACTCCCTAAACTGCTGTCAATCACTCATTGGCCACTCCCTAAACTGCTGTCAATCACTCATTGGCCACTCCCTAAACTGCTGTCAATCACTCATTGGCCACTCCCTAACATGCTGTCAATCACTCATTGGCCACTCCCTAACATGCTGTCAATCACTCATTGGCAACTCCCTAACATGCTGTCAATCACTCATTGGCCACTCCCTAACATGCTGTCAATCACTCATTGGCCACTCCCTAACATGCTGTCAATCACTCATTGGCCACTCCCTAACCTGTTGTCAGTCACTCATAGGCCACTCCCTAAACTGCTGTCAATCACACATTGGCCACTCCCTAACATGCTGTCAATCGCTCATTGGCCACTCCCTAACATGCTGTCAATCGCTCCTTGGCCACTCCCTAACATGCTGTCAATCGCTCATTGGCCACTCCCTAAATTGCTGTCAATCACTCATTGGCCACTCCCTAACATGCTGTCAATCATTCATTGGCCACTCCCTAAACTGCTGTCAATCACTCATTGGCATTCCCTAACATGCTGTCAATCACTCATTGACCACTTCCTAACATGCTGTCAATCGCTCATTGGCCACTCCCCAATGTGCTGTCAATCACTCATTGGCCACTCCCTAACGTGCTGTCAATCACTCATTGGCCACCCCCTAACGTGCTGTCAATCACTCATTGGCCACTCCCTAACGTGCTGTCAATCACTCATTGCTCACTACTTCGAAATTGCAATCAGTGAAATTAAGACAAGTTACAATTCTGCCAATACAGTCATAACCACTAATTGGCCTCACGAGGGTGTTTAGATGGCCACTTCAAGGCGATACTGTGTCGGCTGACCAATTGAACAGTCAATTAATCATTTGTGTGAATTGGCCTTAATTAATCGTAATCATACACTTGCCTCGTCATATCAGACTGTCCTGGTCGATGTGAAAAAGTTGTGTATGAACAAATGTCTTAAACAAATCAACTAACTCTGACCACGCAGTCAGTTGGACCCTGGAAGGTAAAGACAAGCTCACAAAGTGAGATCTAGAATGGTGGGGTTTCTTTTCAACTGCATGTCTTGTTTGGACAGTTTATAACATGGTCAACATATCTGTAGATACAGATGCTCTAGTGAACAGCTGCATATGCTGCGGGGTTTAGTTAATATAGTTGTAGTTTAGTTATAACTCATGTAAAGAAAGTTAGAGCTCCGTAGTGAGGAGGAAGAAATGTTAGTGCGCACTATTGCATACTGTAGTTCCACATAGTCGGTAGTATTCAAACTGATGGTGCCCTCGTGTTGAAGTTTATACATGATTTGTACAACAGATCGTAGACCAGTGTGTGTGAGTTGACTGCTAATGTGACAAGTTATCATGTAATGTAGACTTTATTTCCTGGTTAAACAGGTTGTTAACATTTGTATCAAACAGAAGACGTCTTACGTTACCATCTTGTCTTACAGGTGTCAAGCCTGTTGGTGTGTTCTATGTGTAACATTGACAGGTGGCAGTTGGTGAAATAAATATTTATATTCATAAGAAATTATCAATCTAATTTAGAAAGACAAGATTTTGAATTCATATCAGTTGACATAACTATTACTCTAAGTGTATTTTGTATGTAAGAATGGGCAATGTTTTTGAAGTGATGTGATTCTGCCTTGTAAATAGACGCCTTATGTACGTGCTAGATTTATTCAATGGCTTGCACCTGTAGTCCTTACTTGGCAGAGAGAACCAAAGTGGAGCCCAGGTTGACATTAAGACCTGCAGCTTTCAGCAGATGTAGCACAGATGACAGTGGTGTGACAGTCTTACAGATGACAGTGGTGTGACAATTTTACGTATGTCCGTGGTGTGACAGTTTTACAGATGACAGTGGTGTGACAGTTTTACAGATGACAGTGGTGTGACAGACTTACATATGACAGTGGTATGACAGTCTTACAGATGACAGTTGTGTGACAGTCTTACAGATGACAGTGGTGTGACAGTCTTACAGATGACAGTGGTGTGACAGTCTTACAGATGACAGTGGTGTGACAGTTTTAAAGAGTAAGAAATAAAGGTTCCAAAAAAGAGTTCATTCATGGGTTGGTAAGATTCTGTTACATTTGTTAGACAAGTTTGCATTGATACCTTTGGAGAGACTATATATTACTAATGTTGAAACTGGACTAGTTAAAACTATAAACTGTGTTCATCGGTTTGAAAAATGTGTTTATTGCCAGGTTCAAGGTTAGGTCAAGGTTACTTGTTGATGCTAGCTTCAGGAGCGTCACAAGTTTTTGGTTTGCTTTCTGTAATAAAAGTAACCAATGAATGACAAGACTCTGTGTTGCGTCAACCACCAGACACAAACAAGTAGTGGTGCTCACCAGAGGGTGGACAATGTCACTGACTGTGTCCTTGTGTAACCCATCTGCACACTCGTGTCAAGAAGCAAAAGAAACGTTCTCCAAATAACGAGTACATTTAGTGTGACTAGAGGGCAGTATTATCAGTGTATGCAATGTCACAGTTTTCATCACAAAACATCATAATTTTATATTTATGCATGGTTATTGGCCAGTAACTTCAGTGATATACAAATAAGAATGCATGGACATGAAATGTGTTGATGGCTCCAAGTTGACTTCGAAAACATACATTTTCAATGAGCAAAACTCTCACCTATACAATAACTGGAAGAACAGACATAACAACTGACTTAACTGTGCACGGACGATCAGCTGGTGACACGACGTCACGAGCAGACCCAAGATAAACGTTCTTGGAACAAACTGGTCTGAACATAAATGATATACAGATAATTACTCTGACATAAAACAACTGAAAAAACAAACAAGTTTTTTACGTGATATTTATTGTTCTGATTCATTAACAGCAGAACATGAAAGAGGAATGTAAGTAGTGACATCATGGGTTAAAACACATTTGGCAAGAGCACACACAAAATTTAATGTACATGATATCATATTAAACCACATAAAAAGAAGCTTATAACAAACTGTGGTTACTTATCTCTGGCTCTGCACTGGCATTGACTGCGTAAGTGTCTACGCTTGTAAAAGAAAGAAATCAAGTCTAAATGTCCCATACCTAATAGATGGGCATTAGTGACACAATCCAATCCAACAAAAGCCTGTATTAAGTTATGTACAGACAAGTGCACCATCATTTCAGAAATATATGTAAGTTTTGTTGAAGAAGAATGAATTGATGTCTGTCCAATTTCTAAGATATGAACAAAACGTCCAATGTTTTCCCAGTTCCTGTGGGCAAACTTTGATTCTTGTTCACATTCAAAGTCATGAGATGTCTCTAGTTGCAGCGACAACTGTCAGTGATGTCTCTAGTTGCAGTGACAACTGTCAGTGGTGTCTCTAGTTGCAGCGACAACTGTCAGTGGTGTCTCTAGTTGCAGTGACAACTGTCAGTGGTGTCTCTAGTTGCAGCGACAACTGTCAGTGGTGTCTCTAGTTGCAGTGACAACTGTCAGTGGTGTCTCTAGTTGCAGTGACAACTGTCAGTGGTGTCTCTAGTTGCAGCAACAACTGTCAGTGGTGTCTCTAGTTGCAGTGACAACTGTCAGTGGTGTCTCTAGTTGCAGCGACAACTGTCAGTGATGTCTCTAGTTGCAGTGACAACTGTCAGTTGTGTCTCTAGTTGCAGTGACAACTGTCAGTGGTGTCTCTAGTTGCAGCGACAACTGTCAGTGATGTCTCTAGTTGCAGCGACAACTGTCAGTGATGTCTCTAGTTGCAGCGACAACTGTCAGTGGTGTCTCTAGTTGCAGCGACAACTGTCAGTGATGTCTCTAGTTGCAGCGACAACTGTCAGTGGTGTCTCTAGATGCAGCGACAACTGTCAGTGGTGTCTCTAGTTGCAGCGACAACTGTCAGTGGTGTCTCTAGTTGCAGCGACAACTGTCAGTGGTGTCTCTAGTTGCAGCGACAACTGTCAGTGGTGTCTCTAGTTGCAGCGACAACTGTCAGTGGTGTCTCTAGATGCAGTGACAACTGACAGTGGTGTCTCTAGTTGCAGCGACAACTGTCAGTGATGTCTCTAGTTGCAGTGACAACTGTCAGTGGTGTCTCTAGATGCAGTGACAACTGTCAGTGGTGTCTCTAGTTGCAGCGACAACTGTCAGTGATGTTTCTAGTTGCAGCGACAATTGTCAGTGGTGTCTCTAGTTGCAGTGACAACTGTCAGTGGTGTCTCTAGTTGCAGCGACAACTGTCAGTGATGTTTCTAGTTGCAGTGACAACTGTCAGTGGTGTCTCTAGTTGCAGTGACAACTGTCAGTGATGTCTCTAATCGCAGTGACAACTGTCAGTGATGTCTCTAGTTGCAGCGACAACTTTCAGTGGTGTCTCTAATTGCAGTGACAACTGTCAGTGGTGTCTCTAATCGCAGTGACAACTGTCAGTGATGTTTCTAGTTGCAGTGACAACTGTCAGTGGTGTCTCTAGTTGCAGTGACAACTGTCAGTGATGTCTCTAGTTGCAGTGACAACTGTCAGTGGTGTCTCTAGATGCAGTGACAACTGTCAGTGATGTCTCTAGTTGCAGTGACAACTGTCAGTGATGTTTCTAGATGCAGCGACAACTGTCAGTGATGTCTCTAGTTGCAGTGACAACTGTCAGTGGTGTCTCTAGTTGCAGTGACAACTGTCAGTGATGTCTCTAGTTGCAGTGACCACTGTCAGTGGTGTCTCTAATTGCAGTGACAACTGTCAGTGGTGTCTCTAGATGCAGTGACAACTGTCAGTGATGTCTCTAGTTGCAGTGACAACTGTCAGTGGTGTCTCTAATTGCAGTGACAACTAGTTGTTGACAGTCATGTCTCGGACAGATCCCGGGATGATTCCTTCCAGAGACTTAAATCACTCTGTTCCCCGGCTTCCTTCCTTCTGTTTCTTCTTCTCCTTCAGTGTCTTCAGGAAGTTCTCCATGTCATCGAGAGACTCCCTTCGTGATCCCTCCTCCATTCCCGTTGACCTCCTCACCCCAAAGCTGCTCCTTGTCACCTCAGTTGCCATGGTAACTGACTCATGATGACTGTGATCTGATGACTGTTGTCTTCTCTTGGTTGACTTGTCCCTGGACCTCTGAGACATCTCACTGCCAGTGGAAGTGGTGCACTTATGCTGCATCTCTGTGGCCCGGGGCCGTACCTCAGTGGCCTGAAGCTCCTCCTGGGCCCTGTCATTAACCCTCTCCCTGCTGCGAGTTTTGTATTCCTGAGAGTGTCTCCGGCTTGGACTGTCATTCTTACTACAGCCGTCTCGATCTCTGTCTGTCCGCCTGTCATCCAGGGAATCACTCCTGCCAGAAGCGGTCTCGTCAGCAGGATGTCTCCGGGAAGACAGTGGCGCCATCTCTACACATGATGGTTGTACGTGTCTGCCTGTAGAATCACTACGGTCTATCACTCCATTGTCTGAGGACAACCGGTAAGACTTGTACCTCCCTGACTGCTGCCCCTCCTGTGGAGTGTCTCTCGCCCTCACTCGGTCTCTCTCAACCCTCGGCTGCGACTTCACCGGTGACTTCTCTGACTCCACAGAACTACTGCGGTGGCGCTTTCTTGATTTTTCGCTCTCCGCATCACTCACCCTACTGTGGCGCCCCCTCTTGACTGGCCTCTCATCATCAGAATCTTCGTGGCTTCGACGTTTCTTTTTCTTCCGTTTCTTACAACTGGAAGACCGTCGGTCCTTGTGACTGCGGTTGGTCTCTGTGCCAGAGGACCGCCGGGTCCTGTGTCTGAAGACAACATCACATGATTAGTATACACTCTACAGTGGTGCTTACTCTTTATCACATGATTAGTGTACACTCTATCGTGGTGCTTACTCTTTATCACATGATTAGTGTACACTCTATCGTGGTGCTTACTCTTTATTACATGATTAGTGTACACTCTACAGTGATGCTTACTCTTTATCACATGATTAGTGTACACTCTATCGTGGTGCTTACTCTTTATCACATGATTAATGTACACTCTACGGTGGTGCTTACTCTTTATCACATGATTAGTGTACACTCTATGGTGGTGCTTACTCTTTATCACATGATTAGTGTACATTCTACAGTGGTGCTTACTCTTTATCATGATTACTGTACACTCTATGGTTTTGATCACCAAAAGTCCTACAAGAAACTGGCGACTGACTTTGAAGTGATCTTGTCCTGTTCAATGAGTCTCCTCAGTGTGGCTGACATGCGCTGGATCTCTGCCTTCTCCTCACGCTCATCTTCTGACTCACTCACCTCACTCACCACCTCCGTCACGCCACTACCTCGCTGGTAACACACGACCGTACACATCAGACAACACATGAAGCCATTGTATATATGGGCGGAGGAGAACATTTTTCAACCAGTTGTGTGAAATAAAATTATTTCATCATAATTTCATCATTATCAAGCAGTAAATCAAATTGATGTTGAATTCATCATAATTTCAAATAGATATTCATGAATCATTATCATGTTTAACAAATTAAGAATTAATATGTGTAATTTTAAAGAATTTACAAATAGTAATAATTTTAATGTTTCAATTAACAAAATATGTTTCGAATGATAAAAGCAACAGCATTAACAACGATTAATACAAACAAAATTAAAAATAAATAAATGTGAAACAAACCATAAAACATCCAGGAATTTACCACCAGTTTGAATGAACAAACAATTAATGTTGTCCACCAACAGAACAAATAGTTCCGTGAACAGTCACAAAACATTGTCATCATCACGCAGGTAGTTGTCATCATGACGGAGAATGTCGTCACCATCACAGTTGTCATGAGTGGTTGAAGAATGTCACGAAGTTGATGACACACAGCATTGATGACGCGTGACGTTGATGACACAACATATGTAGACGCAGGTGTCGTAGGTCACAAGACCAAAGTATGGAAGAAAGAAGCACATCAGTGGTCAGCCAATGGTCAACAATCACACCAGTGGTCAGCCAATGGTCAACAATCACACCAATGCTCAGCCAATGGTCAACAATGAATAATTTATTTCCAAGGAACAGTACAAATTCACGATAACAAAATCATTCGCAACATGAAATTGAGGTATAATTAAACGACAGAAATGGTCTATCTACAAAATGTGATTTCATCATTTTTATTTACAACATTCGAACCTCAGTATTATGGTCACCCACAGGACTGAGTCAAAGTGACCATAATAGCGAGGTGGCCTTAATAGTGAATATGACCACTGAAGCATCATGGGACTTGCTGTTTAGGATCGAACACGAGTTATTTTGGGGTGCCTATATTATATATATATTATATTATATACGTATCAGAGGATTATAGAATTTTGTTCCACAATATCACATCATTATGTTGTACATGTAGTAAATTTCACCCAATCACGCAAGAGATTTATTAGAATTTGTAATCGTCCATACAAAGTCGATATCAAAATCGGTAGTGCAAATTACACCAGCCTCGTCGAATGCCGTGTTGATAGTTTGTCCCTTTCTGCTGGTTGGTTCGTTGTTCTCAAATGCATCGAGATATTTCCTTTTGTTTCTCAAAATGTTTCCAACGTGATCGGCCGATATTGTACCATTCAGCTAACTACTGATGGCTTTTGCCATTGCTATCTCTGATTACATGGAACTTTGCTTTCAAACTAAGCTCGTTCCTAACGGGTCTTTTCGTTGTCGCTTCCATATCGTTTTGACTCATTATGCCACTTATTTTGTAACACTTTGCCACCTCCAGGGCCTGCTAGTCCTACAAGTGCTATTCCTACTTGTGTTTAAGCAAAATAATAGGGCACCTAGAAATACACGGTGAATTTACTCAGCCGCTAAACTTAGGCCTAAGAATTTAGAATTTGCCTTTAAAGTGGTAACTAAAATGACTGGTGTCTGGCTTCTTGCATTGTTTTTTGAAGTTAACTGGTCACTGTGTAAACACGCAGATGCCAGTGCGTGGCTTCATATTGAGATCACCTTTTATTGAAAACGGCAGCCGGCCCATGGCTGCTTGCCATCGCAGCCACCAAATCTTGGTTACCTGGCTGTGACTGACCGTTAGTGCGGGGTTAATCTGCGGGCAATCTCGACGTTTTGCACTTACTGACCGTATTCCTGAATAGCGAGGTGACCGGATTAGCGGGACTAATGTCCTATCTTTTACTGTGGAAATCATTTGGGACTGTCCCAGGGTGCCCATAATGGCGGGGTGACTGTATTACCAGGGTGACCATAATGGCGGGGTGAGTGTATTACCAGGGTGACCATAATGGCGGGGTGAGTGTATTACCAGAGTGACCATAATGGCGGGGTGACTGTATTACCAGGGTGACCATAATGGCGGGGTGACTGTATTACCAGGGTGACCATAATGGCAGGGTGACTGTATTACCAGGGTGACCATAATGGCGGGGTGAGTGTATTACCAGGGTGACCATAATGGCGGGGTGACTGTATTACCAGGGTGACCATAATGGCGGGGTGACTGTATTACCAGGGTGACCATAATGGCGGGGTGAGTGTATTACCAGGGTGACCATAATGGCGGAGTGAGTGTATTACCAGGGTGACCATAATGGCGGGGTGAGTGTATTACCAGGGTGACCATAATGGCGGGGTGAGTGTATTACCAGAGTGACCATAATGGCGGGGTGACTGTATTACCAGGGTGACCATAATGGCGGGGTGACTGTATTACCAGGGTGACCATAATGGCGGGGTGAGTGTATTACCAGGGTGACCATATTGGCGGGGTGACTGTATTACCAGGGTGACCATAATGGCGGGGTGACTGTATTACCAGGGTGACCATAATGGCGGGGCGACTGTATTACCAGGGTGACCATAATGGCGGGGTGATTGTATTAACAGGGTGACCATAATGGCGGGGTGACACTGTACTCATCACCAGTAATTTCTTTGTATGTTATAAAGAATAACTATTTCAACATCGTGACCACACAAATGTGTTTTAATGAATGATGTTGATGGGTGTGTTGATGGGTGTGTTGACGAGTGTGTTGACGGGTATGTTGTCGGGTATGTTGATTGGTATGTTGATGGGTGTGTTGATGGATATGTTGATGGGTGTGTTGATGTGTGTGTTGATGTGTATGTTGATGTGTATGCTGATTGGTATGTTAATGTGTATGTTGATGGGTATGTTGATGTGTATGTTGATGTGTATGTTGCCGGTCACACTTGCCCCTACTGTGAAACAACCAGTGTTGATTAATTCTCGCCCGGCTTAGACTAGTCAGATGGACACGTAAGCATGTGTCACACTGGTTTTGTTCACTGACCACGGTGTTAGTAGTTAAGTCGAACATAGCCCTGGTCAGGTCAGCCAGTACACCGGACAGTTGATTGGTCAGCAGACCCATTTGGTTAGTGTGTAATTATGCCGCGTTGACACAATAGTAAATGTGTTACACATTGTTGACATTAAATACTATGAATAACCATTTTTTCATTTTATTTTATCCACCAGAAATTTGCATAAAGTAAAAATCCACAAAATTATAGTATTTTTCCGAGTGTGCCAGAGAGAATCCTTGAGACTGCAACAGGTCGAGAAATGCCAATGTCACTGTTGAGAAAGAGAACCAGTGAGCACTCACCCGTGACAGGAGACTGCGGAGTCGGTGGAGTGTGGAGCGGGCTTCCTCCAGACGGGGGTCAATCTGTAAAGCCTGCTCCAGACAACTCACAGCTTCCTCCTCCTGACTCGTGTTAGTCAGACTGCAACACACGGACAGTCCGTTACAAAACACGGACAGTCCGTTACAACACATGGACAGTCCACTACAACACACAGCAGTTCTTTATAACACATGAATAGTCCATTCCAACACATGGACAGTCCATTACAACACACAGCAGTTCTTTATAACACATGGATAGTCCACTACAACACATGGAAAGTCCATTACAACACACAGGCAGTCTGCTACAACACATGGACAGTCCACTACAACACAGAGCAGTTCTTTATAACACATGGATAGTTCATTACAACACATGAACAGTCCATTACAACACATGGATAGTCCATTACAACACATGAACAGTCCATTACAACACATGGATAGTCCATTACAACACACAGGCAGTCTGCTACAACACACTGACTGTCCGTTACAACACATGGACTGTCCGTTACAACACACTGACTGTCCGTTACAACACATGGACTGTCCGTTACAACACAAGGACTGTCCGTTACAACACACAAAGACAGTTTTATATCGGTTGAAATACGTATTATTTACCTGGCTTACTAAATAAACCCATAGAAGATTGTTCATTGGTTAATGGGCCTATAGCAGTAAGATTGTTCATTGGTTAATGGGCCTATAGCAGTCAGATTGTTCATTGGTTAATGAGCCTATAGCAGTCAGATTATTCATTGGTTAATGGGCCTATAGCAGTCAGATTGTTCATTGGTTAATGGGCCTATAGCAGTAAGATTGGTAACTGGTTAATGGGCCTATAGCAGTCAGATTTTCATTGGTTAATGGGCCTTTAGCAGTAAGATTATTCATTGGTTAATGGGCCTATAGCAGTCAGATTGTTCATTGGTTAATGGGCCTATATCAGTCATATTCCACTCAAGTTTCACCATCTATCAGGCTACAAAGTATACCTATATCAAACAACAAAATACCTAAATCAAACAAAATACCTATATCAAACAACAAAATACCTATATCAAACAACAAAATACTTATATCAAACAACAAAACCATACAAATATGGGATATGGTTGTATTCCTCCCCAAATCTAAAAAATCTCTATTGAACATGGAACCCCCGGGGGTAATTCATATAGAACAATGTATCTGCAGATACACACAGCACAGACACACACGGCTCAGACACATTAGCACAGATACACACAGCAGACACATTAGCACAGACACACATGGCACAGACACATTAGCACAGATACACACAGCACAGACACATTAGCACAGATACACACGGCAGATACATTAGCACAGATACACACAGCAGACACATTAGCACAGACACACACGGCACAGACACATTAGCACAGATACACACGGCACAGACACATTAGCACAGATACACACAGCACAGACACACACGGCGCAGACACATTAGCACAGACACATTAGCACAGATACACACAGCACAGACACATTAGCACAGACACACACAGCGCAGACACATTAGCACAGACACACATGGCACAGACACATTGGCACAAATACACACGGCACAGACACACTGGCACAGACACACAGCACAGACACATTGGCACAAATACACACAGCACAGACACATTGGCACAGACACACACGGCACCGACACACACGGCACAGACACACACAGCACAGACACACAGCACAGACATACTGGCATAGATGCACATGGCAGACGCACACAGCACAGACACACATGGCACAGCCACATTGGCAGACACACACGGCACAGACACAAGCAATGTTCACCCCTTGGAATGTGTTATGTACCCATGACCCTGAGATACCCACCCCTTGGCTTGTACCAGGTACCCCTGGCTGTGAGATACCCATCCCTTCACTTGTGCCAGGTACCCCTGGCTGTGAGATACCCAATCCTTGGCTTGTACCAGGTACCCCTGGCTGTGAGATACCCATCCCTTCACTTGTGCCAGGTACCCCTGGCTATGAGATACCCACCCCTTGGCTTGTGCCAGGTACTACTGGCTGTGAGATACCCACCCCTTGGCGTGTGCCAGGTACCCCTGGCTGTGAGATACCCACCCCTTGGCGTGTGCCAGGTACCCCTGGCTGTGAGATACCCACCCCTTGGCATGTGTCAGGTACCCCTGGCTGTGAGATACCCACCCCTTGGCGTGTGCCAGGTACCCCTGGCTGTGAGATACCCACCCCTTGGCGTGTGCGATGAGTGTTTCACACGTGTACTTGCGTGCGTTCTTGTGATGTGGATTCAGTTTGAGAGCGGCGGTGAAGTCATCGATGGCGCGACTGTAACTCTCATTGTTGGCATAACTACAAGGCAACACTTCCTGCAGTCTTCCATGGGTCATCAGACTGCAATGTACTGCAGTCACACGTGGGTCATCAGACTGTCTGTGTGTCTGTAATGTACTGCAGTCACACGTGGGTCATCAGACTGTCTGTGTGTCTGCAATGTACTGCAGTCACACGTGGGTCATCAGACTGTCTGTGTGTCTGCAATGTACTGCAGTCACACGTGGGTCATCAGACTGTCTGTGTGTCTGCAATGTACTGCAGTCACACGTGGGTCATCAGACTGTCTGTGTGTCTGCAATGTACTGCAGTCACACGTGGGTCATCAGACTGTCTGTGTGTCTGCAATGTACTGCAGTCACACGTGGGTCATCAGACTGTCTGTGTGTCTGCAATGTACTGCAGTCACACGTGGGTCATCAGACTGTCTGTGTGTCTGCAATTTACTGCAGTCACACGTGGGTCATCAGACTGTCTGTGTGTCTGCAATGTACTGCAGTCACACGTGGGTCATCAGACTGTCTGTGTCTCTGCAATGTACTGCAGTCACACGTGGGTCATTAGACTGTCTGTGTGTCTGCAATGTACTTCAGTCACACGTGGGTCATTAGACTGTCTGTGTGTCTGCAATGTACTGCAGTCATACGTGGGTCATCAGACTGTCTGTGTCTCTGCAATGTACTGCACTCATACGTGGGTCATCAGACTGTCTGTGTGTCTGCAATGTACTGCAGTCATACGTGGGTCATCAGACTGTCTGTGTGTCTGCAATGTACTGCAGTCATACGTGGGTCATCAGACTGTCTGTGTGTCTGCAATCTACTGCAGTCTTACGTGGGTAATCAGACTGTCTGTGTGTCTGCAATGTACTGCAGTCATACGTGGGTCATCAGACTGTCTGTGTCTCTGCAATGTACTGCAGTCATACGTGGGTCATCAGACTGTCTGTGTGTCTGCAATGTACTGCAGTCATACATGGGTCATCAGACTGTCTGTGTGTCTGCAATGTACTGCAGTCTTACGTGGGTCATCAGACTGTCTGTTTTTGATGCCAAAAGTAAAGTAAAGCAAAGCTCATCTTCAACACATGATTGAACTGCTTTCCAGTGGGAAACAGCATTGGTTGATTGATCCATTGCTATGGGCTCAGAAAAACCCAACATATCTATTTTTAGCATTGCTTCACAAAGAAGCTATCATATTAAATGTTGTGTAGTGCGCAAGAGAACAATTTGTTTTATTGTTTCTTCCTGTTTCGCTCTGTGTAATGTTCTCACAAATATTAAACGAGATTTGTTCTTTCTGTATGGCATTACATGCAGAATAGCAAGGTAGCAAGGTCGATATTCATAAACAGATAATAGTCAAATTATATTGTCAGATTTACAAACCCACATTGCCTACCCCCTACATTACTGCCACCTACAGGGCTCCCCTTGCGACGAGGGCGTCCACATTCTCCTCATCAATCTGAAGTGCCTTGTTGAGATATTGCATGGCTTCAATGTGTCGCCCTGCCTTGAAGTGCGTGACGCCCTCCGACACACTGAAACATTCATCCATGACTTCAACATGACGCCCCGCCTTGAAGTGGGCCACTCCCTCTGACACACTGAAACATTCACCCATGACTTCAACATGACACCCCGCCTTGAAGTGGGCCACTCCCTCCGACACACTGAAACATTCACCCATGACATCAACATGACACCCCGCCTTGAAGTGGGCCACTCCCTCCGACACACTGAAACATTCACCCATGACTTCAACATGACGCCCCGCCTTGAAGTGGGCCACGGCCTCCGACGCACTGAAACATTCACCCATGACTTCAACATGACGCCCCGCCTTGAAGTGGGCCACTCCCTCCGACGCACTGAAACATTCACCCATGACTTCAACATGACGCCCCGCCTTGAAGTGGGCCACTCCCTCCGACGCACTGAAACATTCACCCATGACTTCAACATGACGCCCCGCCTTGAAGTGGGCCACTCCCTCCGACGCACTGAAACATTCACCCATGACTTCAACATGACGCCCCGCCTTGAAGTGGGCCACTCCCTCCGACGCACTGAAACATTCACCCATGACTTCAACATGACGCCCTGCCTTGAAGTGGGCCACTCCCTCCGACGCACTGAAACATTCACCCATGACTTCAACATGACGCCCCGCCTTGAAGTGGGCCACTCCCTCCGACGCACTGAAACATTCACCCATGACTTCAACATGACGCCCCGCCTTGAAGTGGGCCACTCCCTCCGACGCACTGAAACATTCACCCATGACTTCAACATGACGCCCGCCTTGAAGTGGGCCACTCCCTCCGACGCACTGAAACATTCACCCATGACTTCAACATGACGCCCGCCTTGAAGTGGGCCACTCCCTCCGGCGCACTGAAACATTCACCCATGACTTCAACATGACGCCCGCCTTGAAGTGGGCCACTCCCTCCGACGCACTGAAACATTCACCCATGACTTCAACATGACGCCCGCCTTGAAGTGGGCCACTCCCTCCGACGCACTGAAACATTCACCCATTACTTCAACATGACGCCCGCCTTGAAGTGGGCCACTCCCTCCGACGCACTGAAACATTCACCCATGACTTCAACATGACGCCCCGCCTTGAAGTGGGCCACTCCCTCCGACGCACTGAAACATTCACCCATGACTTCAACATGACGCCCCGCCTTGAAGTGGGCCACTCCCTCCGACGCACTGAAACATTCACCCATGACTTCAACATGACGCCCCGCCTTGAAGTGGGCCACTCCCTCCGACACACTGAAACATTCACCCATGACTTCAACATGACGCCCCGCCTTGAAGTGGGCCACTCCCTCCGACACACTGAAACATTCACCCATGACTTCAACATGACGCCCCGCCTTGAAGTGGGCCACGGCCTCCGACGCACTGAAACATTCACCCATGACTTCAACATGACGCCCCGCCTTGAAGTGAGCCATGCCCATTGATCATATTTTGTAACTGTTTTAGCCATAAATTGTGTCGTGGACTTTATAACACACAAGGCTCATTAGTATGTCTACGAGGCTTTGATGCAAGACAAACCTTTTCAATGCCAATCTGTATGACTGCGTCTTCCGTAGCGGCTCCCTGTAGTCAGAGGCGGGGTAGGTCACTCTAGAAGAAACGATTCAGTCAGAATTCAACCTCATTATATCACAATGTTTGCACTCCCCTTCACTCTCGCCCTCCCCCGTCACCCTCCCGATGTCGCCCTCCCCCGTCGCCATCCCCCTGTACTCATTTTTCTTTAGGAACTTACCCTCTTAACTAGAACTATGCTAATGAAAGTGTAGCTTATTGTATTAAGGTGAAGCCATAATGCCCTGGAAATCATCCACATTAAATCCTATAAAGCACAATTAAATATGTGTTTGTTATAATATCTACCACAGTCAGTCAAAATCATCGTGAAATCTTATGCTTAGTGGCATACAGGTGCATTATTCTGCATTACCTGTCTAGCAGTGGGTCATGTTAAGAAAGTAACCATTTACAAAAAGCAGGATCCAAATGATTCGAAAAGCAGGTGACCTTCTGTATAATTTACGAGTTCTATCCACTCAAGTATTTTAGAAAAACATTTAATGTTAACATTGCTATTATACTTGTTTATCACATTACTCAAGACATTTAATGATAACATTGCTATTATACTTGTTTATCACATTACTCAAGACATTTATTGTTAACATTGCTATTATACTTGTTTACCACATTACTCAAGACATTTAATGTTAACATTGCTATTATACTTGTTTACCACATTACTCAAGACATTTAATGTTAACATTGCTATTATACTTGTTTACCACATTACTTAAGACATTTATTGTTAACATTGCTATTATACTTGTTTACCACATTACTCAAGACACTTATTGTTAACATTGCTATTATACTTGTTTATCACATTACTCAAGACATTTAATGTTAACATTGCTATTATACTTGTTTACCACATTACTCAAGACATTTATTGTTAACATTGCTATTATACTTGTTTACCACATTACTCAAGACATTTAATGTTAACATTGCTATTATACTTGTTTACCACATTACTCAAGACATTTATTGTTAACATTGCTATTATACTTGTTTATCACATTACTCAAGACATTTAATGTTAACATTGCTATTATACTTGTTTACCACATTACTCAAGACATTTAATGTTAACATTGCTATTATACTTGTTTATCACATTACTCAAGACATTTAATGTTAACATTGCTATTATACTTGTTTATCACATTACTCAAGACATTTAATGTTAACATTGCTATTATACTTGTTTATCACATTACTCAAGACATTTATTGTTAACATTGCTATTATACTTGTTTATCACATTACTCAAGACATTTAATGTTAACATTGCTATTATACTTGTTTACCACATTACTCAAGACATTTATTGTTAACATTGCTATTATACTTGTTTATCACATTACTCAAGACATTTAATGTTAACATTGCTATTATACTTGTTTACCACATTACTCAAGACATTTAATGTTAACATTGCTATTATACTTGTTTATCACATTACTCAAGACATTTATTGTTAACATTGCTATTATACTTGTTTACCACATTACTCAAGACATTTATTGTTAACATTGCTATTATACTTGTTTATCACATTACTCAAGACATTTAATGTTAACATTGCTATTATACTTGTTTACCACATTACTCAAGACATTTAATGTTAACATTGCTATTATACTTGTTTACCACATTACTCAAGACATTTAATGTTAACATTGCTATTGTATTTTTTTACCACATTACTCAAGAAATTTAATGTTAACATTGCTATTATATTTGTTTACCACATTACTTAAGACTGAACCAAAATACAATATTTCCAATTATAACAAATGTAAGTTGCCTTCAACAATAATAATGTTGTTATTTAGTGTTTTAATGCATATTTGTACGTGGGTTTATAAACCTGCAATAAAAGTATTTGTATAGACCAATGATTGAACATGACTTGGGGGAATCAGTTTGCATTCTGTTATCACACTCATTCTGTTGAGATGTGGCAGCAGTGTGAGACACTGACCCACCCTCAAACACCCCTCATGAGAGAGGGCATACACCTACACTCAAACACCCCTCATGAAAGAGGGCGTTTATCTACCCTCAAGCACCCCTCATGAGAGAGGGCGTTCACCTACCCTCGAATACCAACCCTCAAAGACTGCTCATGAGAGAGAGCGTTCACCTACCCTCGAAGCCCCCTCATGAGAGAGGGGGCGGGGTTGACACGCAGGTCAAACATGTCACTCAGGTACTCCACACTGCGCGGGTTGTTGAAGCCAGCCGATGCCTTCAGCTGTCCAGGGTACCTATGCTCACTCACGTCTGCTATACGCCTGAAACACAGCATGTACAGATCACACACACCATCAAAACAGCGTGTACACAGCATGTACAGATCACACACACCATCAAAACAGTATGTACACAGCATGTACAGATCACACACACCATCACAACAGTGTGTACATAGCATGTACAGATCACACACACCATCATGACAGTGTGTAGCACTGTGTACATAGCATGTACAGATCACACACACCATCACGACAGTGCGTACACACTGTCACAGCATGTACAGATCACACACACCATCACGACAGTGTGTACATAGCATGTACAGATCACACACACCATCACAACAGTGTATACACAGCATGTACAGATCACACACACCATCACAACAGTGTACACAGCATATACAGGTCACACACACCATCACAACAGTGTGTACATAGCATGTACAGATCACACACACCATCACGACAGTGTGTACATATTATGTACAGATCACACACACCATCACAACAGTGTGTACATAGCATGTACAGATCACACACACCATCACAACAGTGTGTACACAGCATATACAGGTGACACACACCATCACAACAGTGTGTACATAGCATGTACAGATCACACACACCATCACAACAGTGTGTACATAGCATGTACAGATCACACACACCATCACAACAGTGTGTACATATTATGTACAGATCACACACACCATCACAACAGTGTGTACATATTATGTACAGATCACACACACCATCACAACAGTGTGTACATATTATGTACAGATCACACACACCATTACAACAGCTTCTATATTGTTTCATTTCCACTGCTCTGCTGCTCCAGGTTCATTATCAAAACAAAGCATTCAATTTATACTGCACCATGTGTTGCTCAGAGTACAGCACACAATTTGTTGCTCAGAGTGCAGTACACGATGTGTTGCTCAGAGTGCAGTACACAATTTGTTGCTCAGAGTGCAGTACACGATGTGTTGCTCAGAGTGCAGTACACAATGTGTTGCTCAGAGTGCAGTACACGATGTGTTGCTCAGAGTGCAGTACACGATGTGTTGCTCAGAGTGCAGTACACCACGTGTTGCTCAGAGTGCAGTACACGATGTGTTGCTCAGAGTGCAGTACACCATGTGTTGCTCAGAGTGCAGTAAATTTCGTCCCTGCAAACACCACTTTACCTTTTATTAAAGAATCCAACCATGTTGCAATTGTTATGCAAAAGCTGTTCATTCTAATAACTGCATCACTGGAATGCCACCACTGTCTGTAGCCAGGCACTCATTTATACATCTGAGTGAACTGAGGCAATGTAGGTTGAATGAAACTGCTCAAGCCTCAAACAGCAGCAAGAGGATTCGAACCCTGCTTCTCTCAATGGAGGGTTTGATGTACCACTGTGCCACCCACTACCACTAGTGGCAGAGAACTCTGTGCCACCCACTACCACTAGTGGCAGAGAACTCTGTGCCACCCACTACCACTAGTGGCAGAGAACTCTGTGCCACCCACTACCACTAGTGGCAGAGAACTCTGTGCCACCCACTACCACTAGTGGCAGAGAACTCTGTGCCACCCACTACCACTAGTGGCAGAGAACTCTGTGCCACCCACTACCACTAGTGGCAGAGAACTCTGTGCCACCCACTATCACTAGTGGCAGAGAACTCTGTGCCACCCACTACCACTAGTGGCAGAGAACTCTGTGCCACCCACTACCACTAGTGGCAGAGAACTCTGTGCCACCCACTATCACTAGTGGCTGAGAACTTTGTGCCACCCATTATCACTAGTGGCAGAGAACGTTGTGCTACCCAATACCACTAGTGGCAGAGAACGTTGTGCCACCCACTACAACTAGTGGAAGAGAACATTGCACCACCCACTACCACTAGTGGAAGAGAACGTTGCGCCACCCACTACCACTAGCGGCAGAGAACGTTGCGCCGCCCACTACCACTAGTGGAAGAGAACATTCTCCACGTTTGTCTCACCAAAACATGTATATACAGAGAACTCTCCTGTAGTGAGTAAAGTGTGACATGTCATCATAATAAACGTCATCAACTCTCCTGCAGTGTAATGACACGTCACTGACTTGACATTACTGTTTGTGATTGTGACATCGTCCTGACATTACCATCGTTGACCATCAACTCACCTGTAATGTAGTGACACGTCATCATCATCGACCAGACCCTACAACATCCACTTAAAATGTAGCCATCATAGAAACACATTAATTCATAATTATTTCCACATCAATAACAATTTCTCACCAGAAACACAACTTTGCAACTCTGTTGTAGATAAAAAAAAGTACGTTCGTAGTCAAAGTTCATAAACAACTGCAGAATAATATACTTTTACTTAAGTCATTTAAAAATGTTCAGTCAAACATCATAGTTCTCCAAGAGAAAGATTAGAATTAAAACAAGCATATCAAACATATTATACACTCCTATTAAGAATTTTAAGATCATTAAACAATACTGTTAAGCTGAAATTACACAATTATGATATATTCATTAAATATTCCATTAAATTGTGTAAATAATTTGTATAAAACAATCAAGAAGTAATGCTGTCAGGGATTCTACCAGTAATAGGAAGGAGGGGTTACAGATATCAAAATTGCCGGGGGATGGCAATTAACATGCTAGTCGAGAAGCTATGTAGGGAAGAGGAAGTTGGATTTGTGTGGGGAAGTTTGGTTGGAAGGGCGGATATGTACATGGATGGGCTTCATCTAAGTGGAAAGGGGGCGGCAGTATTCGCGGACAAACCTTCAGCAGCAGTAGATAGTGACTTGGGCACAATGACAAATATTTTTGGAAGTAAACATTGTTTAAACTAGAAGTGCAGGGGGTTACCTAGAGGTGTCTCAAGCAGAACAAGAGGCCACTAGCACAGATAAACCAATATTAAATCATCCGAAAAAAACATCTCTGAAAAAGGTTATAGATGCGTATGTTTAAATGCAAGGAGCATAGTAAATAAGAAAAACGAGTTAAACATTATGGTACAAGATATTGACCCTCACATAATTGGTATAACTGAATCATGGGCCAACACTCTCAGCAGCAGTAGACAGTGGCATGGGTAACTTAACAAATATTTTTGGTAGTAAACACTATTTAAACTAGAAGCGCAGGGGGGTTACTTAGAGATGCCTCAAGCAGAACAAGAGGCCACTAGTACAGACAAACCAATAACAAAATGTCCTAAAAACAGGTCTGAGGCAGGTTATAAATGCATGTGTTTAAATGCCTGGAGTATAGTAAATAAGAAAAACTAATTAAACATTACGGTAGAAGACATTGACCCTCACATATTACCGAATAATGGGCCAACACAGACATAACAGATGCTGAATTAGGATTGACAGGATACATAATGTTTAGGAAAGATCGAATAGGAAGAAGGGGCGGGGGAGTTATTTTATATGTTAAAGAATCTATTCAGGCTTATGAAATCAAATTAGAAAGGGAATCAGAATGCGATGAAGCTGTTTGGTGCAAAATAGTTTCAGGAAATTAAAAATAAACTATTGGATTAGTTTACCGAAGTCCAAACATAAACGAACAGGATAACACTAAAATAAAAAATGCTATAAAGGAAGTTTGGACACATACAATGGAATTCTCTAGAGAGTACGGGGGTGAGGACCAACAATTTCTATTTTTAATTCATGATAGCTTCCTTATTGAGCACGTGCTAGAACCAACCAGGGGAAATAATGTATTAGATATAGTTTTGTCATTACAAAAACAATTAGTGGACAATGTAAAAATACATGAACCATTGGGTAACAGTGACCACAATCAAATACATTTTGACATCAATGTAAAATCAGAAAGTAAAAATAAAAAACGTATAGGAGAAACGTCCACCAAGATATGAGAAAATACTTAGCAAAGCTAGATTGGAATAACATGCTGATGAATAAGACCGCAATTGAATGTTGGAATATTCTAAAATATGAAATTGAGAGTATCATCAATAAATTTGTTCCCTTGAAAAAACAAGGAAAACGGTCTAGAAACACTTGTCAAAAGAAGATATTAAAAAAATAGTATTTATGCAAACTATGTGGAGGGTTTATAGGCGTACCAGAAAGGATGAGGACTATGCAAATTACAAAGAAGCACTTAACCTAGCTAGAACTGAAATTAGAAAATCTATAAGAACCTTTGAAAAAAATTGGCAGGTAATATAAAAAAATGACAGCAAGAGTTTCTATGCTTATGTAAGGAGTAAACAGAATGTTCGAGATAAGGTAGGACCATTGGAAAACAACAGTGGAAACATAATTTCAGACAGGTTTCAAATAGCAGATGTCCTGAATGAGTATATCAGCTCAGCTTTTACCAAAGAAGATATCAGCTCACTTCCAGTTCCATTTACTAAATTTGAGGGCAGTAAATCAGAACATTTAGGGCAGTTATTTGTAACTCCTGAAATGACACCAAAGAAAATTAACAAGATGAAAGATAATAAATCACAGGGAGTTGATGGGATACCACCAAAACTGCTTAAGGAAATTGTTGAACAAATTATTACACCACTTGCAAACTTATTTAACTTGTCACTAGAAGAAGGAATAGTTCCTTCAGAATGGAAAGAAGCAAACATTACGCCGCTATTTAAGAAGGGATCGAGGAACAAGCCAGAAAATTACAGACCAGTGAGTTTAACATCAGTTATGTGTAAATTACCCAAAACATTAATTAGAGACCACATGGTGGAATTCCTTGCAAAACATAAATTAATAAATATATCCCAACTTGGGTTCCTAAAAGCAAGGTCATGTCTAACCAATCTCTTATGTTTTTTTGAAGAAATTGCAAAGTGGGTAGATGACGGGTCGCCAGTGGATGTTGTCTACTTAGATTTTCAGAAAGCTTTCAATAAAGTGCCACATCAAAGATTGTTACTTAAACTAAAAGCCCATGGTGTCATCAACTGGATAGAAGAGTGGCTTACACACAGAAGACTGAGAGTAATAGTAGATGGTGAGATTTCAAACTGGAAATCTGTTCTGAGTGGGGTACCACAGGGATCTGTATTAGGTCCTATACTGTTTTTAATATATATAAATGATTTGGAAGATGACATATTTCAGTACTGAAATTTGTAGATGACACAAAAGTGTTCAGAAAGGTTACTAATGTTACAGATAAACAAAGATTACAGGATGGTCTAGATAACTTAGTTAAATGAACCACACAAGAAAAGGACTTAGGAGTAACATTTAGTGCTGACATGAAAGTTTCAGAGCAATGTCGGATTGCTGCTTCGAAAGGAAATAAAATTCTAGGGTTAATTAGGAAAACTATCACATATAAGGAGAAACAGCTAATTGTACCCATGTACAAAGCAATAGTTAGACCACATTTGGAATATTGTATTCAAGCATGGAGGCTGTATCATAAAAAGGACAGAGACAAGCTAGAAAGAATACAACGAAGAGCAACTAAGATGATTCCAGAATTAAGAGACCTTAGTTACGAAAGTCGCTTATTACAATGTAGTTTGACAACACTAGAGACCAGGAGACTAAGAGGAGACCAAATAGAAGTGTTTAAAATAGTGAACATTTATGAGGATGTTGATAGGAATATGTTCTTCAAACTTAAAGAAGGCAGTAGAACCAGAGGACACAAAGCAGCATTAGTTAAGGAGCAGAGTAGGTTGGACATGAGAAAGTACTTTCTCACAGAGGGCGATAAATGAATGAAACAAACTGCCAAACGATTGTGTTAATGCTAGTAGTGTGAATATGTTTATAAACAGAATTGACAGATATCTGATAACGGCGGGCTACACATAGATGAGAAAATTGTTGGACTCTCGATAAGCCAATGGCTTCCTTGTCCACTTGCCATCTGGAACTTGTTGTTTGGGATGGCAATCTTGTTAAATTTTTTTAAATCTTGCTAAACATTAAATTAAAATACTCACCAGTTTAACATGAGCATGGTCACCTGGTGAGGCAGTGGGCTTCAGCGACACCACCACATTCTCCTGTGCCGGCACCACACTGAGCACCACACCTACAACACCACCACAAAGAGTATCACAACAGCACCACAATGAGCACCACACCTACAACAGCACCACACAGAGTACAACACCTACAACACTACCACAAAAAGTACCACAACTACAACACCACCACACTGAGTACCACACCTATAACAGCACCACACTGAGCACCACACCTACAACACCACCACACTGAGCACCACACCTAAAACAGCACCACACTGAGTACCACACCTACAACACCACCACACTGAGCACCACAACTACAATAACACCACACCTACAACAGCACCACACTGAGCACCACACCTACAACAGCACCACACTGAGCACCACACATACAACAGCACCACACCTACACAACCAGAGTACCACACCTATAACAGCACCACACCTACAACAGTACCACACTCAGCACCACACCTATAACAGCACCACAATCACACCACACCTACAACAGCACCACACTCAGCACCGCAACTGGAAATGCAATAGTTCAATACTAAAAACTGTGAGTAATAAAAAACACCACACCTATAACAACAGAGCGATAAAATGTTGATGCAATATTGCGTTAGGAACAGGTGTGTCATTAGTGTTCTTGAAAGCTGACAGTGCCTGCTGCTGACAGTGCCTGCTGCTGACAGTGCCTGCTGCTGACAGTGCCTGCTGCATCAACCGTCTACACTGTGCTGGTCATATCACAAATACTTACACTACAGTGTTAAATTTTTAGTAGTTTTATTCATTTGGAGAGCTACCTCACTCAGAATGACACGGAATGACACAAACCTCTGACACGATCTTTGATTGTGAATGCCTCAAGGGGCCCTTCATGTGCATAATACCGGGGCAGCTCTGACACTGGACAGAATGCCTGGAAGTAAAACGCTGCAGTCAGTGTCAGTGAGACGACACCAGCAGCAGAAACTACAGCTCAGGCTACAGACGTGCTCAAAGGTCAATGTAGCAGTCTTTATACTTACACAAACTTGGCTTTGCTTGAATGTCAAAATGTGCGTTATTTATCTTTACTTCTGTGTACCCATCTTTAATAAACTAGCAATACTGGTTATGTTACATGTCACATCCCAGACACGAGACAGCAGCATTTTTTTCTTAATAGGTTTTGTATATTTCCCCAGTGGTTTTCAAGAAGGAAACAACATATGTTGTTATATTTTACATTAGTTCTGTAGTAGATAAAATAAATTTAGTAACGTCAATTTCATAAATTTCAACGTATTATTTTGTCTTTCATGCTTTACAATAGATAATAATATTAATTAAGGCTCCATGTTTCCTGTTCTTAACACCAGGTCTAGGTATACAATTTCTGCTTCATTTTACAGTGTTGTCAAACTTGACCAGAAACCACACAAACATATAAAACAATAACCACCCCCCATCCCCAATCATGCTTTTCATGTTTCTGTGAATCTGTGTTTACAAACTCATAATGAATTTTGTTTTTAACAGACAAATCCTATTAGAGTGAAAAGTGTCCATAGCGGACACCGCCGAAACTATGCACTATGTCCGTTATAGGCAGGTGTCTGTTATGCACTATGTCCGTTATAGGCAGGTGTCTGTTATGCACTATGTCCGTTATAGGCAGGTGTCTGTTATGCACTATGTCCGTTATAGGCAGGTGTCTGTTATGCAATATGTCCGTTATAGGCAGGTGTCTGTTATGCACTATGTCCGTTATAGGCAGGTGTCTGTTATGCACTGTCCGTTATAGGCAGGTGTCTGTTATGGAGAATTTGATTAAGTGGATATCAACTAGGTGGAGTCATTATATTATGAATGGATACGTTGTCGTTCACTAGTTGGTACTGTCATGAACGGATCAAGTCTACGGTTGATAAAACAATACAGGATGTGTCATTAATATACATGGGCCATAAACTTAGTTGATGAAAATTAGTAATACAGTGTTACTGCATTCCATCAACTTTATTGTACTCAGTTTACAATCTGGGCAGCATCCCAGCATGTATTCTGTCGTCACAAGTAACACAAGAGCTTCACTTACTGTGATGTTGAGTTCATCAATGTCCCTCACTTTACCCCCGTCAAGACAGAAGAGGGTGATGAGCAGCCCTGCCTCCTGCACGGCAGACACCACCCCCATCACTACATCACCATTCTCCATGCACTGTGGACAGAAAGTAAACCACCCAATGTCAACGCCCTGGTCATGTCAACGCCCTGGTCATGTCAACACCCTGGTCACGTCAACGCCCTGGTCATGTCAACACCCTGGTCATGTCAACGCCCTGGTCATGTCAACGCCCTGGTCACGTCAACGCCCTGGTCATGTCAACACCCTGGTCATATGAATTATGTGAAGGAATTCGGGAAAAAATAGGATTTATGATGTTTAGTGTTTCGAATGGTCTAGATGTATTCCTGTGCTGTAATCAATGGTCTAGATGTATTCCTGTGCTGCAATCAATGGTCTAGATGTATTACTGTGCTGCAATCAATGGTCTAGATGTATTACTGTGCTGCAATCAATGGTCTAGATGTATTACTGTGCTGCAATCAATGGTCTAGATGTATTCCTGTGCTGCAATCAATGGTCTAGATGTATTCCTGTGCTGCAATCAATGGTCTAGATGTATTACTGTGCTGCAATCAATGGTCTAGATGTATTACTGTGCTGCAATCAATGGTCTAGATGTGTTACTGTGCTGCAATCAATGGTCTAGATGTGTTACTGTGCTGCAATCAATGGTCTAGATGTGTTACTGTGCTGCAATCAATGGTCTAGATGTGTTACTGTGCTGCAATCAATGGTCTAGATGTGTTACTGTGCTGCAATCAATGGTCTAGATGTGTTCCTGTGCTGCAATCAATGGTCTAGATGTATTCCTGTGCTGCAATCAATGGTCTAGATGTATTCCTGTGCTGCAATCAATGGTCTAGATGTATTCCTGTGCTGCAATCAATGGTCTAGATGTGTTCCTGTGCTGCAATCAATGGTCTAGATGTGTTCCTGTGCTGCAATCAATGGTCTAGGTGTGTTCCTGTGCTGCAATCAATGGTCTAGGTGTGTTCCTGTGCTGCAATCAATGGTCTAGGTGTGTTCCTGTGCTGCAATCAATGGTCTAGGTGTGTTCCTGTGCTGCAATCAATGGTCTAGGTGTGTTCCTGTGCTGCAATCAATGGTCTAGGTGTGTTCCTGTGCTGCAATCAATGGTCTAGGTGTGTTCCTGTGCTGCAATCAATGGTCTAGATGTATTCCTGTGCTGCAATCAATGGTCTAGGTGTATTCCTGTGCTGCAATCAATGGTCTAGGTGTATTCCTGTGCTGCAATCAATGGTCTAGGTGTATTCCTGTGCTGCAATCAATGGTCTAGGTGTATTCCTGTGCTGCAATCAATGGTCTAGGTGTATTCCTGTGCTGCAATCAATGGTCTAGATGTATTCCTGTGCTGCAATCAATGGTCTAGATGTATTCCTGTGCTGTAATCAATGGTCTAGATGTATTCCTGTGCTGTAATCAATGGTCTAGATTTATTCCTGTACTGTAATTAGCCAGTGAATGTATTCTGAGGTCTACGAAAATGGAATCATAATGAAAACTTCCACAGACAATGGTGTTGAATCCTGGCTATATCATTTCCCTTGTACGGCTATATCTCTTGAACAGATAGTTGAGTGACTGTGCAGCAACCAAGTTCCTTTACATGACCCACCTGCAGACAATGAAGTCTCCGATCGGCCGAAAGAATCTGCATACTCGTCTCCAGTGGCGCCACCACAGCACAACACTCTGACGAGAAACAACGTGATACGTGAGTAGAAGCATAACTGAATGCTTGAGGCTTACAACACAGGTCACACTACGACTCTAAAACAGGTTTAGATG
This sequence comes from Lamellibrachia satsuma, assembly GCA_033239005.1. Classification (NCBI taxonomy): domain Eukaryota; kingdom Metazoa; phylum Annelida; class Polychaeta; order Sabellida; family Siboglinidae; genus Lamellibrachia; species Lamellibrachia satsuma. Next base: position 687,652 of record BSQZ01000125.1, on the reverse strand, counting down.
CAGGTGTTCTGCCATTGCATGAATAAATCTGTCACACCACTGAATGAAAATTATGTACAACATGCAAAGGCCGGTTAACACATGCAATGTTTTATAACAACAATGTTTTATAACAACAATGTTTTATAACAACAATGTGTAACTAAATTGTGAGTGAGTTTAGATGTACGACATGTCTAGACACTGCGACCTAAATCTTTACCCAAGTTTTGATGAAAGCCATTGAAAGGTCATGTGCACTGCTGTTGGTCATTGACTGGCCAATGCTGTCGGTCATTGACTGGCCACTGCTGTCGGTCATTGACTGGCCACTGATTGGCCACTGCTTCAAAATCTGGGTCAACTGTATGAACACACAGAACCAGTCCCACCCTTTTCTAAAATTATTTTTTATAAACCGTCCTCGTGCAGGTGTTTACGCAACCTATTCCAGCAGAGCGATATCACACAACCTATTCCAGCAGAGCGATATCACACAACCTATTCCAGCAGGGCGATATCACACAACATAGTGTTGGCCAACTAACTGGACAAAAAGTACTTATGTAAATTGGCCTGAAGCCATACAGTGGCATGAATTAGTATAGCTATCAGTCATGCCTTCTTGTGGTCTTGAAGCCACTGTATAATGTGATAAACACGTACTGTCGTCTTCCATGTGGTGACTTATGTGTGGGTGCTGCCCCCTGGTGTGTGCCACAAACAGCAGGTCGGCCTTCCTCGCCACAAGTTGAGCCAACTTCTGTTGAAATGTGTCTTCACTGAAACACAAAGTGTCTTGCTATAATTCAAGTGGCTATGTAGGAAAGAGTTGAACGTCACAGAAAGGCTGCGATGGTTAGGGGCGTTAGTAGTGTTTATATGAGCATCATTTGTGCATACAAATGTATTTATAATATTATCACCAGACTTCAGGCATTTGATCTAAGCATGCAGGCATTAGACGTAAGTCCCACCAATGATAACATTTGATCTAAGCATGCAGGCATTAGACGTAAGTCCACCAATAATAAGTCAAGGGTGGTGTTTTATAATTATCACATCAAATCCCTACGAAACACTGAATGTTTTTTACATATATTGACTGGGATTTAGCAGACAGAAAGAGGGATTTTGCAGTGGGTCAAACAGTTGTTGATGCCCAGAGTGGACATTTGGGGGACAGCTGACCACACGAGGTCAAGTGCCAACTTGCATTTAAATAGAGTTTTCAAAGTATTTTTGCTTTTATATTTGAACATTTTCATTCAATTCTATTTTCGTTTGAATGAAAAGTATTTTACCAGATTTAACTTTGTATACCATTGTATGCCATTGTACAGTACCACAGAACAATTATTTGGATGGGGCAACATAAAAGAAATGTATTATTATTATTATTTAAAATGTTGACTACTTGAACCCAAACCTCTGGCATGTAAAGCACATGTATATGTGTTGTTAACAGTGTCACATGTGTTATTAACACAGTGTCACATGTGTTATTAACACAGTGTCACATGTGTTATTAACACAGTGTCACATGTGTTATTAACACAGTGGCACAAGTAGGTGCTTTACAAGCCAGAGTAGGTCCAGTGTGGTTAACACGTAACACATTATCAAGTCTCCCTACTCTCTGTATCTCACAGTGTGTCTTACCTGAGCCGTCTGCTGTCACGTAACACATTATCAAGTCTCCCTACTCTCTGTATCTCACAGTGTGTCTTACCTGAGCCGTCTGCCATCACGTAACACATTATCAAGTCTCCCTACTCTCTGTATCTCACAGTGTGTCTTACCTGAGCCGTCTGCCGTCACGTAACACATTATCAAGTCTCCCTACTCTCTGTATCTCACAGTGTGTCTTACCTGAGCCGTCTGCCATCACATAACACATTATCAAGTCTCCCTACTCTCTGTATCTCACAGTGTGTCTTACCTGAGCCGTCTGCCGTCACGTAACACATTATCAAGTCTCCCTACTCTCTGTATCTCACTGTGTGCCTTACCTGAGCCGTCTGCCATCACGTAACACATTATCAAGTCTCCCTACTCTCTGTATCTCACTGTGTGCCTTACCTGAGCCGTCTGCCATGCCGCGCCTGGGACAGTGAGCGACGGGAGTGAGGCAGCTCCACGTTGGGCTGTTCCTGGCCCAGACAGTCAATGAGGGTTGGGCCGTGGTAGTCCACACTCATCTTCAACAGGTCAGTATCCATTCTCTATCACCTGGCAAAGAAACACCACTGTCCATAGCAGGGCCATCATAGGCACACATCACAGCTTTATCACATTTTCCTAAAGCGACATTGTCTGCACGTTTTATCATAAAATCATGTTATATAGCATAAACTATGTTATATAGTATAAACTATGTTATATAGTATAAACTATGTTATATAATATAAACTATATTCTAATATAGTACTGAGTGCCAAATGCTTCTAAATTAAGCTTTGAAATCAACACTTCGATGTTTACAAAACTCACTGGAAGAGGAGGAGCTTTGAAATGTCAGCACTTATCACTTAGGCTGTAAACAACTTATCACTTAGGCTGTAAACAACTTATCACTTAGGCTATAAACAACTTATCACTTAGGCTGTAAACAACTTATCACTTAGGCTGTAAACAACTTATCACTTAAGCTGTAAACAACTTATCACTTAGGCTATAAACAACTTATCACTTAGGCTGTAAACAACTTATCATTTGGGCTGTAAACAAATTCCATGTCAACTGACAATTCACTGAGTCAGCATATCGCCCGGCACGGAACGGTATGACGAATAGCGTTCAGTAGTGCTCTATATAATGATGTTTAGATTGTTCTCTGCTAAGATACTTCGGAACAAAGTTATTTGTAAACAACCATTTCATCGGTAAACGACAATGATAGATAATTGTTTCACTTTGTCTTTCATCCAATCTCAAAGCATCAATTTAGGAATGCATATATCCCATCCCACTTTATATTGTGATTCACTGTGCACCAATTCCATATTTTTTTTTGTATACATCTACTACCTATGTATATTATCATAAAATACCAACAATCTGTCGTAATAGTTGCTTTTGAAGATGTTGGCATCATCTGGTTTTGTTTACATTAATGCGGTCATAGGATTAAGCCACACCTCTTCCGTAGCAAGTAAACACCAGATTTCTGGTTTTGTTTACATTAATGCGGTCATAGGATTAAGCCACACCTCTTCCGTAGCAAGTAAACACCAGATTTCTGGTTTTGTTTACATTAATGCAGTCATAGGATTAAGCCACACCTCTTCCACAGCAAGTAAACACCAGATTTCTCAGGGCCACAGATTTTGTTCTTCCCAACAAAATACAAACAAATGTGCCGGGCTTTTTAAATGTGTTTGGGTAGGCTGTATACATTGAACATATTTATTCTAGTATCAAGAACATTATATTAATAAATAAAAAATTAACAAGGATCAGACCAACTCATTTTAAATTAACATAACATCATATAAACAACAATCTAAATTTCACATCTGACATGTCAAAGATAAGTTTGTGCACGCTGTGCACATGTCAATGTTGACACTGTGCACATGTCAATGTTGATACTGTGGACATGTCAATGTTGATACTGTGGACAGACATATAACTAGGCTCTTTTTCCTTATATGTTGCATTTCTCCTAATCAATCTAAGAATTGGATTACCCTTCGAAGCAGCGACACCACCCTGCTCTGAAACATTCACAATATGTTAGTTTTACAAAGGACAGGACTTCTAGCCAGAGTATTCACCCTTACCCATGTCTAGTTTCCCTGAATCCTGATTGGCCACATTGCTATTACTACTACTGGCTTCACCCTCTATCAATTGTATTTTCAAAAGTATTTGAAATACTTTCCAATGTATTTAAATACCTTTGCATTTCATAGTATTTGTAATTGTATTTGAACCCCCAAGAGTATTTGTACTTGTATTTAATTACATTTCAATGTATTTGACTACATCTGGTTCATATCAAAACTTATTGTTACTTGTAAGTCCTTTTCTTTTATTGGTAGTAACTAGAACAGTATCTCCCATTTTATAGTTTACACCCAAGTTCCTGTATGTAGGCATTTTCATTTCACAAAATTTAATAACATCTGCCATTTTTCAGACCATTTAACTAATTTGTCTACATCGTTTTGTAAACGTTTATCGCCATCATTTTTAATCTTTATAAACACTTTTGTGTCATCTGTAAATTTTAGTACGTTGTCTTCTGTCAGTCAGGCATTTTTCTATCCAGTCGTTTATGCCATCCCTGATAGGGCTTTTAATTTAAGTACCGGTAGTAATCTTTGATGTAGCACTTTGTCGAAAGCTTTCTGAAAATCTAAGTAGATAATATCTACTAGATCTAGATCCCTCATCTATACATTTAGCGATTTCTTCAAAAAAAAAACATATTTGTTAAGCATGACCTTGCTTTCAGGAATCCATGTTGAAATGGATTAATAATTTATGCCTAACAAGGAAGTCCACCATATGGTCTTTAATTAACCTTTCTAATAATTATAAATCACTGATGTTATACTCACTGGTCTGTAACTCTCCAACTTATTCTTCGAACTCTTTTTAAATAATGGTACGATGTTTGTTTGTTTCCATTCAAAAGGAACCACTCCCTCTTTTAATGACAAGTTAAACACTCTTGCAAGCGGTATTATTACCATTTGTAGTTTTGGTGGAATTCCATCCACTCCAGGTGATTTATTATCCTTCACTGCTTGTTTTTTCTTAGCTACAATTTCTGGAGTTACAATTAACTGCCTTAAATAGTCTGATTTAGCCTCTTGAAATTTAGCTTCTGGAACAGGTAATGAACTAATATCCTCTGGTAAACACTGAACTGAAGTATCCATTTAGGTCTACCGCCATTAAAAAACCATGTGATATTATATTTCCAGCACTGTCTTCTAGTGGTCCAACCTTGTCTCATACATTTTGTTTACTCCTGACATATGCATAAAAACTCTTGACCTCATTTGTTATGTTACATGCTAATTTTTGCTCATAGCTTCTTTTAAATTTTCTAATTTCAGTTGTAGTTGAATTAAGTGCCTCTTTGTAATTTGTGTAGTCTTTGTCCTTTCTGGTACACCTATAAACTCTCCAAAGTTTGCTATTTTTCTAATATCTTCTTTTGACAAGTGTCTCTTTCTAGAACGTTTTCCTTGTTTTTTCAAGGGCACACATTGTTCAATGATACTCTCAATTTCAATTGCTGTCTTATTCATGTTAATTCAATCTAGCTTTGCTAGGTATTTTTTCATATCTTGATATGAAAACTTTGTGGAAGTTTCTCCTGTATTTCTTTTTATCTTTACTTTCTGATTTTACCTTGATGACAACATGTCTTTGATTATGATCACAGTTACCAAAGAGCTCATGTATTCTGACAATGTCCACTAATTCATTTTGTGAAGACAAAACTATATCAAATACATTCTCTCCCCTGGTTGGTTCTCGCACAAGTTGAGTAAGGAAACTATTCTGTATTCAAACATAATGTTTAATTCATCTGTACTGTTGAATTATTTTTTCTTATTTACTATGCTCCTTGCATTTAAACACACACATCTAAAACCAGCTTCAGAGATGTTTTCTGGACATTGTGTTACTGGTGTGTGTGTGTATGTGTGTTAGTGGCTTCCCGTGTGCGTTTGAGGCACATCTAAGTACCCCCCACCCTGCACTTCTAGTTTAAACAATGTTTGCTACCAAAAATATTTTTGATGCTACTCATGCCACTGTCGACTGTTCCTGAGAGTTCATTCACAAATACTGCTGCACCCGTTCCATTTAGATGAAGCCCATCCCTCATGTACATATCAGCCCTCCCAATAAAACAACCCCACAATTCCAACTTCCCTACATAGCTGCTGAACTAGCATGTTAATTGCCATCCTCCGGCAATTTTGATAACCCTGACCCCTATTTCCCGGCATTACTCATTTTACTGTTAAAATCCCTGACAGACCCTCCCTCTCTGAGTTATTTATATTCCACGAACCCGGAAGTAAAAGTGATCCGTCCCCAAGTTGCAACCAGTGCCAGTCGTTAGACGTTACTGCCCGCGTTAGTGCAAACAACAGAACAGTGGATGAGTGGCAGAGTGATGTTTCGTGATAAGACGTGTTGGCTATCTTCTGGTTGTGCGAGAAAGATGATTTTAAGGCAAATTCAGGATAGTGTTCAACCATGAACAAAACCTACAGCATGAACGATCACGTCAGTTCAACCATGCACCAAAACGTGCAGAAAAGCGACTTTACCCCCGATTGCAAGGACCATTTCACACCGTTTCGCAACGTGGACAAGTTAGGGTCAAGGTCTTTTATACGACCAGTCGCGCCACCTAGTGGTTAATTCAACATTTATGCCGTCTAGTGGCCAACCCCATAGAGACGCCCACGCATAATACTGGTCAGCGTCAAGTTCGAGCTACTTAATAGAATAAGCCGTTTTCACAAAAATCTTAAGAAACTTTTTGCACAAGAGCTCGATATACACATTTACTAACAATTACTCTTTCTCACAGAGGGTGATAAATGAATGGAACAAACTGCCAAATGATTGTGTTAATGCTAGTAGTGTGAATATGTTTAAAAATATAATTGACAGATATTTGATAAGGGTGGGCTACACATAGATGAGAAAAATTGTTGGACTCTCGATAAGCCAATGGCTTCCTTGTCCACTTTGCCATCTGGAACTTGTTGTTTGGGATGGCAATCTTGTTAAATCTACTTGATCAATTCAATGCAAACAAATTGTCTGAAAACAGAAATAGTTGCTTTGAGTGAAACACGTACGACAATTGAGCGCAGACAACAGGTCAGGGGCCGCGAAACGAGGCTCCTTTGTAAATTCGGGCTCGGCGTGCTCATAAAAGCGTCACTGCGCGGTAAGATGCAACGCATTAAATGTACAAATACCACGAGTCCGTTCATTAAGTTTCCTGTGATGATTATTACGAATAGATGCATACATTTTCGTCCGATAAAGTGAAATATGGCGTATTTCCATCAATGCCACCAAATGTCTTTTGCATATGTGATACGGCAAACGTGCCCAAACCACCGGAGGCTGAGTCTTCTGTGACTGTGTCTGATGACATCTGTGATAGATCCAGGGTGAAGGTGGTAACACCAGTAATAGCCCGCAGGCAGCGCATCTAAAAAACCTCAGGATATTGAATCTCCTGTGATCGTAGCGTCCAATTAAGCCTCCGCACCATAGATTGCTACTGACAGTATAAGGGCTTCACATTATCTCACTTTCAGTCTTATTGAGATGCTTCTGTTGGAAATTATGCCATTTCCGATGCTTAGGCTAAGCGTCGACTGATATATCTCTCTTTAGCCAGTAGTATATGCAAAAGAAACATAACTTTCCCACAGTCTCCAATTCTTCGTCTTCCAGAGTAATACGCTTCTCCGTTGAAGTGATGACCTTGCATTTGGAGAAGTTTATTTTCATACCCCATTATAACGGTATTGCTTGCTTTTATATTAATAACATACAATGTAACAAATAATACGTCAAAATTATCTATCCTTCGTCTGGCGTCAGGTCATCCTGAGGGGCGCCATCTCGCTGGTTACCCTTAACTGTCAACGTTGCCCTTAACCTCAACGTTGTAGGATCGCTACCCCAGAGAACCTCTATACACGCCCAAACTCCAAGTTTTGTGTCCAGGCAGCTTCATTCGGACCGCCTGTCCAACACTTACCTCTTTCAGCGGCGTAGAGTGGGTGTCATAATGTCGTCGTTGAGTTTGCTTTCGTTGTTCGATAGCAACGCTGATATATCTTTCCAGAATTTCTGGTACCATCAGGCTGTTGCACGTCAGCAACAGTGTCTTGGTGCGGCGTGACATCAGACGTTGCACGGGTGAGCTCTTCAAGCCTTCGGTTGGTGTGTTGCGCCATTCCAGAATAGCCTTCAGTGGGTCGCTTCCATCAAGTTTGGCCTTCCGGAGCAACATCTTGGCTGTTTTAACGGCGCTCTCAGCTTTGCCGTTGCTTTGCGGGTAGTGCGGGCTTGATGTTACGTGCTCAAAGCCCCAACCACGAGCAAACTTTGCAAATTCTTGTGACCGATACTGTAGTCCATTAATAATTGTCACTCATTAGTTTCGAAGGAACACCGTGACGCGCGAAGTGGGGCCGTAGAGCGTCGGTAAAAGCCTGTGTCGTGGTCTTCTTGAGCTCGTTGACCAGAAAAAATTGCTGTAATAGTCAACCAGTATGACGTAGTTCTTTCCGTCTAGCTTAAACAAATCCGTAGCGACCTTGGCCCATGGCAGATGGGGAAATTCGTGTGTTTGCAACTTCTCGCTGTACAGTTCCGGTCGGTGTGGGTTGCAAACGTCGCACTTGCTGAAGTGGTCCTTCACCTCAGCGTTCAAATAAATGACCTCGCGCTCCCTGCGCAGACATCCCTCTACTCCAATGTAGCTTTGATGTACAAGTTGCACCATTCCCGCTCGCATCATACGGGATTAACTTGTACCCCTTGAAGATTAGGCCATCTTCGACTAACAGTTCGGCTTGGAACTGTAAGTACTGTTCAGTTCTTTTTTGCGTCTACCCGAGCCTTGCCAGCCTGTGTTGATGGCCTTCTCGGGCTCCTGCAACACTATGTCTTCCTTGGTGGCGGGCTTCGTCTCGACAAGTTTCTCTTCAGGAAGCCTGATGCTGTCTCACTGTACATCATCTCTTCTGTGTCAACTCTACTGACCTCGTTATTGACACCACTTCTAGGGTCTCGTTTATACTCAGTGGTGTACACTCGACTCAACGTATCTGCCACATTTCTGACCCTTTCTTGTACCTTACGTCCAGTGGATATTTCTACAGGCGCAGTCTCGTGCTCTTCCGATGGTCCGATGGCGAATCAACTAAAATTCTTCTGTTGACCTACCGCGCGTTACACGATCTCGCGCCCGCGTACATTGTTGACACGATCTCGCCGTACACACCAGGGGCTGGCTTCTTTCCGCTGACACAACCTACTAATTGTAACACACAACGATCTGGTCGACGGGGTTTCTCCGTGACGGCACCGCGCCTTTGGAATGATCTGGTCGACGGAGTTTCTCCGTGACGGCACCGCGCCTTTAGAACGGTCTGGTCGACGGGGTTTCTCCGTGACGGCACCGCGCCTTTAGAACGATCTGCAGATATATACTCGTGTGGCTGACTCTCTTGAATTGTTTAAGTCTCAACTTAAGACGCATCTTTTTAAGAAAACATTTGAAGATTATTTATAGAAAATGTTTACAGTAACTATTAGATATTGTCACTAACATGGTTTTTCTTTTATTGCATTTAAATTTGTTTTTATTTGTATTACTTGATTTTAAAGCAGTGTTTACTCAGTATTTAACCGATACTTTATTTTACATAAGTTATTTCTTTACAAATGTATGTGTAAATTCCGTATTATATCCTTTTTTAGTGATTATGTTTTACAAATGTTGTATTTTAAACACATCAGAACAGGTTTTATATCCGGATATATGGCTCTCAAGTCTCAAGTGGTTTTACTCCAAACAGCCCAAACTTGGGCTAACGCAGGAGTTTGTGGTGGGCTGTGCGCATGCGCCGTGGGTGGTACATTCGATTAAAAGACTAGTATCATTAATGTTGCTGAAATGGTTTTTATTTGATAGTTTTATTTATTTTATGTATTGGATGTTTAACGAAATTTTTAATAGGTTGGTTGTGTGTATGGACACTGTCGCTGCCCTGCCACATGCACACATAGACAGTCTCCATACCCACACCCTGGATAAGTTTACGCTAAGCTGTGTTTTAAAGGCAGTTTAGGTGAGGAGGTGTGGCGCTATACAAATAACAGTTATTATTATTATTACTATGAAGGACGGTATGTATGATGGTTATATAAGGATGATGGTTACATAAGGATGATGGTTACATAAGGACGATGGTTACATAACACTTAGTATCGAGTCGCACAGAGTACAATTCGAGTGCGATACAGGATCACATTGTAACATCCTGCCGCTACAGGAGATACTCACTTACAGAATCACGAGTGTCAGATACACTTACGGTGTATGGAGGGAAGAAAGTGAAAGTGACGGCGATCACAACACTTCAATTCCACAGAAACGGACGTAAACACAATCTGTACATCAAAATGATGAGCGGCAAACATTATCAACCACTTCTAAGCCGCCAGACATGCGCTGGCTTCGATGTACTCGAATGGATTAATGTGGACTCTATACGACCGTTAGAAGACTCGCCGCAGCCGTCCAGCGTAAACAAAGTTGATGCACTGTAAGCAACGGAGAAGCCTTGCTTTGACAAAGTCGACATACAGCACCAGTATGCGGATGTTTTCCAGGGGCTTTGAAAATTACCAGGCCAGTACCACATCGAGATTGACAGAGACGTCAGTCCTGTTGTACACGCCCCTTTACAGTGCATCAACTTTGTTGAAGAACTTCCGGCTACTTGGACTTGGTACAGCGACTTGAATTTGGTGTAGATAATTTACAGAAAAACGCGGTATATCAAATAGAATAAGTATTACTACTGCATGTATATTATACACAAACGTATTGTAGACATATATTAGGAAACAGGTTTTGTTAATTATTAGTCAGAGGGAGTATTTAAGAGTAAGTTAGTTTCGGACTTACTATTCGAAAATTGACATAGCATAGTGAATAGTCAGTAACATTGGAATATTGGTTAGAATAAGTATTACTATTATACATATATTGTTCACAAACTTCTTGTAGACATATATTAAGAAACCGTTTTTGTTAACAGAGGTAGTATTTTTTCCCGGATTCAAACTCAAAGAGTGATAAAAGGGAGTTTGTTTACAGGTCGTGAATTCAACTCGTGCATCGAACTATCGTTTACATTGATATTTAACAAGATTGCCATCTCGAACAACAAGTTCCAGATGGCAAGTGGACAAGGAAGCCATTGGCTTATCGAGAGTCCAACAATTTTCTCATCTATGTGTAGCCCGCCCTTATCAGATATCTGTCAATTCTATTTTAAACATATTCACACTACTAGCATTAACACAATCATTTGGCAGTTTGTTCCATTCATTTATCACCGTCTGTGAGAAAGAGTACTTTCTCATGTCCAACCTACACTGCTCCTTAACTAATGCTGCTTTGTGTCCTCTGGTTCTACTGCCTTCTTTAAGTTTGAAGAACATATTCCTATCAACATCCTCATAACCGTTCACTATTTTAAACACTTCTATTTGGTCTCCTCTTAGTCTCCTGGTCTCTAGTGTTGTCAAACCACATTGTAATAAGCGACTTTCATAGCTAAGGTCTCTTAATTCTGAAATCATCTTAGTTGCTCTTCGTTGTATTCTTTCTAGCTTATCTATGTCTTTTTTACGATATGGCCTCCATGCTTGAATACAATATTCCAAATGTGGTCTAACTATTGCTTTGTACAGGGGTATAATTAGATGTTTCTCCTTATACGTGATAATTCTCCTAATTATCCCTAGAATTTGATTTCCTTTCGAAGCAGCAATCCCACATTGCTCTGAAACTTTCATGTCAGCATTAAATGTTACTCCTAAATCCTTTTCTTGTGTGGTTCTACCTAGTACAGCATCCCCCATTTCATATTCCTCGTCCATATTTCCATGTCCTATGTGTATACATTTACACTTCCCAAAATTGAATAACATTTGCCATTTTTCTGACCATTTAACTAATTTTTCCAGATCATCCTGTAAACTTTGTTTATTTGTATCATTAGTAACCTTTCTGAATACTTTTGTGTCATCTGAAAAATTTGAGTACTTTGCTAGATATATCATCCTCCAAATCATTTATATATATTAAAAACAGTATACGGCCTAATACTGATCCTGTGGTACCCCACTCAAAACCGATTTCCAGTTTGAAATCTCACCATCTACTATTATTCTCTGTCTTCTGTGTGTAAGCCACTTTTCTATCCAGTTGATTACATCATTACATATACCATGGGCTTTTAGTTTAAGTAACAATCTTTGATGTGGCACTTTATCGAAAGCTTTCTAAAAATCTAAGTAGACAACATCCACTGGTGACCCGTCATCTACCCACTTTGTAATTTCTTCTAAAAAACATAAGAGATTGGTTAGACATGACCTTGCTTTTAGGAATCCATGTTGAGATGTATTTATTAATTTATGTTTTACGAGGAATTCCACCATGCGGTCTCTAATTAATGTTTCGAGTAATTTACATATAACTGATGTTAAACTCACTGGTCTGTAATTTTCTGGCTTCTTCCTCGATCCCTTCTTAAATAGCGGCGTAATGTTTGCTTCTTTCCATTCTGAAGGAACTATTCCTTCTTCTAGTGACAAGTTAAATAAGTTTGCAAGTGGTGTACTAATTTGATCAACAATTTCCTTTAGCAGTTTTGGTGGTATCCCATCAACTCCAGGTGATTTATTATCTTTCATCTTCTTCATTTTCTTTGCTATCATTTCAGGAGTTACAAATAACTGCCCTAAACGTTCTGATTTATTGCCCTCAAATTTAGTAAATGGAACTGGAAGTGAGCTGATATCTTCTGTGGTAAAAGCTGAGCTGAAATACTCATTCAGGACCTCTGCCATTTGGAACCCATCTGAAATTATGTTTTCACTGTTGTTTTCCAGTGGTCCGACCTTATCTCGAACTTTCTGTTTACTCCTTACATAAGCATAGAAACTCTTGCTGTTATTTTTTATATTACCTGCCAATTTTTTGTAACCGGCATGGTTACTGGACAATTAGTAATTTATAATTGCCCCACCAATAACCCCACCGGTCACCCAGCAAAGGTCACGCGAGGATACCTGAGGAGCACAGGGTTGATGGTGCCATTACTTGCCACCGTATGGCAGCACCCTGGGTAATCTATAGATAATCTAGTTAATTAGTTATTATTATTATAACTATTTGTCTTATGGTTAATTGCATTTATTGTGTCCGTTGCTGGTCCTGTTACAAATAATTAAGTTGTTTAAATACAAAATTTACCCAAGAGACAGTGGTCACATGCGGTCAGGGGAGGGGCTGTGTCCCAGTGGGCCAGGCTGATCCCACTGTCAACAAGACAACAACAACCCTGTTTTGGTGCAGATGACCCCCTGTAAAATGCAGGATGTGGTTGCACTGAGTCGGTGCTCAGACACAGTTTTACATTTTTGATTAGGCCTGCAGTGCCCAGTTGGGGTTTTTTATATAGTTTTTGTTATACAAAATAAAGGAAATCACCATTTCCCGTCTTCATGCGATTCCGCGGTTACAAAATGGTGTCAGAAGTGGGATGAAGACAACAAAATAAACCCCAGCTGGAAGGAATGATTACATCACGAGAATGAAGATAACTTGACGTCCATCGGTCAGCGTTAGCAGAAGTGATGCGAGGCTCCGATATCTGTGCAAAGAACATCGATGCTGCTAACATCTGCTAACATCATGTTGTGTTGCGGGTTGCGTAATGCAAGTGACTGTGAGACGTCGATGATGATTCCGAAGTGACGAACATTCAAGGCGGCAACTTCCGAGGTGACAACTTCATTTGGTGCCTACATGAGTAGGACCAGTTCCGAACAGAACTGAGTGACACGTTTGAACTGTGACAGGGACACTACAGAAAATGTCATGCCTGTTAATAACCATGTGTAATGTTGTTTTCTTGCAGCGTGTGTATCCTTGAACTGGTACAGGCCAGATATTGTATGTTATGTATAATGTTTTTCTTGCAGCTTTTCCCTGCAGCTTGGGTATCATGTGTTGCGATGAATACTGCTGGGATATTTTTAATGTCACTCCTGCTTTGGAGCTGGGTCATTAGGTGGGTCTTGGTTATCTAGCTTGGTCTTGGCAGTGATAGTACATGGTGCCGGTTAACTCCTTGGAGTAATTTTATAGACTGTGTCCTAAGAAAAGGTAATCCTGCAGTTGTTCCTGGTTATATGTGTGACCATTGCTTGGTGCTAAGGCTTGTCATTACCGAGATATTTGCTAATTTGTTAAATCTAATTATTAATTTCTTTGTGCTTGGGGTTGCCTGCCTGTAGTCATGGATGTCTTGGAGGAGCAGCTTAAGGTGTTGCGACTGCAGCTTGAGCAATCCCGGCCTCAAACAGCAGAAGCAGAGCAGGAGAAGGCTGCAGCGGAAACTGAGTGGAATGCTCAGAAAGCACATATGCAGCGAGAATTAGAACGAACCGGTGATGCCGTACTCAGAGAACCTGCAGCCGTACCGCCACAGCGCATTTATGTGCAAAGGGAGCGGCGGATGCCTAAGCTGTGCGGTCGACCCCAGAAGCCAGATGATCCGGATGTGGATGACTGGGCTTCAGATATTGAGAGCCACCTGAAGGCCAGTCCATTTTCTGATCAAAAAGGGGCTGGACTTCATCATGGACCACCTTAGTGGGGCAGCTGGACAAGAGGTAAGGTTCCGAGAGCCTAGAACAGCCGAGGAGGCTCTTCAGATTGTAAGGAGTGTCTTTGGTGATGTAGACACAGTGGGAGCGGCACAAGAGGCCTTTTATACACGGGTTCAGCAGCCAGGCGAGACGCTGTTAGATTATTCACTTGCCTTAGTGAAGTTGTTTGGGAAACTGAGCAAGCGACAGACTAGGTTAGCCCCACTGAGGAATGAAACCCTGAAAGGGCGGTTTGCTTCAGGAGTGCGTGAGCCGCACTTGCAATGCGAAATGCGCCGGCTCGAGATGGATCAGCCGGGAATGTCCTTCTGGGAGTTCCGTGACAGGGGAGTCTCCTGGTTAGGGAAGGAGGTTCCCAAGAAGATGGTTTCCCAGGATGTAATCAGCACGGTCGCTGGTACTGGTGATGGTAATGCCGCCATAGTGAAGGTGTTAGAAGCTCAGCAGCAGCAACTGCAGCGAATGCAAGACCTTCTAACAAACCAGCAACAGCAGCTAGACAGTGTTAGGAACACACGAAGCTGGGAAGCCCGGCGTCAGCCCAAGCGTGGCTACAATGCTGAGGGGAAACGGATTTGTTATACGTGTGGATCCGTGGACCATATCAGCCCCAATTGTCCCCAGAAGATCGTAAAGACGGGAAACTAGACGCCACCTCTGCACAGGTCCAGGTAGGGGATGGCGAGCTAAAGGACCCATCAGATGTGGAAGCCTTGATGGAGAAAGCCATCGGTAAATGTCCAGTGGTGGAGGTGAAGGTTGAGTGGGTAGTTCGCAAACTGTTTGTTGGACACCGGAGCAGAAGTGTCAACCATCACCGAGGGATTTTTCAGGAACCACCTGCTGCCACGTGGACAGACACTGAAGGATATCACAGGATGGATTTCCATCACGGCTGCAAATGGGTTGCCTGTGCCTTATCTCAGCTATGTAGAATGTGAGGTGATTGTATTGGGGAAGGTTTTTAAGGACATGGGTTTCCTTGTGACAAGGGATCCAGAGGACCCTGTCCTATGACAGCGGAAAGTTAAACGCCCTGGAATAATTGGCTGCAACATATTACATAGAGTCGGGACCACTCTAGCCTCAGAACTTGGGCCTCGTTACCTGGAATCAATCAAGGTAAATGAAAATGGACCACAGTGGGCTAGTGTGTTGTCACTGGTCACATTCCCCAGAGACAGCTTAAAGCAGCGACATGTGAGACTGGCAGGGACGGAGCCATATATGTTACCGGCAGGGTCAGCTGTGACAGTCTTGGCTCACGTGGTGAAGCCAGTTGGGCTCTGCCAGCTATTGGTTGAACCACTCGATCAGGAGTCGGGCGGGTTGCCACGGGGAGTGCAGACTGTATGCTCTGTTGCCAGTGCTGACCAGAGTTGTGTTCAGGGTGGAGTAATTCCAGTGCAAGTATTAAATCTCAATGAGGAAGATATCTGGCTTCAACCTAAGAGTGTATTGGGAACTATACAGGAGGTGGATGTCTTGGAGCCACCTAATCTCATCACTGAAGTAAGCGTCAATGATATTATCATTCAGTCGGCGTGCGCTGAGGATTCTAGAATATATGAGTCTGTAAACTGCAAGGGCGAGGGACCGTCTGGGCGGACTGGGTGCACAGAATCTGGAGTTGATAGGTTACCATCTGTGGATTTGGGAGGGTTGGACCTTTCAGATGAGGAACTTCAGAGGGTGAGGATGTTGCTGGTCAAACACAAGGATGTATTTAGTAAAGACGAAAATGACATTGGTTATTGCGATGCTGTCCCACATCAGATAGTCACCTTGGATGATAGGCCAGTTAGAGTTCCACACCGAAGGGTTCATCCTAACCAATGGGAGGAGGTTAAGGCGCATCTCCAGAAGTGGCTGAAACTGGGGGTCCTCAAAGAATCCACCAGATGCTATGCATCACCGGCTGTTCTAGTCAGGAAGAAGGACAACTCTTTGCGTTTATGCATAGACTATAGGCAACTAAATCTGAAGACAATCAAGGACGCTTTCCCGTTACCAAGAGTAGATGAATGCTTGGAGGCCCTCACTGGAGCAAAATATTTCAGTACCTTGGATCTGGCCCATGCCTATTACCAGTGTGCCATCGACGCCAGAGATGTGCCAAAGACGGCATTCCGGGTGGGAAATAGTGGACTTTATGAGTTCACTAGGATGCCCATGGGACTCTGCAATGCTCCAGCAACTTTCTCCCGCCTGATGGATCATGTATTGGGAAATGAGAATTTCCATTCTCTTCTCATCTACTTGGATGATGTTCTAGTTTTCGGAAAATCAGTGGAGGAGATGTTGCAGAGGTTGGACCTAGTATTCAGTAAATTACGGGCCTTTGGACTCAAGATTAAGCCACAGAAATGTAGCTTGTTCAGGCAAGAAGTTAAATTCTTGGGACATATCGTGTCTGCGGAAGGAGTCGCAACAGACCCAGACAAAATAAAGGCGGTACAAGAATGGCAAGAGCCAAAGAGTGAGAGCGATCTACGATCCTTCCTCGGATTGGCAGGGTACTATCGCAGATATGTACCTTCCTTTGCCCAGATAGCTAAGCCTCTTCACCAGTGTATAGGCAAAGCAACCAACTCGAAGAAGGGTACCAGGAGAAAGATACCACGGGACAGCCAACTCTTCCATGAAAAGTGGAATCGAGATTGTAGTCTGGCATTCCAGAGGTTGAAGGAGCAGTTGACCAGTGCTCCTGTGTTAGCCTACCCAGACTTCTCGAAGCCGTTCATTGTCGAGACCGATGCCAGCTTCCAAGGGTTGGGTGCGGTACTTTCCCAAGAACATGGAGTTATTGCTTACGCTAGTCGCGGTTTGAGGCCGGCGGAGAGGAATGATGCCAACTACAGCTCCATGAAGTTAGAACTACTTGCGCTGAAATGAGCCGTCACGGATAAGTTTCGTCCCTATCTGCTCGGGTCGAAATTCACAGTATATACAGATAATAATCCCTTGAGCTATATTCAAACATCAAAGCTGGGAGCTACGGAGTTGCGTTGGGTTGCCCAGCTTGCTCAGTTTGACTTCAGTATCAAATACCGCAGTGGTCGTACTAATGCCAGTGCTGATGCCCTCAGTCGGAAAACGTGGCATGGAGAACCAGTGGTAGCTGTAGTGGAAACGAACTCTGTAGCAGTGGAATTGACCGAGTTGGTAGTGGATCAAACAGTGGTGGGTACGTTGTGTACATCAGCAATACCCAACGAAATTCAAGAGCGACACCAAGTGATGATGGAGAGCGTAGAGGAAAATATGACAGCAGCAGCACTGGGCCAAGAAGCCAAACAGATGGGAGCCGTATCCCCACTTCCAGGGTATACAAAGCAGCAACTTGCTGAGTTACAGAGTCAAGACCCTATTTTGAGTAAAGTCGTGGCTGTGTGGAGGAAAGGCACAAGGCCAGGTCGGACTGAACTGCAGAAGATGCCTGCAGTTGCTCGTCGTTGGTACAACAAATGGGACCAATTTGTGTGTATGGACAACGTTCTATATGTTGAGTCCTTTGAGAATGGGGAAGGAACGCTACAACTTGCATTGCCAACCAGTTTGAGACAGTCAATACTGGAAGCTCTTCATGATGGAAGTGGACATCAGGGAAGAGATAGGACTCTTGCTTTGGTGAGAAAGAGAGCATTCTGGCCTGGAATGAGCAAAGATGTGAACTCGTATTGTGCCAGTTGTTCAAGATGTTGTACGGCAAAGGCGCTAAGACCTACGGTGAAACCGAGCATGGGCCATCTTTTAGCGGAGAAACCCCTCCAGTTAGTGGCACTAGATTTCACTTTGCTAGAGAAGGCTTCGGATGGACGTGAAAATGTCCTAACGATGACAGATGCCTTCAGCAAATTCACTGTTGCAATTCCAACAAAAGATCAGAAAGCATCTACGGTAGCAAAGGTTTTGACTCAAGATTGGTTTTATCGGTATGGGGTCCCTAGACGCATCCGTAGTGACCAGGGAAGAAATTTCGAGAGCGATTTAGTTAAGGCTTTGTGTTCTGTTTACGGAATAAAGAAGTCACGTACCACTACGTATCATCCGGAAGGGAACGGCCAGTGCGAACGATTCAATCGTACTATGCACGATCTACTGCGGTCTCTGCCGCCAGAACGGAAGAGACAATGGCCACGTTATTTGCAGGAGCTGGTCTTTGCGTACAATTCTACACCCCACGCTGCCACAGGTTTCTCGCCTTACTTCTTGATGTTCGGGAAGAACCCAGACTTCCCGTGGATGAGCTACTGGATGGGGATAGCCCTTTGTCACACATAGGTAAAGGGTATGGTGATTGGGTACAGGAGCATCAGCACAGACTTGAGGCAGCATTTGAATTAGCTGGACAGAGGTTAGCCAAAGCAGCTGGGATCAGGAAAGCCAGGCATGACCAGAAGGGATCGGATGCGCCACTGCAGCCTGGGGATAGAGTTTTTCTTAGGAATAGAGGACTCCTAGGACGAAATAAAATCCAGTATCGGTGGGTGGCTATTCCATACAGAGTCAAAGAAAGGATGAGTCCCGATAGTCCTTTATATCGTGTCCATCGGTTCGATGGTCTGGGACAAACCAGGGTGGTGCATCACTCTGCGATACTGGATGTTAAGGATATGCGGATCCCTAATGAGAACACGGCTAAGGCACCAGAAGAGAGAGAACAGTTTTGGAAACATGAATCAGATGGACACAGGGAGTCAGTCTCGGAGGGTAGCTCCACACCAGTCAATGATAATTCACAATGGAAATTACCACGAAGAGGAACCTCCGATCTCCCCTGCTCCACCAGTGTTTCATCCAACACATCTCGAGGGATATAACAGTTCGAAGGAAGAGGAATCGCCGACACCCATTCCTACAATAGACAAGTCACACCAGAGTGACCCGACAACGGCTCTGGAAACCAGGGGTGATCGGCAAGCCCAGGCTGAAAATGTGGGGTGGAGTGGTACCCAGGCGCGCAGCTGTTTGTCTGTAGATTCAGACAGCAACGATTCTTCGGAGCCATTTCTGAGACAGTCTCGCCGGAAGTGTTTCGTCAAGATCAAGAGCCGGTCTGAACGCTCTAGGCGGTCGACTTCCATATCAACGGCCAGATCAGCAGATGAGAATGAAACAGTGACACTTAGGAGAACTAAGCGTTCCAGTGCTGGCCGCAACCCAAATCCCTATAATCTGCCACGGTCTGCTGCTCTCCAGACGACAGAGATATTGGTGCAACCATCGTTTGGCGAATTGAGTGAAGCTATGTCAACCTTAGGAGCCGAGTTGAGCTCAACGTTAAACTCCATGTTACAGACAGCTTCGTTGCAGTCGCAGGCAGCAACAGCTAACAATACTCATATATAGATCACTATTGGAAAAAAAAAAGTTTGGTTATATTTGTTCAGTTGCTCATGGGATAGCAACAATTTAATCAGGTGGGTATGTAACCGGCATGGTTACTGGACAATTAGTAATTTATAATTGCCCCACCAATAACCCCACCGGTCACCCAGCAAAGGTCACGCGAGGATACCTGAGGAGCACAGGGTTGATGGTGCCATTACTTGCCACCGTATGGCAGCACCCTGGGTAATCTATAGATAATCTAGTTAATTAGTTATTATTATTATAACTATTTGTCTTATGGTTAATTGCATTTATTGTGTCCGTTGCTGGTCCTGTTACAAATAATTAAGTTGTTTAAATACAAAATTTACCCAAGAGACAGTGGTCACATGTGGTCAGGGGAGGGGCTGTGTCCCAGTGGGCCAGGCTGATCCCACTGTCAACAAGACAACAACAACCCTGTTTTGGTGCAGATGACCCCCTGTAAAATGCAGGATGTGGTTGCACTGAGTCGGTGCTCAGACACAGTTTTACATTTTTGATTAGGCCTGCAGTGCCCAGTTGGGGTTTTTTTATATAGTTTTTGTTATACAAAATAAAGGAAATCACCATTTCCCGTCTTCATGCGATTCCGCGGTTACATTTTTTTCAAAGGTTCTTTTAGATTTTCTAATTTCAGTTGTAGCTAGGTTAAGTGCCTCTTTGTAGTTTGTGTAGTCTTCTACATTTCCAGTGTGTTTATAGACCCTCCACAGCATCATTGGCTAATATATATATAAGATAAAGTGATATATTTACTTAAATTACATACATAAAGTAATATCTGACATAGTGGTAGTACACGTTTTCGGTAAAAAGGAATTAACAGCAGGATTTTAGCGTAAATTAGTACACACTGATTTCGTTGTTTTGTTACATAGTGTTCTCCGTATTCGCTAGGTGGCAGGTTTTTTTTCATGCGAGCTTAATAGAAGACATAGTTAGCAAGTATATTAGCCTAAAGTGTTCCTTTGATCACAAAAACAGCCTAATTTAAGGCTAACGTAGCAAACTAATTAAAACTAAATTGTATGATGGCGCCGTGCAAACGGCAGTTAAAGGCCACAAGGCACTTAATTTGGGGCAGTTGCAGTAACTGGGTGGACTTCGTCAAGTCTGGGTGCGAGAAGTCCTGGGCTGAGGTCCAGGCAGATAGTTTTAGTTTTGAGTGTAGGGGATGTACGAAGATGAAGGAACTAGAGGTGGAGTTGGAAGAGTTGAAGCTGCTCGTTGTGGCAGTGGTGGGAAGGAAACAGGGGGGTTGTGCCAGTAGTTCCGTCGGAGGAACAGTAGACGATAAAGTGGGGAAAGACAAAAGAGATGATAGGGAGAGCTCACCTCAGCCTGGGAGGAAGCTGAGAGGAGGGAAGGTGACATGTCGTAGGGAGACGGGAAGGAAAGGAACGGGAGGGAAGACAACCGGAGTGAAGGAGAGGGGAGTAGGGGAGACATGAGGGAAGGAGAAGGGAGTGGGGGAGACGGGAAGGAAGACAACCGGAGTGAAGGAGAGGGGAGTAGGGGAGAAAGGAGGGAAGGAGAAGGGAGTGGGGGAGACGGGAGGGAAAACAACCGGAGTGAAGGAGAGGGGAGTGGGAGAGACAAGAGCAAAGGAGTGGGAAGTGGGGGAAACAGGAGGAAGGGGTCGGGACAGAATGTGATGAAAGGGGTCGAACGGAAGAGTTATTCTGCAGCAGTGATAGAGGGGGTGAGGAAGAGAGCGAGGGTGTGGAGCCAAAATAGAGGCGATAACTGAGAGTGTAAAAAACATCGTAGGCTCGGGTAAGGGTGGATCTGTTTTAGTACACGTAGGGACAAATAACGTAGAGAGGGAGGTACAACTGCCATAGTTAGGAAATATAGACAGTTGGTCAGAACACTAAAACAGACGCGGGTTGAGCAGGTAATACTGTCAGGGATTTTACCTGTAATGGGCAGGAGGGGTCACAAATATCGAAATTGTCGGGGGATGGCAATTAACATGTTAGTCCAGAAGCTATGTAGGGAAGAGGAAGTTGGATTTGTGGATTTATGGGGAAGTTTTGTTGGGAGGGCTGATATGTACATGGATGGGCTTCATTTAAGTGGAAAGGGGGCGGCAGTATTCGCGGACAAACCTTCAGCAGCAGTAGATAGTGACTTGGGCACAATGACAAATATTTTTGGAAGTAAACATTGTTTAAACTAGAAGTGCAGGGGGTTACCTAGAGGTGTCTCAAGCAGAACAAGAGGCTACTAGCACAGATAAACCAATATTAAATCATCCGAAAAAAACATCTCTGAAAAAGGTTATAGATGCGTATGTTTAAATGCAAGGAGCATAGTAAATAAGAAAAACGAGTTAAACATTATGGTACAAGATATTGACCCTCACATAATTGGTATAACTGAATCATGGGCCAACACAGATATATCAGATGCTGAATTGGGACTGACAGGATACGTAATGTTTAGGAAAGATCGAATAGGAAGAAGGGGCGGGGGAGTTATTTTATATGTTAAAGAATCTATTCAGGCTTATGAAATAAAACTAGAAAGGGAAGCAGATTGCGATGAAGCTGTTTGGCGCAAAATTGTTTCAGGAAATTCAAAATTAACTGTTGGATTAGTTTACCGAAGTCCAAACATAAACGAAGAGGTCAACACAAAAATAAAAAACGCTATAAAGGAAGTTAGCAAAGGGGATTGTATCATAATGGGAGATTTTAACCATGGACACATACAATGGAATTCTCTAGAGAGCACAGGGATTGAGGATCAACAATTTCTATGTTTAATCCAGGATAGCTTTCTTACTCAGCACGTGCTAGAACCAACCAGGGGAGAAAATGTATTAGATATAGTTTTGTCATCACAAAAAGAATAGTGGACAATGTAAAAATATTTGAACCATTGGGTAACAGTGACCATAATCAAATACATTTTGACATCAATGTAAAATCAGAAAGTAAAAATATGAAAGCGTACAAGAAAAACTTCCACAAAGGTAACTACAAAGATATGAGAAAATACTTAGCAAAGCTAGATTGGAATAACATGCTGATGAATAAGACCGCAATTGAATGTTGGAATATTCTAAAATATGAAATTGAGAGTATCATCGATAAATTTGTTCCCTTCCAAAAACAAGGAAAACAGTGTAGAAAGAAACACTTGTCAAAAGAGGCTATTAAAAAAATAGTGTTAAAACAAACTATGTGGAGGGTTTATAGGCGTACCAGAAAGGAAGAAGACTATACAAATTACAAAGAGGCACTTAATGCAGCTACAACTGAAATCAGACAATCTAAAAGAAGCTATGAGCAAAAACTAGCATGTAACATAAAACATGACAGCAAGAGTTTTTATGCATATGTCAGGAGTAAACAAAACGTACAAGACAAGGTTGGACCTCTAGAAGACAGTGCTGGAAATATAATATCACAGGGGTTTTTAATGGCGGAAGACCTAAATGGTTACTTCAGTTCAGTGTTTACCAAAGAAGATATTAGTTCATTACCAGTTGCTGATGCTAAATTTCAGGGGGCTAAATCTGACTATTTAGGTCCGTTAGTTGTAACTCCAGTATTGGTAGCTAAGAAAATAAAGGCAATGAATGATAACAAATCACCAGGAGTGGATGGGATTCCTCCAAAATTACTAATGGAAACAGTAGAAAAAATCAGTATACCACTTGCAAGAGTATTCAACTTGTCATTAAAAGAGGGAGTTGTTCCGTTTGAATGGAAAGAAGCAAACATCATACCATTATTTAAAAAGGGTTCGAGAAATAAATCAGAAAATTACAGACCAGTGAGTTTAACGTCAGTGATTTGTGAATTATTAGAAAGGTGAATTAAAGACCATATGGTGGACTTTCTCGTTAAGCATAAATTATTAAATTCATCTCCACATGGATTCCTTAAAGCGAGGTCATGCTTGACAAATATGTTATGTTTTTTGGAAGAAATCACTAAGTGGATAGGCGTAAGATCGCCAGTAGATATTATCTACTTAGATTTTCAGAAAGCTTTTGACAAAGTGCCACATCAAAGATTACTACTTAAATTAAAAGCCCATGGTATCGGGGATAGCATAACTGACTGGATAGAACAATGGCTGACTGACAGAAGACAACGAGTTGTAGTAGATGGAGAAGTTTCAAATTGGAAATCGGTTTTGAGTGGGGTACCTCAAGGATCAGTATTAGGACCTTTATTATTCGTAATTTATATCAATGACTTGGACGACAGTATAACAAGTAACGTACTGAAATTTGCGGATGACACAAAACTGTTTAGAAAGGTTAATACTGATGGTGATAAACAACATTTACAAAACGATCTAGACAGATTAGTGAAATGGTCTGATAAATGGCAGATGCTGTTCAATTTTGAGAAATGTAAATGCCTACATACAGGACATGGGAACTTGAATGTAAACTATAAAATGGGAGATACTGTTCTGGGTACTACTGTAAAAGAAAAGGACTTAGAAGTTACAATACGCGCAGTGTTGTATTGCAGCTTCAAAGGGTAATCAAATTCTTGGATTGATTAGAAGAAACATAACATACAAGGGAAAAAAGTTAATTATACCTCTTTATAAGAGACCATATCGTAAGAAGGATATAGATACGCTTGAACGCATACAAAGGAGAGTAACTAAAATGATTCCAGAACTTAGAGACCTTAGTTATGAAGAACGCCGGAAAGATTGTGGTTTAACAACTCTAGAGACAAGGAGGTTAAGAGGAGATCAGATTGAAGTTTTTAAGATATTGAATGGGTATGAAAATATTGATGGAAATATGTTTTTCTCACTCAAGAAGGATAGCAGAACTAGAGGACATGAGGTAAAATTAGTAAAGGTCAGTGTAGATTGGACATCAGGAAGCACTCGTTCTCACAGAGGACAATAAATGAATGGAACAAATTGTCTACAGATTGTGTAACTGCTAGCAGCGTGAATATGTTTAAAAACAAGGTTGACACATATCTCAGGAGGGCGGGTTATAAGTAGATGAACATTGTTGGACTCTCGATAAGCCAATGGCTTCCTTGGTGGAAGCCTATGCTATTTGGACGTTACAGGTGGAAGCTTATGCTATTTGGACGTTACAGGTGGAAGCCTATGTCATTTGGACGTTACAGGTGGAAGCCTATGTCATTTGGACGTTACAGGTGGAAGCCTATGTAATTTGGACGTGACAGGTGGAAGCCTGTGCTATTTGGCATCTTCAGCGCGCCGGACGTCTGACAGAGGAAGATGCGTGAGACCATCGAAGGATTGGAGGGCACCGAGGAAATAGCGGACGATGTTCTCATCATGGGAAAGACAACGCCAAACATGACGTCAACCTATTTCTCGAGAGGTGTCGTGAGAGAAACCTAGTCCTCAACCCGGAGAAGGTACACAAGTCAGCTTCATGGAATGTCTGCTGACAGACGAGGGCATCAAACCAGACCCGACGAATGTCGCCGCATTAATCGACATGCCAATGTCTACTGACGTCGAAGGAGTACGCCGCCTAATTGGCACAGTGCAGTACCTAGGAAACTGATACTGAACTGATATGCAAGGAAAGCGAGTTCGCTTACAAGACGTAAGAATCCAGGCAGACGCCTCTCAGACGGGCCTGAGGGCTGCGCTCATGCAGGAAGGCCAACCGATATGTTATGCAAGCAGAGCCATGGCGGAAACCGAACAAAACTACTCACAGATCCAGAAAGAACTGTTGGCGATAGTGTTCGCATGTGAGCGGTTCAATGACTATATCTGTGGACGAGATAATATACACGTAGTGTCAGACCACAAGCCGATAGAAATACAACTTCCACTCTGAACCATTCTGTCAGTTGACCATTGACGACGACTGCACATTTAATATTACCATGTTTCAATTAGTAATGAATTGTGATCTTGGGATACATCCCAGTATACACCCCAGTATATATCCCAGGATACATCCCAGTATACACCCCAGTATATATCCCAGGATACATCCCAGTATACATCCCAGTATACATCCCAGGATACACCCCAGGATACATCCCAGTATACACCCCAGTATACACCCCAGTATATATCCCAGGATACATCCCAGTATACATCCCAGTATACATCCCAGTATACATCCCAGGATACATCCCAGTATACATCCCAGTATACATCCCAATATACATCCCAGTATACATCCCAGGATACATCCCAGTTTACATCCCAGTATACATCCAAGTATACATCCCAGTATACATCCCAGTATACATCCCAGGATACATCCCAGTATACATCCCAGTACACACCCCAGTATATATCCCAGGATACATCCCAGTATACACCCCAGTATATATCCCAGGATACATCCCAGTATACATCCCGGTATACATCCCAGTATACATCTTAGTGTACATCCCAGTATACATCCCAATGTACATCCCAGGATACATCCCAGTATACACCCCAGTATACATCCCAGGATACACCCCAGTATACATCCCAGTATACCTCAACATCTCCCACAATGCCCCTCTCCAGATAACATCAATTCAGTATTGAAGTCCACACAATTGAAATGCAGCGGGACTTGGTGCTCTGTTGTCTTTTCCACGATCTGTCGCACAACGGAGATAGCCTCTACTGTCCTCTGTTCTTCCTGAATCCAAACTTGGTGCTCTGTTGTCTTTTCCACGATCTGTCGCACAACGAAGATAGCCTCTACTGTCCTCTGTTCTTCCTGAATCCAAACTTGGTGCTCTGTTGTCTTTTCCACGATCTGTCGCACAACGAAGATAGCCTCTACTGTCCTCTGTTCTTCCTGAATCCAAACTTGGTGCTCTTTTGTCTTTTCCACGATCTGTCGCACAACGAAGATAGCCTCTACTGTCCTCTGTTCTTCCTGAATCCAAACTTGGTGCTCTGTTGTCTTTTCCACGATCTGTCGCACAACGAATCCAAACTGCTTTGGTAGATGTGTGTCAATGTTGTCATCTAACCTCAAGATGTATTATTTTGCAAAATACCTTACCCATTATGTATATCAGGGAAATTGCTCGGTAGTTTGATGGGGTTAACTGGCACCCTTTCTCGTGTACTGGTTTTATCATACTTCCTGATGCCGTGCTGCATTGCATATTTTCAGGACCATCTCAGCCGTCTTCTCTCCTCGTGGTTTCGAAGCTTCAGCCGTAATGCGATCAGCACTAGGCGTTTTCCTTGACTTCGTTGCTTTGACAGCCTTCTGAACCTCCTCTGTTGATAATGGTGGTCCACAGTGGAACTCCTGTCTTGTCTCTCTATCACAAAGCTTATCCACATCTTATCTCTTGACTACTTTCATGTGTGATTTTGAAGCACAAGGTTTGGTGTCTATATTTGTTATGACCAGGAAGTGACCTGAGCCAAGTTCTGCCGATCTGTATGTCCTACAGTTCTTCAGCTGACCTTTGAGTTTCCTCTGGACAAGAATATAGTCAATTTGATTCATGGTTCCTCCATCTGGTGAAATCCACGTCGCTCTCCTAGTGTTGACATGTTGAAATACTGTGTTGGCAATGACGAGGTCATGTTTATCATTACACTGCAGCAGTTGTTGTCATCTGTCATTCCAACAACTTCTGGCCAGGAAGAATGTTGGTCGTCACCCCCTTTTCCATTGAAATCACCCTGAACCTGCAGTTTTTCACCCTTTTGGACGGCACTGATATTTAACAGCAGCAGGTCCGTGAAGTGAGGGAGGGAGGGAGGGAGGGAGGGAGGGAGGGAGGCAGGCAGGCAGGCACGGAGGGAGGGAGGGAGGGTAGTTTTTTTAGTTGATTTGAAACAAGCTGACGTTTTAATCCGCGGTTGCGCGTCACGAGGATGCCAGAAACAAAAAGTAGATTATAATTATATGATCGACGCTGGCTGGGCTGTCGTGCAGGAGGGAGCAGTGAATGTAGATATGCTGGTTGCTTGGATGAATGTGCTTGAAAAGTAGCTGTACAGATCTTAAAAATAATACGATATCTTACATGGAGCCAATGCAATGATTTAAAAAGTGGTAATGAGTGAGAGAAACGAGGAGATCGGGTAAGAAACATTGTCAAACAATGTTGCACACGTTGAAGTTTCAAGATGTCCTTGCGAGCAATACTATGATAAAGAGATCCATAAACCAGCGAATACGACGAAGGTCACGAATATGATAAAAAATAATTATACTATCTAGAATTTAAATTATTAACAACGTTGACTCCTAAATTTCGTGCTGAAATGGCCGGTGTGAAATTCTGTTTAACACTCTGCTTTTGTATACCAATAATAACAAACTCTGTTTTATTTACATTTAGCTTTAATTTGCTGTTAGTCGTCCAGTGGAATACATTCTGGAGACAATCCCTGAGTTGGTTTAAGGAACAATATGTATCCGGATAAGTTTTGTTTCTTTATGACTACAACTTCTTAGAACTGACGTTTTGACCTTGCCCCTCGTGACCTCGCCCCTCTCGACACTAACCGAAGAGTAAGCGAACGACACTTCCTCAACATCAATGACTGAATTGAGGATAAAAGTCGTCCTGCAGGCAACCACCTTTTACTAACAGTATGCTTTCGTATCAAATAAGTAAGAACTCGATTGCGGTTAATATTAGTAATTTTTATTTGTGTGGACTCACTGACGTCGCCAAATAAACGAAACACAATAATGCCGGCATTTTGTTTATAACCAAATTACGTCATAGTTAAGAAATTTCAGAAGAGGTGACTTCCGTTGACCAATCAACGACGTGAATCAAAATGACGTAGCGTTGTTTCTATAGCGTTTCAGGCATCATCTGAACGCGATACCCCGAGCTGAGAACACGCACAACATCGGCCAGAGACCAGGGTACCGTTTCACCAACATTCTTATGAGCTCATAAGCACGATTTCGCTTTTTAAAATCGATTTCGCTCCTTAGCTATAATAAAACAAAAAATTGCGTTTCACTAAGAATAAATCATAAAACGTGCATAGAAACGCTACTTAAAACGCTCCTAACTTACGACGAGGTTAGACCGTTCATAACGTTTATCATAAAGCAAAACATCCACCATAAACAATCAAATTTACCTAAATGCGTATTATCTTGACTCCACTTTTACGTAGAGATCCATTTTTTCACAGTCAAATTAGTTTTCAAAATGTGAGCGATGAATAGCTCCTAAATCATGGTCTTAGTCTACAGCGTCCATTTTATTTTGCCCAATTGTGCAAGCTGTCGAATCATAGTTAAGGAGCGAAATAAATTTTAAGAGCGAAATCTTTCTTAATTTAAGAACTCAGTTCCGCCAGTTCCGTCGACAATGGTACCGCTACTTCCGCCGATAATGGTTTCGTCACTTCCGCCGCGTCCATTTCCGTCTCTTCCACCGACAAGGGTTCCGCCACTTCAGCCGACAATGATTCCGTCATTTCCACCGACAACGCTTTCGCTACTTCCGCTGACAATGGTTTCGTCACTTCCTCCGTCTACGGTTCCGTCACTTCCGCCGACACAGTTCCGTCACTTCCACCGACAAGGGTTCCGTCATTTCCGCCAACAAAGATTCCACTACTTCCGCTGACAATGGTTTCGTAACTTCCAGCATCAACAGCTCCGACAACGATTCTGTCACTCCGCCAATAATGGTTCCGTCATTTCCACCAACAATGGTTCCGCCCCTTCCGTCGACAATGTTCCGTCACTTTCGCCGACAATGGGTTGCGTCACGTCCGCCGACAACGGTTCCTCTACTTCTGCCGACAATGGTTTCGTCGCTTCCGCCGTCTACAGTTCCGTCATTTCCGCTAACAACGATTATGTCAATCCGGCCGACAATGTTCCGTCACTTTCACCAATAGCGGTTCCGCACTTCCACCGACAACAGTTCCGTCACTTCCACCGACAAGGGTTCTGCCACTTCCGCCGACAGCGGTTCCGATATTTCCCCTGACAATGGTTTTGTCACTTCCGGCGTCTACAGTTCCGGCACTTCCGCCGACAACGATTCCGCCACTTCCGCCGAAAAGGGTTCCGTCACTTCTGCCGACAGCAGTTCCACCACTTCATCCGTCTACGGTTCAGTCACTCCCGCCGACAACGGTTCCGTAAATTCCGCCGACAATGGTTCCGTCACTTCCGCCAAAAACTGTTCCGTCACTTCCGCCGAAACTGTTCCGTCACTTCCGCCGTCAACGGTTCCGTCACTTCCGCTGACAACAGTCCCGCCACTTCTGCCAACAACGGTTCCGTTATTTCCGCTGACAACGGTTTTGCCGCTTTCGCCGACAATGGCTTCGTCACTTCCGCCACCTACACTTCCGTCACTTCCGCCGACAACGGTTTCGCCGCTTCCGCCGACAATGGTTTCTTCACTTCCGCCGCCTACACTTCCGTCACTTCCGCCGACAATAATTATGTCCCTCCCGCCGACAATGTTTCTGCCACTTCCACCTACAATGGTTCCGCCACTTCCACCTACAATGTTTCCCCACTTCCGCCGACAATGGTTTCCATACGAATCTCTGCTAAACCTCAAAACATCAGCATTATCCAAGTATATGCTCCAACATCACCAACAACGATGTGATCGAAGCCTTCTACGAAGAGCTGGAGAATACTATCAAGAAAGCTCAACGGAAAGAACAGCGTGGCACTCGCTTAATGGAAAACATACACAACCAGATTAACTACATACTCATTCCAAGACGTATCAAATCCAGCATCAACAAACACCAGAACATTCCCAGGGGCAGACACAGGCAGCGCCCACGACGTGGTTCTAGTTGACACTCGCGCTGAAGAAGACACATCACCAGAACAACCCACGTATTTGATTTGACATCGAGAAACTGAAGGACTCAGAAATTGCTAAAAAGCTAGGCTAGAATGGGTGGCAAATTCGCAGCTGTAAGTATTTTCGAAGAAGACATAAACGTCGTCACAGACAAAATCAAGTTGTACATGAAACAGCCGGAGAAGTACTCGGCAATGGAAGGGAGAAGATCCAACCGTGCATTACCAACGACATCCTGGATATAAGGAGAAACATGAAGAAAACAAAGAACTCCAACAGCAGAGAAGTACCGCACTGTCAATGGCACCGTCAGAACGGAGATGATAAAAACAAAAGAGATCTCAGAGCAATGTGACAACATTGAGAAAAGCATATAAGAGGGTAACAGCAAAATAGCCTTCGATACACTGAAGAAACCGACAAAAACAACACAAAGCTACAGTTATAGAAGATAAGAAGCGTTCCTTGCTAACTGATAACGCGGCCGTTCTTATACGATGGACTGAGTTTTGCTGAACTGAAACCAGAAACCAGCATACTGAAAAACAAAACCAGCAGTGTTGATGAAAGAAGCGACATGCAAGTGATGGAAGAAGAAGTAGAGGAGGCACTGCGCACACTGAAAGGAGGGAA
The DNA here is from genome assembly GCA_033239005.1 of Lamellibrachia satsuma. NCBI lineage: Eukaryota > Metazoa > Annelida > Polychaeta > Sabellida > Siboglinidae > Lamellibrachia > Lamellibrachia satsuma. Next base: position 656,402 of record BSQZ01000125.1, on the reverse strand, counting down.
ATCACCCGGCACAGACAACATTCCAGCAAAGCTGCTTACACACGGCGGCCCTGAAATGATAAAAGTATTTACTACACTATACCGGAGGATCTGGAAAACAAAGGAATGACCATAAGAATGCACCCAATCCAAGATGATTCCACTCCCAACAAAGGGAAATCTAACACAATGCAAACATTACAGAACCATCCATCAGCCTCATCAGTCAGCCCAAGCAAGATCATGCTATGAGTCATCTTGAACAGACTTAAATGAAAAGCAGCTGGCTAAAGAACAGGCAGGGTTTAGAGCTGGAGAAGCACCACTGAGCAGATCTTCAATGTCAGATTGGTCATAGAAATACACCTGCTTCACCAAAAATATTTGATGTATAATATCATTGACTTTATGAAAGCTTTAACCGTATCTGGCGTAAGAAACTATAACTTCGACAAAGATCTGATACAAGTCATACAGGCCCTACTCACCAACTCATACAGTGTTGTTCTAAATAACCAACTTGGAGAACTTTTCAGATCAATTATAGGAGTTCGTCAGGGGTGCCCACTCTCGCCTGTTCTCTTCAACATATTCCTCGAGAACATCATGCAGGAGACCCAAGACTTCAACACCACCGTATCTATTGGTGGAAGGCAAATTTATAATCTTCGTTGTCCTGACGATATTAACCTCATGGGAAGCAGCGAGAGTGCACTTCAAGACCTCACTACCAGACTGGAAAAAGGCAAGAGCCTATGGGATGAAAGGAGAACGAGGAGAACAGGAGTGGTGAGAACGAGAAGAACAGAAGTGTTGAGAACGAAGAGAACAGGAGTGGTGAGAACGAGAAGAACAGAAGTGGTGAGAACGAGGAGAGCAGTGGCAATGTGAGGGAGAAAGCTGGTAAGAAGAAGAAAGATGGAAAAAGGAAGAATGTGCAACAAAAGGAAGATAAACGAGTGAGTGAATAGGGATTGTCAGGTGGCAGGATGGTCGAGGATAACAAGAGCAGAGAAAAGGAGAAGACTGTGGATCAGAAGAAGAAAGATGACAGGAGGCAGAGTATGCAACAAAAGGAAGGTAAAGGGTGAGTAGAGAGGGATTGCCAGGTGGTAAGACAGTAGAGGTTGATGATAGAAGAAAAAGGAGGCACAGTGTGCAGTAAGCGAATGGTAAACGAGTGATTCGGCAGGAAAGGAGCTTTGCTGATGTAGTGGCACAAGGGAAGGCGAGGAAAGACCGGATTTTTATGAGGGATTCTATCATTAGGAAATCAGATAAAGTTGTAAACGGAGGAGAGGACATCACGGTATGTCTACCAGGGGCAAAAATAGAGGATGTAGCAGAGAAGGCAGGACAAGTCATGGGGGTGGCATGGGAGGTGCTGTTCTCATGCATGTGGGAACGAACAATACCGAGAAGGAGGGAACGTCAGCCATCGTTGGTAAGTACAGGAGGTTGATCAGGACACTTAAAGAGGCATGAGTTGGACATATTGTGTTGTCGGGGATATTATCAGTAATGGGAGACAGGGGTGAAGAGTATAGGAAATGTATAAGGATGGCGATCAACACACAAGTACATAAGGTGTGTATGGAGGAGGGAGTAGGCTTCGTAGACATGTGGTTAAACTTTGCGGAAGACATGACTTTTTCATGAGAGATGGACTTCATCTGAATGGGAAAAGTGTTGTAGTTCTTGGGTGTGAGTTTGTCAGGGTTGTCGACGAGGGCACAGGTACTGTAAATTATTTAAACTAGATGCACAGGGGGAACTGACAGAGAAAACTCAGAGGAGTACAAATACACACCCAAAGAAATGTTCACCAATAATTTTAAAAAATGAACTTAAATGTGTATGCTTAAATGCCAGGAGCATAGTCAATAAAAAAGCGAGTTAGACATTATGGTAGCAGATATTGACCCTCATGTAATAGGTATCACATAATCATGGGCAACTAAAGATATAGTATCTGTTGAGCTATCGCTGACAGGTTATGTAATGTTTCGGAAGGATAGGCGAGAAAGAAGGGGAGGTGGAGTAATTTTATATATTAAAGAATCTATCCAAGCATATGAAATAACAATAAAAAGTGAAGCAGATTGTGAGGAAGCAATTTGGTGTAACATAGTTACCAGGAACTCAACATTAACAATAGGAGTAGTATATCGTAGTCCAAATATAGGACAAGAGGAAGATGTGTAAAATTGCAAAAGGCGATAAGGGAGGTGAGCAAGGGGGAATGTGTTATAATGGGTGATTTTAACCATGGCCATATACAATGGGAATCATTAGACAGTGCTGGTGACGTTTCTACTTCTAACACAGGATTGTTTCCTTACACAACATGTCTTGGAACCAACCAGAGGTAGGAATGTGTTAGATTTAAGTTTGTCTTCTCAAAATGAATTAGTTGACAATGTTAAAGTTCACGAACTTTTGGGTTCAAGTGACCATCACCAGATCTAGTTTAATATAAAAATAAAAACGGAATAAAACAAGCAACAAAGGCAAATATAAAGAGATGAGAACATATCTATCAAATATAGATTGGAATAACTTGCTGAAGCAACAGAATGCTGGACTTGTTTAAAATATGAGATTGAGGGCATTACTGAGAGATTTGTTCTATTAAGAAAACAAGGGAAAAGGTCCAGGAAGAAACACCTGTCAAAAGAGGCTATTAGAAAAATTGCTCACAAACAGATGCTGTGGATGTAGCAGATGTATATAAACACACTGGATATGTAGAAGACTACACAAACTACAAAGAGGCACTTAACCTAGATACAACTGCAATTAGACAATCCAAAAGAACCTTTGAAAAAAATTGGCAGGTAATATAAAAAATTACAGCAAGAGTTTGTATGCTTACGTAGTGAGTAAACAGAAAGTTCGAGATAAGGTCGGACCACTGGAAAACAACAGTGGAAACATAATTTTCAGACGGGTTTCAAATGACTGATGTCCTGAATGAGTATTTCAGCTCAGTTTTTACCACAGAAGATATCAGCTCACTTCAAGTTCCAGTTACTAAATTTGAAGGCGACAAATCAGGTAATTTAGGGCAGCTTTTTGTAACTCCTAAACTGATAACAAATAAAATTAAGAATATGAAAGATAATACATCACCTGGAGTTGATGGGATACCACTAAAACTACCTAAGGAAATTGTAAAGCAAATTAGTACACCACTTGCAAAAGTGCTTCACTTGTCACTAGAAGAAGAAATAGTTCTTTCAGAATGGAAAGAAGCAAACATTGTCAGCTTCAGCACATTGACACACGTATTAGTTTGGCTCCGTGAAATAACAGGCAGAGTCGAGGAACCAATGAAGTACTGTGTGGCAACTTTGACAGTACACAGCAAGTACATGATCATTGATAACTTTGACAGTACACAGCAAGTACATGATCATTGATAACTTTGACAGTACACAGCAAGTACATGATCATTAACAACTTTGACGGTACACAGCAAGTACATGATCATTGATAACTTTGACAGTACACAGCAAGTACATGATCATTGATAACTTTGACAGTACACAGCAAGTACATGATCATTAACAACTTTGACGGTACACAGCAAGTACATGATCATTGACAACTTTGACGGTATACAGCAAGTACATGATCATTGACAACTTTGACGGTACACAGCAAGTACATGATCATTGATAACCTTGACAGTACACAGCAAGTACATGATCATTGCGAACATCAACACGTTTTTATCGAGTTTTATCTTATTTTAAAGACTATGTGAGACGTTTTTATTATTTTGATCAAATTATCGCCCGCGAGGAGACCAACATTGAACGCCAACGGATCACTGAGGCGTGACACAATTCTGTCCTGGACGCCAGCAGCGGATTACCGGTGCATGAAGGTGCGAATGTCACTCTTGAGTGGGTTTCACGTGCCTTTTGACCATTCTGACGTAATGGGTAAGCCCCGGTCAAGCACGGCGACTGACCGGAGCGGTGACACGGATTACGTCGATGGCAATAAAGTCGGGTCACACGGCTCACTAGGTATGACAGAGACAGCCGATTGTACTATCACAATTAATGACTACGTTTTGGCCTACACAGTCGGCCATATAGCCAGAAAATTACAGACCAGTGAGTCTAATATCAGTTGTATGTAAATTACTCGAAACATTAATTAGAGACCACATGGTGGAATTCCTTGTAAAACATAATTTAATAAATACATCTCAACATGGGTTCCTAAAAGTAAGGTCATGTCTAACCAATCTCTTATGTTTTTTTGAAGAAATTGCAAAGTGGGTAGATGACGGGTCGCCAGTGGATGTTGTCTACTTAGATTTTCAGAAAGCTTTCAATAAAGTGCCACATCAAAGATTGTTACTTAAACTAAAAGCCCATGGTATATGTAATGATGTAATCAACTGGATAGAAAAGTGGCTTACACACAGAAGACAGAGAGTAATAGTAGTTGGTGAGATTTCAAACTGGAAATCTGTTTTGAGTGGGGTACCACATAGATCAGTATTAGGCCCTATACTGTTTTTAATATATATAAATGATCTAGAATATGACATATCTAGCAAAGTACTCAAATTTGCAGATGACACAAAAGTATTCAGAAAGATTACAAATGATACAGATAAACAAAGTTTACAGGATGATCTAGATAAACTAGTTAAATGGTCAGAAAAATGGCAAACGTTAGACCAGGAGACTAAGAGGAGACCAAATAGAAGTATTTAAAACAGTGAACGGTTATGAGGATGTTGATAGGAATATGTTTTTCAAACTTAAAGAAGGCAGTAGAACAAAGCAGCATTAGTTAAGGAGCAGTGTAGGTTGGACATGAGAAAGTACTCTTTCTCACAGACGGTGATAAATGAATGGAACAAACTGCCAAAGGATTGTAGTGTAGATTGTAATGTGAATACATTTAAAAATTGAATTGACAGATATTTGATAAGGGCGGGCTACACATAGATGAGAAAATTGTTGAACTCTCGATAAGCCAATGGCTTCCTTGTCCACTTGCCCTCTGGAACTTGTTGTTTGGGATGGCAATCTTGTCTTGTTAAATATCCTCCAGCGGCCAAGCGAACAAGTGAACATAGTCGTTCTATCGCACTTCACAAAGTGTGAACATTTTGCCGCGAAACAAGCTCTGTGGGAAGCATATGCCTCTGGATGACAAAACCATCCACAGAGTGGACACAGTGAAGACGCGAACACTGACGACATATTGACAACGTTGGCGAAAGTGTTTGCTCTGAAAGCTCCCCCGTGTGTGATGTTAAACGCACAGGACAAAGTGCGGCTGCCCAAATACTCTCCCGATGATTGCTGGAGCCGTGGCTAGCCGAGCGGCTGGCGGTGGTGGAAAGCTAGTTGCGACAACTCAGTGACAGCGTCAGCACGAACAAAGGAAAAACGTCTGCGCATGGAGGGTGATCTAACTACATCACAAAGAAAGTCGCGTCCACCCCCAGTCAGTCTTACGCAGAAACACTGAAGACTACTACTGGTGAGCAGCGAAAGAAACTGGCTGTGAAACTACCAACGAGTGAGTCGGCAAGTATCACGAGTCATGAGCGAGTCAAGGGCGGTTGACTCGACTACTCAAGCAAATAAGCAGTCAATAAGACATCTCGTTGACGATGTTGCCACGCAAGAACGCAGCGATACCAACTCGACAGCAGATGGCTCTGATAAACCCGTCGATGTTCGACACTATCTCAAGCTCAAGAATGATAGCGCATCACTCAACATACACTTACTGAAACAGCTACATCTCCAGCTCAAGAATGAGAGGCGCATCACTCAACATAGACTTACTGAAACAGCTACATCTCCAGCTCAAGAATGATAGGCGCATCACTCAACATACACTTACTGAAACAGCTACATCTCCAGCTGAAGAATGAGAGGCGCATCACTCAACATACACTTACTGAAACAGCTACATCTCCAGCTGAAGAATGAGAGGCGCATCACTCAACATACACTTACTGAAACAGCTACATCTCCAGCTGAAGAATGAGAGGCGCATCACTCAACATACACTTACTGAAACAGCTACATCTCCAGCTGAAGAATGAGAGGCGCATCACTCAACATACACTTACTGAAACAGCTACATCTCCAGCTCAAGAATGAGAGGCGCATCACTCAACATACACTTACTGAAACAGCTACATCTCCAGCTCAAGAATGAGAGGCGCATCACTCAACATGCACTTACTGAAACAGCTACATCTCCAGCTCAAGAATGAGAGGCGCATCACTCAACATGCACTTACTGAAACAGCTACATCTCCAGCTCAAGAATGAGAGGCGCATCACTCAACATACACTTACTGAAACAGCTACATCTTCAGCTCAAGAATGAGAAGCTCATCACTCAACATACACTTACTGAAACAGCTACATCTCCAGCTGAAGAATGAGAGGCGCATCACTCAACATACACTTACTGAAACAGCTACATCTTCAGCTCAAGAAGGAGAGGCGCATCACTCAACATACATTTACTGAAACAGCTACATCTTCAGACACAATCATGGCAGCCAGAAATGGTAGTTCGGTTAGAGAACTGTTTGTCTCACGGGTGTCTAAAGAAGTTAAGCCCGACGATTTAAAGAAATACGTGGAAAGCAAAGGCTTCACTGTGTTGAATGTTAAATGTGTATCACACAATGAGGCTGAAAATAGCTCATTCCAATTGACAGTACCTGTCTCTGAATTTGATAAGCTGTTTGACAGTAGTGTGTGGCCAGAAGGCATCAGTATTCGTAAATTTCGATTCAAGAGCACGCATAATATGTCCTGATTTAATTATTTTCTGATATAGTCTACGCTTTTTAATATGGATAGTCACCTTACTATTTCTAGTTATAATTGTACTAACTTTGGTCCAGGCAAACCTGAATATGTCTCGGAACTCATCAAAGCACATGATTTTGCTTTACTCCAGGAACATTGGTTAAGCAAATCACAATTTCGTAGAATTAAAAACATAACCTGTGATAGCAATGTTAGCACTTTATCTCATGCTATTTCTGGAATAGATAATCATGTGTTTTTAAGTGCAGACGATAAGGTGGATGTTCCATTTTATGGAAACATTCCTTGAAGTGTATTGTTTTCCCAGTCATCATGAATTCTAATAGAATATGTGCAGTTAATATAACTACACAAAGCATGTCTTTATTACTTTTTAATGTGTACATGGCTACATGCCATGTGATATCAGATCTAATATGTATTGCAACATTTAGAATGAAATTATGAGTGTATATAGATTAGATCATCCTCTAAACTTTGTTTATCTTTAACATTTGTAACCTTCCAGAATACTGTTGTCACCTACAAATTTCAGTAGTTTGCTAGATATGTCATCTTCCAAATCATTTATATAGCATAGGGCCTAATACTGATCCCTGTGGTACCCCACTCAAAACAGATTTCCAGTTTGAAATCTCACCATCTAATATTACTCTCTGTCTTCTGTGTGTAATCCACTTTTCTGTCCAGTTGATTACATCATTACATATACCATGGGCTTTTAGTTTAAGTAACAATCTTTGATATCGCACTTTATCGAGAGCTTTCTGAAAATCTAAGTAGACAATATCCACGGGTGACCCGTCATCTACCCACTTTGTAATTTCTTCCAAAACATAATTAGAGATTAGTTAGATATGACCTTGCCTTTAGGAACCCATGCTGAGATGTATTTATTAATTTATGTTTTACAAGGAATTCCACCATGTGGTCTCTAATTAATGTTTCTAGTAATATGCGTACAACTTATGTTAAACTCACTGGTCTGTAACTGTCTGACTTGTTCCTCTATCCCTTCTTAAAAATTTTACAATTCGATTAAAACAGTATCATAAGTTACTGTGTATATAAAACAGCAAGCATTGAGCGCGACTCGTCTATGAATAAAAAAGAAGTGTTGCACACATTATCTATACTCTCCAACATTATCTATACTCTCCAACATTATCTATACTCTCCAACACATCTTTTGTAAATGACACTTTACATATTAGTTGCTCATCCAGCCCCTCCTGGTAGTGGTCTTGAACCATTTCATATTTTTTATTTATTTTATACTACAGAAAGTCATGGCATCAAGTTTGAATTGGGAAAATATGTAATTGAAGCTTTTAGACATATATGAGCCACTACCTTGAAGGGCTAGATGAGAGAGCATTTTCAAACTGGTATTATTGAATTTTAAACAACTTTGCATAAATCGCATCATTCGAATCATAATCTGAATTTGAATTGGTAAACAATCTGCTAAAAGTGGCACCATATTTCAGTGAGGGCAAACTGGTAGATTGAACAGTTTTCTGATACCTTTGCGCCACGCATAGGATGGAATTGCCTGACTGACTGTATTATGCAAACCCTGTTGAACGTTCTCGGAGATGTCATGCGTGAATGTTTATTGCGACCACGTCCAAGTGAGAGGCTTTCGAAGGGAACGAGTGAGCCTCATGGTGAATATGCGCAGTGACTGTTGGTTTACTTGACTTCAGGTAACTGGGGTGTTTATTATATGCTTGTCTTGAATTGAGTAGTTTCAGTAGAAGCTTTTTAAGATCAATTAACCAATTCTTCACAGATTGTACTTGAAATACTATATCACATTATGTTACAAGATTAAAAAAAAAATTGTAAATGTAAAACAAAATAGCCACAAAATGCGAAATGATATCGTTTTGAGAAAATCCCCAAAGAAATCGATGATATACATATAAGTATGACAGTGTCACTGATAACTTTAAGGTAGATTTTCGCTAACATAAACGAATTACGTCTGCTACTCCATCCTTAATGAATTAAGCAAAAGTTGAATGACAGTCTAAAGTGACAGTGTATTTTTGACACAAACCCTTCATCAATCGTAATTCCAAACCGTTATAGTTGCTACATGCAAGACGTGTTCATACGCCAAATTGTGGAGTCGTAGATATTAAAAAAAATATTGAATTAGGTAACGTTTCCTGATTGTTAGTGACAACAGAAATGTCGATAAATACGCGTATTGTTATATTTCGTGAACCAGAAGCAAGCTTACTTGGCAAATTTTAATCGGAAATAATTTACGCACGATTACAACTCGGTCACCTCATTGACCTCGGGACCCATCATTATTTCAGTCGCAGTACAAGATATAACATCTCTCCCTCTTATGATTAAAATGCCCTTAACAGTGAAGGTTCATTCATTCCTGGTGTATTTCCGGTTCAAGTCCACACCGATATGCGATAATTACAAAAGAAATTATGTACATTTATAAACATAATATGTCATTATTATAACACATGTAAAACAGGGTAGACTGCCTGTAGGACAGTTTGATCTGATAATTATTCTGTCCCAATTCTGGATCATGGAGATTCCAGTGAAGCATCAGCTTTTGTTGGTTCCGACGTGGTTGAAGGAGAAGTCGGAATGTCAGGTAATAATCGGTGTTCCATCCTCGTAGGGATGCAACCAGTTCACTCATAGGTTGGTTGCACGAGCGGCTCAGAATATGATCCTGATGACGACGCACGACACGGCTGGGCCTTGAACGATACAGGGCCTCTGCGTTGGAGCAGTTCGCCAGATAACCATGTTGATCCGGGCGCAAAGTTACGCACCAACACGCGATCACCAGGGTTGAATGTGCGATATTTGGCGTGTTGATCATGCTGCTGCTGTTGCTTCATCTGCTTCCCTTCCACCCTTGATCTCGTGCTCGGGAGAATCAAGTCGAGTCTCGATTTTAGACGTCAACGAATCAACATTTCAGCAGGCGAACGATTCATGGTCGAGTGCGGTGTTAGCCGAAAGTTTGCGAGCCATCACGTCAAGCACAGTTGCAATAGTGTAGGCTGCATGCGTTTCATGCCTTCCTCGAATGACTGAACAGCTCTCTCTGCTAAGCCATTCGATGACGGATCGTTTGGTACAGCGAAGATATGCCGGATGCCATTAGCAGAGGTGAACTCGCAGAACTCCTCGCTTGTGAACGTCGGACCATTGTCATTCATAATACAATCCGGCAGACCATGAGTGGCAAAGCAAAACCTCAGTCTCTCAACTGTTTTTCGGCTAGTTATGTTCTGCATCTGGAACACTTCCCACCACTTGGTATGCGAATTAACGATCACTAGGAACATGTGTCCCAGGAAAGGACCCAAAAAAGTCCACATGCAGTCGACTATATGGATGTGCAGTATACTGCCACGGATGGAGGGTAACTTTGTCGTGTCTGCTGATTCAACTGACACGAATGACAGTTTTTCATCTTAGATTCTAGATCTGCATCCATTGATGGCCACCACACTCGCCAGACGCTTCATGCGTAAAACACCACTATGTGCCTGGTGCAGCTCTTCCATTAGCACGGAGCAATGGGTTGTTGGTACAATTACTGTACCCCATAGGATACATCCATCTTCGCAAGACAGTTCGTGTCGTCGCCTGAAGAACGGCATCAATTCATCAGCTGCTTTCTTCTCAGGCCAACGGTATAACACGTACTGCAGCACACGTGACATAACTGAATCAGTCTTCGTCGCTTCCTTTATCATTGTTGCAGGACCTTCCTCCAAGTGCTGTAACAAGTTCAGCACAAGTTCTCGCACGGACACCTCCACAGTTTCTGGAAGAGGCAGTCTGCTAGGTGCATCTGCATTTGCAATGCTTGTGTCTGGCCGGTAGATAAGCTCATAGTCGTAACCTTGCATAAGATGAGCCCATCTATGCAAACGAACAGAGAGTGTTGCGGAAGTGGTTTCGTCTCTCCTAGAAACCCAAGAGGGGCTTATAGTCCGTGTAGATCTTGGAGTGTCGACCCCATAGATACTTGTGAAATTTGCGAACACCACACATCATTGCCAAACCCTCTTTTTCAACATGAGAGTATTCTTTTCTGCCGGTGCCATAGTTCTGGTTGTTCTTTATCGTGGGTTTGATGAGCCAGTGCAGTACCTACCATAAGACGATGCATCACAAGTCAGGAGAAGTGGCTCGTTGACATCATAATGTGTCAGCACTTCTTGATTAGTTGTTGACATCATAATGTGTCAGCACTTCTTGATTAGTTGTTGACATCACAATGTGTCAGCACTTCTTGATTAGTTGCCCATCTGAAGACCTTTCTTCAGCAGTTGGTGCATTCGTTGAAGGATCGTAGCCAAGTTGGGTAGCAATCAAAGGTAGAAGTGTTCTTCCTAGGAAGCACCGTTACCAGGATATCATCCAGGTACACCACTGTCTGAGGGACGCCTGCGAGGAGGTTCTTGATCATCCACTGAAGGATTGCAAGGGATGAGGAGACTCTAAATGCTAGACGATTGTAGACAAGCAATCCTTGACTGGTGTTTCTCGTCAGGTACCGTTTACTGTCATCATCGATGAGAATCTGCTAATAAGCATGTGCCATGTGGAGCTTGGAGAACATTACTCCACCTGCTAGTGTAGCAAATAGGTCGTTCGGGTTGAAAGTGGATACTGCTCGATATGCGCAAACCTGTTTAACTAACTTTATAGTCACCACAGATGCGCACCGTGCCACCAGACTTCAAGATAGGCAAGATAGGTGAGGCCCATTGAGAGTAGGTCACTGGTACGTCATCGACTTTCGTCCTCATTACATATGGAACCGTTCTTGCTTTACAAAATACCGGGTTTGCATTTGGTTTCACATGGATTAAACAGTTCTGGAAACTAGACAAATGTGTCGGTCTGTTTCTTCAGACTGTGTAATTGATGAACTGCCTGCCAATCTAGCCGAATTTTCCCCATCCAATTTCTTCCAAGAAGACTTGCGCCATTTCCAGGAACTACCAATAGAGGACCCTCCACTGCTTGATCTGGTGGCGGACTACAACCGTTCCTTCCCCACATGCTTTCAGTGGCTCGCCAGTGTACGTACGAAGTTTCAACTGGCTCGGTATCAGGGGAGGTGGTTGTTTTCCCCATAACCGGTTGTAAGTCACCTCGCTGATAAGGGAGAAGGTTGCCCCTGTATCCAGCTCCATTTCTAGGCTTGCTCCCCCTATCTCCATCGTGATGGGCGGTTCTGACGAATTACTTCGAGTGGTAATCTCATAAATTAAGTACAGCTCTGTGACGTCTGTCATGCTCGAAGGTTGTTGTCATTTACCAGGTGTGTGCGATTGTCACGCACAGGTTTTCGTTCTACACATCTGAGATACGTGTCCCATTTTTCCACAGAAAACATCTTTGATTCCTGTATCAACAGTCTTCCTGTCTGTGGATTCCACCACAACGATAAACCAGAAGCAGACTTACTTGGCAAATTATAATCGGTTACGGTCACCTCATTGGCCTCGGGACCTATCATTATTTCAGTCGTAGTACAAGATATAACACGTATCATGCTTGAAATGTGACGATTTTCACTGGCGTTTTAGGTATTGTTTAAAAACATAATGACCATTTGTAATACTGATATGTCCCCTTAATTGTCCCAGAAAAGTTTCGAGCGATACAAGTGTTTTGTACCAGAGCAGCTGACTGCATACAACATCTCTGGGATATGGTGTATTTCGGAATTCCTATGACAACCATGTAATACTGATTTTCTATTATCTCTTAGTAGAAATTCATACTTTTCATACTTATGTACCCTAGGTTGGGTAGAAATATACCGGTTTCCAAGAGGTCGTACTGGGCGGAGCAGACATTATTAACAGCAAATCGTTTGTTGAAGAGCTGAAGCCATCAGAGACATCCATCAAACTCTACATTGTCAGATGAAGTGTGTGTGTGTGTGTGTGTGTGTGTGTGTGTGTGCGTGCGTGCGTGCGTTCGTGCGTGCGTGCGTGCTTTCGTTCGTTCGTGCGTGTGTGTGTGAAGAGAAAGTGATCGACAAAACACTGAAAACAGCCACAGGCACACTGCGGATTCATCAGGTCGTCTGAACACATCAAGTACATATATGTAAGCTGCACTTGCAGTGAGACAACTTGCCCAGACCAAACTTTCCACGACATTTCTCTCATTGTTTCGGAACGTGACGCAAGCCGGAAAAAGCCAGGCAGTACTTGTGATCCAGAAAATACTGATCGGGTAAAGAAAGCAAGAACATGGGAAGATCACATAATCAACGAATCTCCGCACTCAAGAGAAGAGGACATCACCTGAAGGTACTGAACACATGCGAGACTTTCAATGAACTTCAGCAAGTAGGCAGAGGTCTCCAGTTTGACGACATTTGTGGGACTCCCAGAGGCATATCACAGGACAGACTCAGTTGACCATCACGCCATGACAGTCTATCCATCTAGTGTTCCTTGTGCAACAAACTTGATTCATGTGACTGTTAGAACTGATGATCATTTTTAAATGAATGTGGTAGCGTGTATGCGTTCGGACATGATTGATGCCCTAACGATATCAGAGTGCGCATTGTAAATGAACTGGCATTGCATCATGATAACTACTTGAATGAGGACAATTTAAAGAAAGGATTAGACAATGTACAAGCTGATAGACGCGTAAGGAAAGCCTGTGGAAGTTTACTCTGAAGAGTTTATTCCTGGAGTAACTCTGAACGATTAAGTCATTCGAAACATTTTCGAACATGAAGTGTTCAAGATCGCACAACCAAAGACATACATGGGAATATGACAAATGTGTTACTTCCTTATACAGTGTTTTGTCTATTTTCCCCGTTCACCCTGCCCTTGGGAATCCCCGTGGGCGTGCCGATCGATGTGGAGCCCCGGGTTGAAATCACCCACGTGACGAAAACTGCCTCGCCTGTATATTGTACGGAAAAGCCAGCTTTGGTCATAATGTGGACTTCTACCAGAACTGACATGGCTCAAAGGAAATGAGTTCCGAGTCATGTTGTACCCGCGGTGCCACGGTCACACAAAACAAGAAATTGATACTCCATCACTGCCACGTGAAGTCCTCCCCCAGGATTGCCTGGGCCAGTATGTAGTGGTTCAGTATGACAAGAGACCGTATCCTGGACTCGTTGAGGATATCAAACTCGGAGAATTGCATGTTGACTGCAGGCAAGATGTCGTTAATTGTAACTCCAGAAATGGTTGCTAAGAAAATAAAGGCAATGACAGATAATAAATAACCGGGAGTGGATGGAATTCCTCCAAAACTACTAATGGAAACAGTAGAACAAATCAGTATACCACTTGCAAGAGTGTTCGACTTATCATTAAAAGAGGGAGTCGTTCCTTTTGAATGGAAAGAAGCAAACATCATACCATTATTTAAAAAGGGTTCGAGAAATAAGTCAGAGAATTACAGACCAGTGAGTTTAACGTCAGTGATTTGTAAATTATTAGAAAGGTTCATTAAAGGCCATATGGTGGACTTCCTCGTTAAGCATAAATTATTAAATTCATCTCAAAATGGATTCCTAAAAGCCAGGTCATTGAAGTTTTAAAGACATTGAATGGGTATGAAAATATTGATAGAAACATGTTTTTCTCTCTCAAGAAAGAGAACAGAACTAGAGGACATGAGGTAAAGTTAGTAAAGGATCAGTGTAGATTGGATATCAGGAAGTACTCATTCTAATAGAGGACAGTAAATGAATGGAACAAATTATCTACATATTGCATAACCGCTAGCAGCGTGAATATGTTTAAAAACAAATTGGACACACATCTCAGGAGGGCGGTTTACACGTAGACGAACACTGGTGGACTCTCGATAAGCCAATGGCTTCCTTGTCCACTTGCCATCTGGGCCTTTGGCTTGGATGGCAAATCTTGTTAAATATTGTTCAACCATCCAAGAAAAAGGCTCGTTGTACCACTTTAAAGTCGATGCAGCTATGTAGGAGGCAGTCTTGGTCAAATTGCAAGGCATAGTCAGTACGTGTCATGATTGGACAAAGTGCATAGCGCCTACGGGCCACCATGATGTAGTTTACGGTACATCTACACACGTCTGGATGACGTAGCTGTAATGGGGCCTGAATAAAAGTTGTTATGAGACCAGCGACGTTCGTTACAATCCGTGTACTCGCTGGTACAAAATCTTTCAGTTATCTTTTATTGCGTTTTTTTACAGTTTGAAAGTTTTCTCAGGAAGAGAAACCGACTATTACGTTTCATGTTGTGCATGTACAGATACTGGCTGTACATTATTCTGACCGGAGTGTTAGTGGGTGTAGCTGTGTCGGAGGCAGTCTTGCTCAAATTGTGTACAGATACTGGCTGTACATTGTTCTGACCGGAGTGTTAGTGGGTGTAGCTGTGTCTGAGGCAGTCTTGCTCAAATTGTGTACAGATACTGGCTGTACATTGTTCTGACCGGAGTGTTAGTGGGTGTAGCTGTGTCGGAGGCAGTCTTGCTCAAATTGTGTACAGATACTGGCTGTACATTGTTCTGACCGGAGTGTTAGTGGGTGTAGCTGTGTCGGAGGCAGTCTTGCTCAAGTTGTGTACAGATACTGGCTGTACATTGTTCTGACCGGAGTGTTGGTGGGTGTAGCTGTGTCGGAGGCAGTCTTGCTCAAATTGTGTACATATACGGGCTGTACATTGTTCTGACCGGAGTGTTAGTGGGTGTAGCTGTGTCGGAGGCAGTCTTGCTCAAATTGTGTACATATACTGGCTGCACTTTGTTCTGACCGGAGTGTTGGTGGGTGTAGCTGTGTCGGAGGCAGTCTTGCTCAAATTGTGTACAGATACTGGCTGTACGTTGTTCTGACCGGAGTGTTAGTGGGTGTAGCTGTGTCGGAGGCAGTCTTGCTCAAATTGTGTACATATACTGGCTGCACTTTGTTCTGACCGGAGTGTTAGTGGGTGTAGCTGTGTCGGAGGCAGTCTTGCTCAAATTGTGTACAGATACTGGCTGTACATTGTTCTGACCGGAGTGTTAGTGGGTGTAGCTGTGTCGGAGGCAGTCTTGCTCAAATTGTGTACAGATATGGGCTGTACATTGTTCTGACCGGAGTGTTAGTGGGTGTAGCTGTGTCGGAGGCAGTCTTGCTCAAATTGTGTACAGATACTGGCTGTACATTGTTCTGACCGGAGTGTTAGTGGGTGTAGCTGTGTCGGAGGCAGTCTTGCTCAAATTGTGTACAGATACGGGCTGTACATTGTTCTGACCGGAGTGTTGGTGGGTGTAGTTGTATCGGAGGCAGTCTTGCTTAAATTGTGAGACTAGTATTGATGATTCTTTTAAAATGCATGTGAGAAAGAGGACACATTTTCATTACATTTGAGTTTGTGCAAATAAAAGATACTTGGTGTTATATATGTTGCTGGGGTGTCATTTCTGCTACTACTTGTCATTCCTGCTACTACTTGTCATTCCTGCTACTACTTGTCATTCCTGCTACTACTTGTCATTCGTGTTACTAGTAATTCATTTAATTACTGTTAATTAGTGTTTTACTCTTTTTCAGAAAATAATGGCCAATTTTGAAGAAAAGCACGTTTATTACATTTTATTGAGTTTGACAGTTATCAGAAAGATGGCTGTTTAAAAAACATCCATCCTTAATTTATTTAGAAATGCATTTTGTGCGAATTTCGCATGAAGACTACCCTGAAAAGAGATATGAATTTTATGTTGCATTATTAGAAAAAATATTTATTTTATGTAACAGGAATGACATACATTTCCAATTAACCTAATTGATTCTAATTAATCTCTCTTAATATTAACATCTAAGGTGGCATATTCAAGATTGTAACCAAGGAATGTACCACAAATAAGATGTGAACAATAAACATTTCAGCATTCGTTGTTTATATGTTCCCAACTTGGTTTCCCCCTTTTTTAAACACCCCATACACGAACCATTTCAAGGCTCAATAGTCCTACTCGTTATTTAGTTGTTGGACCTCACCATACTTGTCGATAAGCAGCCCACGTTGTCGTGCATTACGAAGGAGGCTTGAAGCTTCTAGACTAGGCCGTGTCATGCCATAGAGGCCGACTACAGTAGACGTCCACCTGTCAGTTCCATTCAAAGCCCGTAAGTTCGCGTTCTTTCTTCCAAACGGTAACGAACAATTGACTGTTTTCAATAGCGTGAATATGATACGTTGACACCCGGTGAGCACTAAGCTATATATAACCGTGTTTACACCCACGTATGCCTCACACAGGCAGTGATTAATAGCTAGGTCAACTGGCGTCACCTGATCAAAATGAACCTAATTGACGGACGGAGTCAACTGTCGTGTCACGACAAACGGCAAATGCGGCCATTTCACCCCAGGAATATCATCAAGGGCTAACAAAACAGATTTGTGCCTTCGACAAAATCAGATGTCAAAGCGGGGAGTGCGTGGAGGACGCTCAAGCGTGGATTGGGGGGGGGGGCGTGGAGGACGCTCAGGCGTGGATTGGGGAGTGCGTGGAGGACGCACAGGCGTGGATTGGGGAGTGCTGGAGGACGCTCAAGCGTGGATTGGGGGGGCGTGGAGGACGCACATGCGTGGATTGGGGGGGGGCGTGGAGGACGCTCAGGCGTGGATTGGGGAGTGCGTGGAGGACGCACAGGCGTGGATTGGGGAGGCCGTGGATTACGCTCAGGCGTGGATTTGGGGGAGAGCGTGGAGGACGGTCAGGCGTGGATTGGGGAGTGCGTGGAGGACGCTCAGGCGTGGATTGGGGGAGGCGTGGAGGACGCACAGGCGTGGATTGGGGAGTGCGTGGAGGACGCACAGGCGTGGATTGGGGAGGCCGTGGAGGACGCTCAGGTGTGGATTGGGGGGGGGGGCGTGGAGGACGCTCAGGCGTGGATTGGGGGGAGGGCGTGGAGGACGGTTAGGCGTGGATGGGGGGGCGTGGAGGACGCACAGGCGTGGATTGGGGAGGGCGTGGAGGACGCTCAGCTTTATAAATTAATACCTGGCAATAGACAGTGGTGGATATGTGAACGAATTGTCTTCGCGCAGTAATTACACCGTAGCTGAATGCTTCCCAGAGAAGTCGAATTGGTGTTGGAATGAACAGATCTGCCGGGGGTGAAGTGTAAAGGAACAGGTCTGCCGGGGGTGAAGTGTAAAGGAACAGGTCTGCCGGGGGTGAAGTGTAAAGGAACAGGTATGCCGGGGGTGAAGCGTAAAGGAACAGGTCTGCCGGGGGTGAAGTGTAAAGGAACAGGTCTGCCGGTGGTGAAGTGTAAAGGAACAGGTCTGCCGGGGGTGAAGTGTAAAGGAACAAGTCTGCCGGAGTGAAGTGTAAAGGAACAGGTCTGCCGGTGGTGAAGTGTAAAGGAACAGGTCTGCCGGGGGTGAAGTGTAAAGGAACAGGTCTGCCGGGGGTGAAGTGTAAAGGAACAGGTCTGCCGGTGGTGAAGTGTAAAGGAACAGGTCTGCCGGGGGTGAAGTGTAAAGGAACAAGTCTGCCGGAGTGAAGTGTAAAGGAACATGAAGTGTAAAACGCTATGAGTGGATGCCGCAATATAAAGATATCCTAATAGGGGAGAGTTACCGATATTGGACCAGTTCATCGATCGGACCAGTGCCGTATATTCCATATTACTGTACACCGTGTCATCATTTATCGATTACAGCATTCATCAGTGACATTTCGGACGACACGGTTAGTTTCGACGAAATCGCAGTACTTTTTAAATATTTATCACCGAAAGTAGGTTTTCTATGTGCACGACATAGAAATAATCAGGCCGTGAGCAGTTATCAGTACAGCACCCTTGGTCATACTTACAGTCGAAAATGTGCATCCATCAAGAGTATAGGAACCCAACGTATGTGGCGACAATAAGAATTTTAAAGTGGATGTCGTCTGCTTGTGATGACAACGCAATATTTTTAACATGTGAAATTCCACGATTGAACCACTGCAGTTGCCACAATTGGACCAGTGACTCATAAAAGGGTATGCCATCGTTAGATGTGTGTAATTATTCCAACACACTTTATTGATTACCAGGAAGTAATATTAGACATGGGAGCAATTATAATAATGCAAATAAAGGAAGTTGCTAAGTGGTCCAATCGAGGGAACTTGTAACATAACACATTTGGTCACAGGTAAATATGCATCGTTTCGGACTACCAAAGACTTTATTATTAGGTCGTGACATTTCGTAGATTTTGTTAAACCAACGAAGGAGGAGATTGTTGTGTTTATACTCGATAGCTACGTGACCCACACAAAGAATTTGGCTGCAACTGATATTATTTAGTGGCCTTGGTCTCACTTCCGCCACACACGACTCACCGAGTCCAGCCTTTGGGTGGGGCTTTTCGAACCTTTTGGGAAATACTACGATGATGCTTTGAGGATGTAGATGAGAGAACATGTAGGCAGACCAGTGATAACATGGCAAGTCGCCGAAATTCTTGATGTGGCGTACAGAAAAGCGGCATCTGTTCAGAATGCTGTTAGTGGCTTCAGGAAGGCATGTCTGTGATCATTGACCATATACGTATTCCAAGAATTTCGCTGTTGCTACGGCAACTAATGTAATCACGGAAGCTGCACAAGAGCACAACCCTATGTCGCCTCTGACCCTAGCTGTTGCAGCGCCAGCATCGACAGCTGTTGCCATGGTAACTGCACAAGAGTACAACCCTATGCCACCTCTGACCCTAGCTGTTGCAGCGCCAGCACTGACTGCTGTTGCCATGGTAACTGCACAAGAGCACAACCCTATGTCACCTATGACCCCAGCTGTTGCAGCTACAGCACTGACAGCTGTTGCCATGGTGACTGCACAAGAGCACAACCCTATGCCGCCTCTGACCCCAGCTGTTGCAGCTACAGCACTGACAGCTGTTGCCATGGTGACTACACAAGAGCAAAACCATACGCCACCTCTGACACCAGCTGTTGCCGTTACAGCAATGACAGCTGTTTCCATGGAAGCTGTACCAGAGTTATGATCACCGAAGAAAGAAACTAGCTAAGCAAAAGAAAGTCGGATCGGATTCCACTCATTTATTGTTCTCTGTGAGAATGAGTACTTCTTGATATCCAATCTACACTGATCCTTTACTAATTTTACCTCATGTCCTCTAGTTCTGCTATCCTTCTTGAGTGAGAAAAACATATTTCTATCTATATTTTCATACCCATTCAATATCTTAAAAACTTTAATCTGATCTCCTCTTAACCTCCTTGTCTCTAGAGTTGTTAAACCACATTCTTTCAGGCGTTCATAACTAGGGTCTCTCAGTTCTGGAATATGTTTAGTTGCTCTCCTCTGTATGCGTTCAAACGTATTTATACCCTTCTTACGACATGGTCTTCACGCTTGTATACAGTATTCTAAATGAGACCTAACTATTGTTTTATACAGAGGTATAATTAGCTTTTTTTCTTGTATGTTATGTTTCTCCTAATCAACCCAAGAATTTGATTACCCTTTGAAGTTGCAATACCACACTGCTCTGAAACTTTTATATCAGCGCTTATTACAATTCCTAAGTCCTTTTCTTTTACAGTAGTACCCAGAACAGTATCTCCCATTTTATAGTTTACATCCAAGTTCCCATGTCCTGTATATATATATATATATATATATATATATATATATATATATATATATATATATATATATATATATATATATATATATATATATATGTGTGTGTGTGTGTATGTGTATGTGTATGTATGTGTATGTGTATGTGTATATGTATATGTATATGTATATATATATATATATATATATATATATATATATATATATATATATATATATATATATATATATATATATATATATATATATATATATGTATATATATGTATATATATATATATATATATGTATATATATATATACTGACTAGTTTTAAATGAGTATTCATAAAAAGCCCTTGAAACCACTTACTTGACGTGAATCTTTCACTTCCGCCGACAATAAGTTCCCTTACTCTTCATACTTAAAATTGTGATTCACTTAAAATCACAACTCGCCTGACAATTAAAAATCAGAAAGGACATGCATCCAATATGTTTGTCGTGTTCTAACATTGCGTGTGTCTTACAGATATAAGTTTAATAATGTATTATGTATTAGTCGCTTACCTAAGGTCAAATGCGTAAAATTAAATTAACCATGGGCTTTTAATTTAAGTAATAATCTTTGATGTGGTACTTTGTCAAAAGCTTTCTGAAAATCTAAGTAGATAATATCTACTGGCGATCCTTCGGCTAGACTATGAACATTAGCATTTCATTTGACTGTTGATTAATTTTAATGAACACTGTATTTTACTCACGTATTAATTAAAAGTTTGATCTACATAATTTGTTTGTTTGTGCAGTAGAAGAAGACATGGGACATTGTGCAGGGTGGATGAAACTACAAAGTTTATGCACACTGGTATTTATTAGTGTATTGTATATGACTAATGATAACTATTATTGTCACACTATATGTTATTTATGTAGCAATTCAAAATTATGCTTAGTCGTATATATAATAATTTTACTTCTGGTCCAATCGAAGACATTGGGTGGTCCAATCGAAGACATTGGGTGATCCAATCAAAGACATTGTTTGGTCTAATTGAGGAAACCATGGCCATGATTGGACCGGTTTGTAATTTTTTTTAATTCATATTTTTTAAAAGTCATCAATGATTTTCTAGTGATTAATAGCTTGTTGTTGAAAATAAAATATAAATTCTATGTTAGTATATTATTTACATCAGTGCTATTTGTTTTCGCGTCTCTATTCAAGTTTATCGTTAGTGGTCCCAATCCCGGCAAATCTCCCCTAGAGTAAATTTACCTTTTTATACATTCAATTTAATTTTACGTATTTGATCTTAGGTAAGCAACTAATACATAATACACATAATACATTATTAAACTTATATCTGTAAGACACACGCAATGTTAGAACACGACAAACATATTGGATGCATGTCCTTTCTGATTTTTAATTGTCAGGCGAGTTGTGATTTTAAGTGAATCACAATTTTAAGCATGAAGAGTAAGGGAACTTATTGTCGGCGGAAGTGAAAGATACACGTCAAGTAAGTGGTTTCAAGGGCTTTTCATGAATACTCATTTAAAATTAGTCAGTGTATATATATATATATATATATATATATATATATATATATATATATATATATATATATATATATATATATATATATATATATATATATATATATATATATATATATAATTATATATATTGAAATACAGTATGACGCAAATCAAAATAATATAATAACATAACAATATAATATAATAAACTATATTGAACATTAAGAAAAAGTATAAAAATGAGAAATAGTAAAACTGTCGTAGCAACCTAGTTCAGTGTCACTGGTCATAAAACAATTTGAACATGTGGGTTTTTAGTGTAGGTCTTCAGTGGCGCGCGCAGCAACAGGCAGCTGATTCCAGAGTGGGGGTGCCGAAATCCCAAAGGCATGTCTCCCAATCACATGCTTTGACATCTGTACACTTAGTGTCAAGTGCTGCGCCTATCATAGTCTGCTATCACGGTGGTGCACATGTACCAGTTCAGCTAGATAATTGCGTGCCAGGCCATGTGAACATTTAAACATAATTACTAACACTTTAAATTCGAATCGGTGACTCACCAATCATGGTTACATACAAAGACTCGAATATCTTAAACTAGTGAGTCTCGAACTCCGCCGGATTTATAATGAGCTGGTCATGGTATACAATATCCTGCATGGACATGTCAGTGTATAATGACATGGTCATGGTATACAATATCCTGCATGGACATGTCAGTGTATAATGACATGGTCATGGTATACAATATCCTGCATGGACATGTCAGTGTATAATGACATGGTCATGGTATACAATATCCTGCATGGACATGTCAGTGTATAATGACTTGGTCATGGTATACAATATCCTGCATGGACATGTCAGTGTATAATGACATGGTCATGGTATACAATATCCTGCATGGACATGTCAGTGTATAATGACTTGGTCATGGTATACAATATCCTGCATGGACATGTCAGTGTATCTGAAAATAACCTCATTTCTTGTAATAACCATGTTATAAATCCCACAATTTCGACTAGAGGTCACGGAGTTAAGCTTAAAGCAACACCATTTAGACTTGATATAGCAAAAACATTTGTTTTGCAATTGAGTTGTGTCTACCTGGAACATACTACGCATAGTAAACTTGACATCAAAAATGCAATTCAAGAAAGCTCTGCGTAGAGTAAACTTTGAATCTCCAACAAAGTTCGATAGACACCTATAGGAAATTACTTGATTTGGAATCTTTGTATACTATTTACTGCACATTATCATGCCACCTTAACTTGTCACCAAAATTACGCACTACATGTGATGATAATGGGTACACGAGAAACGTTGTATTCTGTATTGTATTCATTGAAATATTATTGTTTGTATATGTACATCTGCACGTGTTGTATCCATGGGACACAATTTCTAAACATTAATGAATCAATGCAGCGGCCGTAACACAGGGGTAATATGGCAATACTGTTTCCTGCCCTTCCCGACACTGAATGGGCAAAAAACAGCATTGCCAAATTTAGTGTTGTAGTGTTTGGAGATGAAGCATATTACTTCAGTCTCGCCGTCACTTAACTTCAGTCGATGCGGCAGCATCCACTTTCGTATTTCTCTTTTCGTGTGTTTTTCGCAGCTCGATATCCCGTTGACTCTCGGTGTATTTGTGTTTACAATGAAATGGGGACAAGCTTATGCAGACCTTTCTCTGTTTGTATAAATACACCAACTACTTGGTAGGTTGGTAACGGGCAATCCAATTTTATTCATACCCAACGAGGATTGCCGCTGTGCACACAATAATAGTGACAAAGTCTGTCACAAATTGTGCACAGTCTGGTATATTACTGATTAAGCTGGTGTGTATGACCAATTAGTAAACAATACCAGATAAGATTTAACATTAGTGATATTTTTTACTGTAGCTAGCAACTGCCGAAGACAGTCTTTACCAAAAACCCTTGCTGCTCTTATACAAAGCGACAGCATATAAAGAGGGAAAAGATACCTATGTGCAGACAAGCATACATAATTATATGTATATAGTGTTAGCTAAAGTATTTACAATTATATACACAAAAGTGGGGGAATAAACCCCCCGATACAACATTTAGATCAATTCGATATCTAGACATGTTCACACGTAATATGCAAGTTTAGAAAGCATATCGACACAGAAGTACAAATACATCGGGAGGGTGGGTGGGAATAAATTCAGAAGCTCGGATGATGTTGTTCGTATGGCGCAGCGAAGAAAAGTGATTCGAAACATGGTCCCGCTCGCTATCTGCAAATTTCCCCAGCGTGCACCGCTGGCCAGTAAAATTTTCCGAAAAAGTCACAAGATCGGTTGGTGTAATTGGGCCCGCTTAATTAAGCGCCTTACCGATAGAGGGGTGTGCAGGATAGAGATGGGAACAGGTTGTTTTGTTAAACACACCTAGCTAATCAGCTAGGTGCTCGCTGCCCAACCCCACAAAAAGGCTTTTCATTTCATAGGCCAAAAATTCATATGCATGTGACTAGATGCTCTTTGTCACTTTCAATATTAGGTTTAAACGACACAGATTTGTATGTCACCAGCATACATATGACAGCTAACACCGTGCCTCTGAAATATGCGATTAATCGGAGCAGTATACATCGTGAATAGAATGGGTCCAAGTACAGAAACCTGTGGCACTCCACACCACAGTGGAATACATTCAGGTGACGCACCATCAATTTGAACATGATATGTCCTTCCATCCAAATATGACCTAAACCACGATAGTGCTTGACCCTGTATCCCATATTCACATTCGAACAAGCTCTTGGTCAACAGAATCAAACGCTGCTGATAAGTCCAACATGGCCACAGTACGACACAGTTGTCAGCTAAAGCTGAAGCAATGTCAAGTTGAACTTTGAGTAAAGTGGTTTCCGTGCTGTACTTTGCCTTATAAGCTAGTTGTATACAGGGGCATGTTGTTGTAGGGGAGACTGGGGCTAGTTGTATACAGGGGCATGTTGTTGTAGGGGAGACTGGGGCTAGTTGTATACAGGGGTATATTGTTGTAGGGGAGACTGGGGCTAGTTGTATACAGGGGCATGTTGTTGTAGGGGAGACTGGGGCTAGTAGTATACAGGGGCATGTTGTTGTAGGGGAGACTGGGGCTAGTAGTATACAGGGGTATGTTGTTGTAGGGGAGACTGGGGCTAGTAGTATACAGGGGCATGTTGTTGTAGGGGAGACTGGGGCTAGTTGTATACAGGGGTATATTGTTGTAGGGGAGACTGGGGCTAGTTGTATACAGGGGCATGTTGTTGTAGGGGAGACCGGGGCTAGTAGTATACAGGGGCATGTTGTTGTAGGGGAGACTGGGGCTAGTAGTATACAGGGGCATGTTGTTGTAGGGGAGACTGGGTCTAGTAGTATACAGGGGCATGTTGTTGTAGAGGAGACTGGGGCTAGTAGTATACAGGGGTATGTTGTTGTAGAGGAGACTGGGGCTAGTAGTATACAGGGGCATGTTGTTGTAGAGGAGACTGGGGCTAGTAGTATACAGGGGTATGTTGTTGTAGAGGAGACTGGGGCTAGTAGTATACAGGGGTATGTTGTTGTAGAGGAGACTGGGGCTAGTAGTATACAGGGGCATGTTGTTGTAGGGGAGACTGGGTCTAGTAGTATACAGGGGCATGTTGTTGTAGAGGAGACTGGGGCTAGTAGTATACAGGGGCATGTTGTTGTAGAGGAGACTGGGGCTAGTAGTATACAGGGGCATGTTGTTGTAGAGGAGACTGGGGGCTAGCAGTATACAGGGGCATGTTGTTGTAGGGGAGACCGGGGATAGTTGCATACAGGGGCATGTTGTTGTAGAGGAGACTGGGGCTAGTAGTATACAGGGGTATGTTGTTGTAGAGGAGACTGGGGCTAGCAGTATACAGGGGCATCTTGTTGTAGGGGAGACCGGGGATAGTTGCATACAGGGGCATGTTGTTGTAGAGGAGACTGGGGCTAGTAGCATACAGGGGCATGTTGTTGTAGAGGAGACTGGGGCTAGTAGTATACAGGGGCATGTTGTTGTAGAGGAGACTGGGGGCTAGTAGTATACAGGGGTATGTTGTTGTAGAGGAGACTGGGACTAGTAGCATACAGGGGCATGTTGTTGTAGAGGAGACTGGGGCTAGTAGTATACAGGGGCATGTTGTTGTAGAGGAGACTGGGGGCTAGTAGTATACAGGGGCATGTTGTTGTAGAGGAGACTGGGGCTAGTAGCATACAGGGGCATGTTGTTGTAGAGGAGACTGGGGGCTAGCAGTATACAGGGGCATGTTGTTGCAGGGGAGACTGGGGGCTAGTAGTATACAGGGGCATGTTGTTGTAGGGGAGACTGGGGCTAGTAGCATACAGGGGCATGTTGTTGTAGGGGAGACCGGGGCTAGTAGTAGACAGGGGCATGTTATTGTAGGGGAGACTGGGGCTAGTTGTATACAGGGGCATGTTGTTGTAGGGGAGACTGGGGCTAGTAGTATACAGGGGCATGTTGTTGTAGGGGAGACTGGGGCTAGTAGTATACAGGGGCATGTTGTTGTAGGGGAGACTGGGGCAAGTAGTATACAGGGGCATGTTGTTGTAGGGGAGACCGGGGCTAGTTGTATACAGGGGCATGTTGTTGCAGGGGAGACTGGGGCTAGTAGTATACAGGGGCATGTTGTTGCAGGGGATACCGGGGATAGTTGCATACAGGGGCATGTTGTTGTAGGGGAGACTGGGGGCTAGCAGTATACAGGGGCATGTTGTTGCAGGGGAGACCGGGGATAGTTGCATACAGGGGCATGTTGTTGTAGGGGAGACCGGGGCTAGTAGTATACAGGGGCATGTTGTTGCAGGGGATACCGGGGATAGTTGCATACAGGGGCATGTTGTTGTAGGGGAGACCGGGGCTAGTAGTATACAGGGGCATGTTGTTGCAGGGGAGACCGGGGATAGTTGCATACAGGGGCATGTTGTTACATACTTTCTTTTATAAAAACATGGCACACATATGGAAATACCATCGACGGTAGTTGTTTGGAAGTCCAACCAACACACTGTCGAAAAATCGGGAGTTAAGAAGACGAAATTAACGAGGTGTTGACAAAAATGACTTTTAACCATGTAAAACTGTTTTGGTACGTCCACGTAATGGCATCTTACGCAGGCACTTTTTATGTTTCGTGAATGAAACTTGAAACATGTCTACTATAGTATAGGGGGTTGTGCCAAGTAGAAGTTGTACCGAGAAAAGCAGGATTTGTTATCATCCACTTGCGTTGAACTGCAAAAAGTGTGTTTGGGGCAAATTGTTACAATTGTATTGAGGCAAGTTTGTACAACTGTAAAAACGCTCGGATGGCTCGTTCCGATGGCTGAGCCGACAAGTTGGGTGCTGATAATTTCTGAAGGAACAAAACTTATTTAATCACGACGTGTGAACGCTTTTTTATATGTGAAGCCTAGTGTACTGGTTTATAGCTGGTACTGTAAATGATAACAACGTCAAACAAAGTTAATAATTAAACGGTATCTCCGAAGGGCTGGTTACACACAGACGAAATTGTTGGACTTTCGATAATCCAATGGCTTCCTTGTCTACTTCCTTGTCTACTTCCTTGTCTACTTGCCATCTGTGTGTTTTGCCTTGGATGGCAATTTTGTAAAAAAAAAATTATGGCACAGCCCTATTTGAGCAATTAATAAATATTGCACGATTCACTGAAATGTGGATGTTTGTGCGCGTGCGCGTGAGTGAATACGTGCGCGCGCACACACACACACACACACACACACACACACACACACACACACACACACACACAAACACACATACACACAAACACATATATATGTATATATATATATATATATATATATATATATATATATATATATATATATATGTATATATATATATATATATATATATATATATATATATATATATATATATATATATATATATATATATATATATATATATATATATATATATATATATATATATATATATATATATATATATATATATGTATATATGTAATGCGACTTCTACTTGATTGAATGACACACACACACACGTACGTACTCACGCACACGTACACACGCGCATCCACATTTCAATGAATTGTGCAATATTTATTAATTGCTCAAATAGGGCTGTGCCATAAAAATTAAACAAGATTGCCATATATATATATATATATATATATATATATATATATATATATATATATATATATATATATGTATATATATATATATATTGCCATTCACTATTTCATAATCCATTGAATGGTTCATATTGCTTTCACAATTGTTTGTTAAGAATCCGAGGAATTAGTCCCTTTTGGTAACTAAAAATTAAAAGCTTAATATAAGAAGCTGCGAAAGCATATTGTCGTGCATACTGTAAGATGTATAAATGTGTATAATCCAATTAATGTAACAACAGTAACATGGACGAGTTACACTTGCTTAGCGGTCCACACGTTATTTGCTGTAACAACGTGCCTCGTATGATGTAACAACTTCCCCGCCTACGGGGTCAGTTGTTACAGTCGACCGCGCCTGGGAAATTTAACATATCTTAACATGAATAATAAATTTGATATATACGTTGACAGAAATAATACATCTAACATACTTTTCACAAAAAATGACTTTAACTGAAAATTGTAACAACTTGCCCCGATCTCCCCTCCACAGAGCTTGGACGACTGCATCTCGCATGCCATTGTGTCTGATTAGTGAGAGCTTAGTTAAGGAACAGTGCAGGTTGGACATGAGAAAGCACCCATTCTCACAAAGGGTAATAAATGAATGCAACAAACTGTGAAATGATTGTGTTAATGCTAGTAGTGTTAATATGTTTAAACATAAAAGTGCAGATATCTGATAAGGACTCTTGATAAACTTGTCCACTTGCCATTTGGAATTTCCTGTTTTGGATGGCAATCTTCATCATTAGGTGCTATACGTGCCGTAGAGTCGATTAGTTTTTTCAAGGGCTAATCGCGAATATGCAACAACCTATATCAGACATTTACTTGTAATTTACTGGTAATTGTCTTGCAATTATAATTATCACGTGATAATTTATTACAGTTGATTATTTATTATTTGCACAATAGGGTGGCTCCCACGATATAGACATCTATCGTTTTAATGGGAGTCGCTATGACGTTATTATTTTTACATTATGTTTATGTGTATAAGTATTATGTCCAATTAAATATGTCTGAATGAGCGTCTTCCTCCCGCACGGCGCACTAGCGCGCCAGAGCGTCCCAAAAGCGGCTGACCAATGTTAGAATATAGGACAAGTGGATGCGTAAAGGTGAACGGTTAAAAATATAGGACAAGTGGATGCGTAATGGTGAACGGTTAAAAATATAGGACAAGTGGATGCGTAATGGTGAACGGTTAAAAATATAGGACAAGTGGATGCGTAATGGTGAACGGTTAAAAATATAGGACAAGTGGATGCGTAAAGGTGAACGGTTAATAATATAGGACAAGTGGATGCGTAAAGGTGAACGGTTAAAAATATAGGACAAGTGGGTGCGTAAAGGTGAACGGTTAAAAATATAGGACAAGTGGGTGCGTAAAGGTGAACGGTTAAAAATACAGGACAGGTGGATGCGTAAAGGTGAACGGTTAAAAATACAGGACAAGTGGATGTGTAAAGGTGAACGGTTAAAAATATAGGACAAGTGGGTGCGTAAAGGTAAAAGGTTAAAAATATAGGACAAGTGGATGCGTAAAGGTGAACGGTTAATAATATAGGACAAGTGGATGCGTAAAGGTGAACGGTTAAAAATATAGGACAAGTGGATGCGTAAAGGTGAACGGTTAAAAATATAGGACAAGTGGGTGCGTAAAGGTGAACGGTTAAAAATACAGGACAGGTGGATGCGTAAAGGTGAACGGTTAAAAATACAGGACAAGTGGATGTGTAAAGGTGAACGGTTAAAAATATAGGACAAGTGGGTGCGTAAAGGTAAACGGTTAAAAATATAGGACAAGTGGATGCGTAAAGGTAAACGGTTAAACGATAGGACATATCTCGAAAACTACTGAACCGATTGTCATGATAGCCACTGTGACCTACTCGTCAGACAACAGACGGGGATCCAGAGCCAGGTTTGGGGACATAGTTTAGTGTCGACATAGTTTAGTGTGGAAAGCAGACCTCATTTTTTTGTTAGATTGGTGCGTCTAGATGAATAATCACAGGGTCTGTTCTGCCATATCTCTTGCGAAACCTCCGAAAAAAATATTTTAAGAAGGGTACCCTAAATTTACAATTTCCGCGATTGCGTCAGGGAACGTATCGACTATTGCACATATTACTCCATAGAAATCTGTGTATATAATATATGTAGACAAGTGGACTACCAAATGAAAGCTAAACATCCACTGCGTCTGTTGACATATGATCTGTGTATATAATATATGTAGACAAGTGGACTACCAAATGAGAGCTAAACATCCACTGCATCTGTTGACATATGATCTGTGTATATAATATATGTAGACAAGTGGACTACCAAATGAGAGCTAAACATCCACTGCGTCTGTTGACATATGATCTGTGTATATAATATATGTAGACAAGTGGACTACCAAATGAAAGCTAAACATCCACTGCGTCTGTTGACATATGATCTGTGTATATAATATATGTAGACAAGTGGACTACCAAATGAGAGCTAAACATCCACTGCGTCTGTTGACATATGATCTGTGTATATAATATATGTAGACAAGTGGACTACCAAATGAAAGCTAAACATCACTGCGTCTGTTGACATATGATCTGTGTATATAATATATGTAGACAAGTGGACTACCAAATGAAAGCTAAACATCCACTGCGTCTGTTGACATATGATCTGTGTATATAATATATGTAGACAAGTGGACTACCAAATGAAAGCTAAACATCCACTGCGTCTGTTGACATATGATCTGTGTATATAATATATGTAGACAAGTGGACTACCAAATGAGAGCTAAACATCCACTGCGTCTGTTGACATATGATCTGTGTATATAATATATGTAGACAAGTGGACTACCAAATGAGAGCTAAACACCCACTGCGTCTGTTGACATATGATCTGTGTATATAATATATGTAGACAAATGGACTACCAAATGAGAGCTAAACATCCACTGCGTCTGTTGTCATGTGGTATCTTGAGTACTTGTGAAATAAGAGCTCTATAATAACAATGACCCTATTGCTATACCGATGCCCCAAAAATTAGTCACACAAATCATAACATAATTTTATATAAGCTGTTGATAGAGCAGGCCCTGTGATTTTTCATCTAGATGCACAAATCTAATAACACATGAGGTCTGCTTTCCACACTAAACTATGACCACTCCATCCCTAAATAGATATTTAGGGATGGATGTATGGAAGGTATGCAAAATGTAAGCCCAAGTTCTGAGAGTCCGGCTTTCGGCCTCACATGTTGTGATTTTGTGGCGTCCTACTTTTGCATTGCCTAGGTAGTGGCACTTAAAGTTCTGAGATCTGGTGAACATACATTCACCGGCACAGAAGTACCTTTTTCAGATGTCAAGGCGCAAGCCACTTGATCAGACTAACTGCCATGATCAGTCTAGCTGCCGTGATCAGTCTAGCTGCCGTGATTAGTCTAGCTGCCGTGATCAGTCTAGCTGCCGTGATCAGTCTAGCTGTCGTGATCAGTCTAGCTGTCGTGATCAGTCTAGCTGTCGTGATCAGTCTAGCTGTCGTAATCAGTCTAGCTGTCGTGATCAGTCTAGCTGTCGTGATCGGTCTAGCTGTCGTGATCAGTCTAGCTGCCGTGATCGGTCTAGCTGTCATGATCAGTCTAGATATCAGTCAATGACGGAAGCACGAAAACAATATTTGGTCGTTTTAAGTTGGTAGAAGTAAAGTCAGCTCACACAGCTCACTTGTTCCTACCAGAGAGATCGTCCCAGTAACTGTGGCCAGGGCACATCTTCAAGTGGCAGTTTGGTTGCATTCCTTGACGTCAAACCCACCAATGTTATAACCAACTGTTAACATTGGTCGCATGAAGAGGGTCCAATACACTCGGACCAACTGCTCTTCCTGCTCATGTTGTTCTTCCTCGTAGTTCGATTTATAAAGGAGTGAGGCCGATTGATATTGTACTTTGTTTGTTGTCACCCACTTTCCGTCTAAGTTTCCCTGCAGCCTAGTTGTTGTTTCACCGCCTTTGTCCTCTTTGGCAATAGGCCCAGTAGGCATTCACACCATGTGACCTGCCCACATCATTCACATCAAGTGACCTGTCCACATCATTTACACCAAGTGACCTGCCCACATCATCCACACCAAGTGACCTGCCCACATCATTCACGCCAAGTGACCTGCCCACATCATTCACATCAAGTGACCTGCCCACATCATCCACACCAAGTGACCTGCTCACATCATTCACGCCAAGTGACATGCCCACATCATTCACATCAAGTGACCTGCCCACATCATCCATAACACGTGACCTGCCCACATCATCAGCACCACATGACCTGCTCACATCATCCATCTTCTTACTATTCTTCCCATTAAACTGAACTGCATACCAACCTCTTCCCTCAGCCAGTCGATGATTACATATTAAATACAAATGTCTTAGTAGTGGCTATGTATGTTTATGTGATCTGCCTGTTTATGTGATATATATATATATATATATATATATATATATATATATATATATATATATGTATATATGTATATATTTTATGTGATATATATATATATATATATGTATATATATATATATATATATATATATATATATATATAATGTCTTAGTAGTGGCTATGTATGTGTATGTGATCTGCCCGTTTATGTATGCCTATTCCCATATATATATATACATATATATACATATATATATACATATATTTATATATATATATATATATATATATATATCTATATATATATATATATATATATATAGATATATATATATATATATATATATATATATATATATATATATATATATATATATATATATATATATATATATATATAAATATATGTATATATATATATATATGTATATATATGTATATATATATATATATATATATATATATATATATATATATATATATATATGGGAATTATATATATATATGGGAATATACATACATACATACACACACGTACGTACTTACATACATATATATGTGTGTGTGTGTGTGTGGGGGGGGACAAAATATTTTCCTCAAACAAACATATAAGCTAAAATTTCCCCGATAAACCCAAAATTGCGAACGTTACTCCAATATTTAACAGGAAGCATAAGTCATGGTTTGGGGCCTATGCACCTATATGAGTTACTAAAACATAACCACTTGTAACCACAATTAAGAATATAAAGCCAGTGGTTTACTAGGAAAACCTTGTTGAACACACATAATCTTAATTTCGTGGGTCGCGCCATCTTAATTTCATGGGCCGCCCCGTACTGTTACATATCCCTACGTCACGAGTGTCAAAGTGTAGCAAAATAGCACCAATTCCTATACTTGCCAATAGGATATGGCCATGCTATTTACGTCCAAAATCAACTTATGGAACATATGTTGGCATCTGTTTACTAAACTAGTCCTCTTTCTGAAAACAATTAACGTTTTTTGAGATTTTGCGTTGGTTCTGTGTATGCCGGCCTCACTTAATGTTGTCCGGCTAAAACACTCGTATGGTAAACCTCTTTGAATGTGTTATGTTTGGTTTAAACATTGCAACGCATGCATGTATGTCTATATCTGGAATAACTACAGGATTACAATAATAGCAGAACTCGTGTCAACAGAGCAGGACTCATATGAAAAAATCATACATAAGTATGTTGAATTATACTGTGTGCAGATAATTAATAAAAAAGTTATAGCTCGTCATTCGTCATTTTTATGTCATAAAGCAGCATAATTATGCTAAATGTTTTACATTTTTACATGTCATCCCGTTCAATCAAACCTGTTTGTTTCATACAGTTAGTTTGCAATTTTACTATATTTGTGAACGTAGCCATTGTTTTTATAAATGTGTTGAATCCGTTATTAGGCATATTGTTGCAAAACATATTCATTATTCATCTGCATAGGTGTCAACATTTGCCCATGGAAAAGCAGGAAAGTTCGCAATGAAAAAGCGTGAAATTGTTAATGTAAAGCTGGAAACACCGGCCTCCGCTCAACTTTCGTCGTTTTTAGCGTTGTTTCGTTGTGTTTAATGTGTTCTTTTTACGGGTCTCCATTTTGATGTAGCCTACAGTTCTCGTTCGTAGTAAACGCGCGCGCAAGAAAACGTGAAATCACTTGGTACCAAAGATATAAAATGTGCCTAGAATGGCCTTTTGTACAACAAATAGATAGAGTTTCCCGTGATTTTGTTTTACTACAGAAATGTTCGGGACGTTTCGCCCAAAAAGCGGCATCAATGGTAAAGCAGGTTTTAATGTCCCGCCCCAAAGCGGCATATAATGTTATTTTCGACACCTGTGTACGCATCATCTGGCGAAAATATAACCTACACACACATGCAGCCACCAAGCATCTTATTATCACCATGAACCATATTGACCTACAGCAAACTTGAACTCAGGCGCACGTTATCTGTATACCTTTTTTATAAAAGACATTTGGTTTATAACACGTGCCGGTATGCACTAAAACATATTCAGCAAGATTCAACAAGATTGCCATCCAAGACAAACGATTGCCATCCAAGACAAAAGATTGCCATCCAAGAAGTTAAAGAAGCCATTGGCTTATCGAGAGTCGAATTTTTTTCATCTATATGTAACCCGCCCTCCTGAGATATGTTTCAACTTTGTTTTTAAACATATTCACGCTGCTAGCAGTTACACAATCTGTAGATAATTGTTTTCATGCATCTATTGTCCTCTGTGAGAACGAGTACTTCTTGATGTCCAACATACACTCTTCCTTTACTGGTTTTACCTCATGTCGTCTAGTTCTACTATCTTTCGAAAGTGAGAAAAAATATTCTACCAATATTCTCATACCCATTCAATATCTGAAAAAAAAACTAGTACATAATCTCAAGTAGTTATACTCCAAACAGCCCAATCTTGAGCTAACGCAGGAGGTTGGACCAACGACTTTTAATGTCTCTTCCGAAAGACACGGGCAAAGTGGGGTGAACGAAATTGCCCAAGCTTCGAAACGGCGGAGGTGGAATCGAACTACCGTCCTCTCGATCGACAGGCGGGTGCTCTAACCATTAGACCACCGCTCCCCACATAGAACAGTATCTCACAGTTTATAATTTACATCCAAGTTCACTTGTCTTGTGCGTAGGCATTTTCATTTCCTCAAAAAAATTAATAACATCTGCCATTTTTCAGACCATTTAACTAATTTGTTTATATAGGTTTATAAATGTTGTTGTATATATTTACTTACTTACTTATGTCATCCACTTAATCTCGTGACATGATTATTTCTTTCCAGAGGTTTCGGTTCTTCATTGTCGCTATTAGATTTGTCCCGCTGAGGTTCGTGTCTTTCTCTAGTATGTTTTGTAGAGTAGTTGTTGGTCGACCTCTTCTCCGAGGGCCATCGGGTTTCCAGAGCAGGACTTTGTTGGCTGCTTCGTCATGGCGCATCACATGACCTGCCAGACGAAGACGCTGTTGTCTCACAATGGTGGTGATCCGTGGGAGGGAGCCGTACAGTTCTTGGTTTGTCATGTGGTGGCGCCATGATACATTTTGAATTTTCTGCAGCATTCTTGTGTAGGTGCCATCCAGTGCATTTTCTGCTGATTGTGTTAGTGACCACGAATCGCATCCATATATCAGGATCGGTTCAACCGTCATCCTGAAAATCCTCAGTTTGGTGAGTCTGCAGATGGGCGCTCTCCAAACTTCGTCAAAGGCGTGAACTGCTGCCCATGCCTGGGCTTTTCTGCACTGGATGTCATGCTGTGAGTTTGTGTAGGATCCGAGATATTTAAAATCCTCTACTTTCTCAAGGGGGATGGGACCTCTTCAGCCTTGGTTGGCATCCTGTCTACGAGATGGTTTCTCGGAATTAAAAACATCCGCAGTAGCAGTAGCGACGCACTGTAGTAACAGCTAGATGAAAACACACACACACACACACACACACACACACACACACACACACACACACACACACACACACACACACACACACACACACACACACACACACACACACACACACACACACACACACACACACACACACACACACACACACACACACACACACACACACACACACACACACACACACACACACACACACACACACACACACACACACACACACACACACACACACACACACACACACACACACACA